>JAGFMF010011802.1:1834706-1849997 GCA_019455555.1 Galemys pyrenaicus | reverse complement strand
CCCTCCCACCCCACACTCTGGCCTGTACCCCAGTGCTTGTATGCATAAATAAATAAATCTTTCCAAAAAAAAAAAAAAAGACACAGGAGAGAACAAGTACTCTCCAGCCACAGGTCTTTCTTGGGAGTAAAGATGGACTATGAAGGAAGGGCTGTGGGTTCCTCCACTGACAAAATTACACCTGACTATAGCCAAGACTCCAGGGGCAGCAGCCTGTTGCCCATCTGCACCTGCTCCAGCCCCCAGCCGCCAAGGTGGTCCTGCAGACACAAGGTTAGCATCTCTCATTGCTGCCAACTCATGAAGATTTCTCTTTGCCATCTGACTTGTGTGTATAAATAAGCTCACAAGGAGGAAATCTTGAAATTGAGAAGAAAAACAAAACACCTCACATTAAACTAAAGAAATATATATTTCTTCCTCAAGACCATTGCTTTGGGAGCACTAGATCATACCTTCTTTAATTACTTTGGCTCTGGTAGACATGGGTTTGTCCAGACTGAGCCAGACTAAGTTGTCTTAGTCACATCTTCGACATTTCTAGAATGATGGACTGGAGTCAGGTTCAGAGCAAGGATGCAGAAGAGGGGGGGCATATAGATGTAGAGGACTGGCATTGCCTTGGGATGATGGGAAAAGGAACACCTAGCCCTTTTCAGATTTTTAAAGTGACACAGCCTCAGTAGGTTCTCTCTACTTCCTTGGCAGAGGGTTAGAGCAGAGCACATGCAAGGTCCCTTATCCTTCTGTGATCCTGACCCTGTGACCCTGGACTCATCAGTCCAGCATGAACATGCATCAGCCTCGGTAGCAGGTCACATTTTAAAAGGCGTGGTTTGGGGAATTCAAATCAGACAATGAAAATATATACATGTTCCGCTTGCACTGCCATATAAGTACTGCGCGCTAATATACACATTGGAACACTATTCAACAATCAAAAAAGAAAAACTAGATGCATTCATAGGAACATGGATGAACTGGAAGGGCTTATGCTCAGTGAAGTAAGTCAGAAGGCAAAAGAAAAATACCAGATGGTTCCTCCCCTAGGAGGAATATAAGGGAACCAAATAAGGATCAAGGAAAGGAATAAGAACAATAATAATAATAACAATAAAGACACAAAAACCAAAAATGAAAGACAAGGACAAATTGGGGACACTTGGTGGGGAGGAAAGAGGGGGAGTGTTGAGGGCAGATGGGAGCACGAGGGACTGAGGTGATAGTGCACTGGTGATATGGTGATGGGGAATACATGGGGACACCACAGGTCCTCAGAGTCTCACACTGCCAACCTCTAAGCCCTTTGTCCACCCTGCACTTCATAGCTGATGTCTAAACCTCATAATTTCCATAACTGAAGCTTTGTGGAACTGCAGGGCCAGGAGAAACTGGTTAGAGCTTCAAACTCCAAACTTGAATCATCTTAGCAGTTTGGGGTTATATATAGGGAAGGTTATGTCTCCAACAAAGTGAGCCCAGAGACACAGAGATCAGGTAACCATTCAGCTGGAAAATAAGATACTTTAAAAAAAAAAAAAAAAGCATGTAAACATAATACCTGTTTATTACTTCTCTTCCCAATGGTTATAATATTCATGAGCTTTCACATCTCTCAGATCGATATTTATGACTTCCTAGTCCTTTGGTCAGCCCAGAAAGCAAAGTCAATCGTGAGAAGTCTCCAGGATTATATGGGATCTTCGCCTTTTTAAATAGAGATTGATCAGCAATCAAATATAGAATTAGAATTACTAAGGTCTGCAGAGCTCAGAGATGGGCCACCTGGGATGGGGCATGGTAGGATCTGTGTTTTAAAATAATTTGACCAAGTAGATTATAAAAATAAAAATGATCAATTAGTTATTAATAATCCAAGCTTCAGTATTTTCCTCTCTCCATCTCTCTCACACATCTCGAACAAGCAAAAGGTGTGTCCTCTCAAAATAACTGCAAACCATCCACTGGTTTAAAAATATCAAGAGAAACCAAATACCGGCACTGCTTCAAGGAACAGCAAGTTCAATGCCACACTTACCCTAAAGCTCTGAACCTACAAGAGGTTCTCTAGAGGAAAGTAAGTGGAGTCAGGTATTCAACATTGATAGTGTTGCTTTCTCCAGTAAGCAAGATGAGCAATGAGTTAAAACGGAGGTACTTGGTTGGTACCATAAGCAAAAAAGAAACCAAAAAAAGAGGGGAAAAAGAAAAAAAAAAGAAATTGAATTTCCTTTCCCCAATTAAACAAAAACTCTAGGTTTTATACGCCTATGACCTAGATATCGTCAAAGAGATCATACAGAATGTTCCTAGGGAGAAAGAGACCTCAACTCTCAGCTGTTCAGCCAACTTTTCAGCTTAGAAAACTTCTTTACAAGGGAATATTGAATGAAACACAACAGAGGTTTATGGGATAGAGACAGTGAAAGATCTTAAACTAAACTCAGCACTAGGGAGCTGAGACCACATTATCTCAACTTCCCATAACTTGCTTGTAATAACATACGCTCCAGGTTCTTCTCTTAACTCTAGTACTTTGAATTCCCATAAGGAATTATCACTTTTCAGAAAAGAAAAAAATTAAACACATTTTTCTGTAGTCAATGTGAGGTGAAGAGGGGGGAGGTGAAAGAAAGAAGGGTCAGAAAGGTCTTAGAGCTTTTCGATTGTTTTTTCCAATGTAACAAAAACCTCCACAATGCAGAGATTGACTGTACAAAACTAAAAACCTCAAATGGTCATGCTGAGCTGGATTCTGGAAATACCTTCACTGTGAAGATAGCACATTTCAAGTACAGTTTGCAAGTTGTATTTAAATAATGAATGATGTAAATTAGACTGCCTTATTTATTAACAAGTCCAGTGTGGCTTATGTAACACAGTCAAATTTTATTCTGCAGTTCTTAACTGCAAGTAAAACACAATCCAAAGTTCTAGAACCCTGATGGAAGAGTTGATAAGTAAATATCAGAGTACTAAAGACGAGACCTTTCACTGAAACCTTATGAATGCCAAGGTTCTGGGGTTTTCTTAGTACAATTAATTGCAGTGGAAAAGCTTACTAAGGTGAGAGGGCCAAAATCAATGTATTAATGACATAAAATTACAGTCGTTTACCCAAGCCAACAATAAATTGTACAGAGGAGCCCTGGCAGTAGAAGCTGCAAGTTCTATTTATGGGATACTAGGAAGAAAAATATTAGCTTTGTCTCTAAGTATTACCCCCAAATCAGAGACTGTCACCCAAGAAATTCAGGCAAAAACTGGTCATCATTGACTTCCTATATGGGCAATTTAAAAATCCACGCTTTCAACACACAAAAAAAGACAATATACCTAACACCACAGAACAGCACAATAAAAAATGACTAAGATGATGTGTTTCTGAACACAATTTTTAAAAAAATGCATGACCTATTTTAACCAAGCCTTTTACCACTTGAGTGAAACAGAACTTGCCCTTTGCAATGTATTTTGGTACTTGATACAACTGAGACTCAAATGATGATTACATAATTCCAACAACAGGCTTTACTCTTGAATCCCAATTCTATGTGACAGTGGTATTGCTTTTAACTTTAACTAAGCACTGCCTTGGTATAACCACTTCCAAACAACAGAGTCTAGCACTTATCCCAAGTGTGATATATAACTATAGAGAGCAATATAGAGCAGTAGATATAGATTAAGCTAGTGAGTGAAGAGGATGCGATATACAGTAGTGGGAAATTTTTCAGTAAAATAGGTTCAAGCAATGGTTCTAAAAATAGAATTTCAATTTGGCTTAAAATATTCACATAAAATCCTGTCTCTTAATTAGTCTGTACCTATATTGTCCAAATGTTCTACCAACGACTGTCTCTGAATTATAAAAGGTACAGTAGTTGTACTTTTCTCCCAATATATAGTTATTAACAAACACTATTTAAAAACAACACAAAGTTCAGTTGTTTCGGTAAGTTCTAATCACAGTTTTTTTACTTAAATTTTTTTTTTAAAAAAAATAGAACCTTTTAACTTCAGCTAAATGTCATTAAAACAGAACTCTAGTACAGGTTATTTTAGGAATACCACTAGATCGATCAACAAAGTAAAAAAAAAAAAAAAGTATGTCTAATCTGGTTCCAAATGTAGCTGGTATCCAGTGTCCACTAATTTAAAAGCTGTTCAAGCAAATATTAATATGGAAGACAAAGATCACAGATAGTGTCATATAAGGACAAGAGAAAAACAAGTTCATCCACTAATATTATTTTGACATCAAAACAACAGAAGTCAAAATAATAATATGAAATGCTTTCCAAACAGGTGTTCTGATACATTTTACAGATAAAGACACCGGGATGCAAACTGGCTGGGTTCAAGCAAAGTGGAGGGATAAAGCAAAGAAATGTTCTTTTACTACCAGCTTGTCTAATGTAAATAACCTAGTTCCCTATCCTGATCACTTTTCCCTATATACTTCTCAGTCTCAATGAATTTCTAAATCAAAGGGGAAAAAAAAGAAAAGTAGAAATTAAGGGTGCCATTATTGAATGAACAAATGTCACAAACGCTTTGATACTTTTAAAAATCAGTTTTTTTCAAACACCTGAAAATGGGAACTTGCCATCACAATTAAAAGAAACAACAGCAATTGTGAGAACTGATTTAAGAAAGCGCTACTCAAATCTACTGATTTCATATATGTCAGGCAACAAAGACCACTGAGGTTTAAAATAATAATTTTTAAATTTAAAGAGTCTTCCTTTTTTCTGATAAAGGCCTTAGAAATATTATAGTGCAAAAAATATTAAAGCAAAAATGATTAGCCCTATTTCATTTCCTCCATCATGCATCTATCATTTAACACAGAATTTTAAAGCAAACCGAAAACATGACATCTAATTTATACAAAGGCTCTCATTTTCTCAAAATAGTAGGAAGGGCTATGAATTCATAAGGCCTCCTTCATCTGACTACCAATACCCCTTCGCTTGAAAAAGACACACAGATGCTGACAAAAGACCAGAAACACTTTGACCCGCCTAGGGAACCTCTGCCAACCCAGCCCAGGGCCAGCACAGTTGGGGCCATACCCAGCCTTTCTCTGCAGCAGCCCTGCCTGATGCTCTCTTTGCCAAAAAGATTGCGACCCAAGCATCTTGATCCAGTCTGACAGTCGCTGCTTCTGACAGTCGCTGCTCCCAGCACATCTTAGTCCTGCTAGCCAGCAGGGTCCCCACTGTGCTGTTGTCATTTCCTTCTGCCCGAGCTTTCCAACCTGAGCATCACCAGCAGAACAAACAACAGAAACTAGGAAGGTCTCTTACTTACATTAAAAAACAGGTTGTCTTGGCCTACCTTGGCAGAAACTGGGTGTGCGTTTTCGGTGAGGGAGGGTGGGGGGAATGCATGCGCACTCACCAACCGGAAGGCCACAGCCAAAGCCCTACTTTCGGGGGTACCTATTTAGTGTCAGACACTGTAAGGGAAGTCAGGATAAACTTTGCTTATAATCCTCCAGAGGGATGAATAAAAGTTCATGATTCATGACACATTTGAACAGGTTAAGTTCTAATATATACATAATGTAGTATGTATAGAATCCTAATTTATATAACTGTGTATGCCTATATAAAAGAGGTGACAGGAGGAATGTTAAAGAAAGGACTGGTGAATTTCTACCTGGCAATGTATTTTTCACAAGGTATCAGAGGAAAACAACAGAAAAACAATTCCGTTTCTCCATCAGGTCAGGATAAGCTCAAACATTTTCAGGACCTAGGAGTCGTATGCTAAAGGCCACCTTCATCACAACACTACATACTGCTTCATCATCCAAGCCAGTCCTGGGAAATTATTCAGTGAGGAATTAAGATTTATAATCCAAATGGTCTCAAAATTATATCTCTGAGAAGTCAAATCCAAATTAAATCAGACCAGGCTTTTAGGCTTCCAACGATCACATTTTCTCTTTTGAGCCAGTACATTTCGACACTCAGAACTTCTCCTCTTACAGATCATTTTCAAGGCCATCTCTGGATGCAATCTCCTTAGCAAAAATCTGATATATAAAATGAAAAAGGAAACTGGTGAACTCTAAACTTCAGAGAAAGATGTTGAAGTGGAGACTGTAACCTTCCACGGATTCCAAAAAGTTATTTAACCCCCTTTCCAGTAAATATTAGTAGAACTTCTCCAACAGCCACATAGCACCTTATGAAACAAAAATGTCCAAAACTAACTTATTGCATATGGAAGGCTTAAAATATGCCCACATCCAGACATGGAGATATAAAGTGCATATGGAACCCCTTCTCACACGAAATGTATATCTTGAATATATATAACATTTTAAACTTAGTTTAAACTGTCACACTGTTCCCCTTGTTAGCAGCCCTCGGTCTGTAAAACACACAGGTAACTGACAAATGGCCCAGCCTTTGGATCTCTTATCTTCGCTTTTCCCCTGACTCGAGGCAACATTTATGCCCAGGAGGGACCTTCCTAGCAAGCCCCGGCCTAGAAAGGAGGAGGAGAAAGCAAAAGCACCAGAAACTCACATTTCGGTGATGTTCTCAGGGTCTGCACTGTTAGGCTCCAACCTCGGAAATGCCACGATGCCAGGAGAAGGGTCGCTGCACCAGATTCGAGAAGCGCTGCATTTGCAGGACGTGGGACAAGAGAGAGCGGCTTTCCAGAAGCCCAAAACCAGCCAGCAGAAGCCCCAGAGCCTCGCCATCGCAGGTCCATGCCACCTCATCCCGGACAACATCCCTAGCAGCCAGTGCCAGTGCGAGTCAGCCGGAGTACGCGTCCCTGTGCTGCACCAGCCGGCCTCCTCTGCCCGTGCTGGGCGGCCCTTGCGGCGCTCGCCACTCTTCTCTACTCAGTTCTTGCCACCCCGCGCGCGGAGCCTCGCGTATCCCGACTGAGCGCGTCCTAGAGGGCCTCACGGTTCACTGTAGTCGGGGCATCTCCGGCCGCCTCACAGGGGGCGCTACCGCTGCTCAGAGCTCCGGCCGGGCCGCCGCTGCATGGCCCGGCGCGCCGGGCATCGGCCGGCGGCACTCCCGGGACTCTCTGGGCTGCAGGCTTCTTGCCAGAACCTCACGGGGATCCCGGACGCACCTCGGAGCTGAGAACAGACAGACAGGCATGAGACTGAGCGCAGGACAGCATCCACAGTGAATTGGGGCACTCTCCCTCCGCGCGAGCGTCACCCCCACCCGACCCCAACCGGAAGACTGTGGATGGATGAATGCCCAGCTCTGGCCCCAGTAATAAACTTGACTCCCGTTGGCGCTGTGCCGCTGGGGTCACCAGTACGCCCATCCTCTCGCCAAGCCTGAGCTCGAGAAAGAACAGGACCAGGGTCACCGAGACAGGATTCCATGGCACAGGCCAGGAGAAGGACCCTTTAAGGGAGGACGCGGAGACTGCCAGAGGCGAAGGCTCGGCGACGGCCCCCCCAATGATGCTGCAGAATCCGCCACCGCCGCTGGGCGCAGGGGGCGCAGGCAGGTGGCGCGGCGCGTCCCACCTGGGGAGCGCCGCGGCCGCCCAGGGGAGACTGTGAGGGCCCAGACGACGGAGGGCACTGTCCGCGCTGCTCACCCGGGCTCTGGCGCCTACCGCACGCCAGCGGCGCCCGAGTCCAGGCTCCTCCTGCCGCCGGGTTCTGAGCGCCGAGAGCCCGAGCGAAGGAGCAGCCAGGCTCCTGCTCCAACCCAATTCCGGGAGCCGCCGCCGCCGCCGCCGCCGCCGCCGCCTCTGCTACTGCTGGCGAAGTGACGTGAGGGCTGACGCAGAGCAGGGGCAGAAACTCCAGAAAATTAGTCTGAAATCCAAAAACACACACGCTCATACACACACAAACCCATAACACCCTCCAGACAAAAGCAACAGGGAGGGGAGGGGAATCTGGGGGCGAGCGGGGAGGAGGCAAGCATCAGTGCCACTGGCCAGAAGCAGACAGCAGTAGCATGTGGGAGTTCACACACGCGCACACACGCATACATCCTGGCCGTGAGATGCGCACGACTCTGAGTGTGTGTGTGTGTGTGTGTGTGTGTGTGTGTGTGTGTGTGTGGTGTTCAGTTCCCGGTACCTCTGAGATGGACTGTCTCGCTGCTCAATGCCTCCCGGTCCCTCATTCACACCGCGATCTCTTCTGCAATGGCAATAGTGGCTGCCTCCTTTTTTGAAATGGAAACCCGGCTCAGTTCAGCTCTGAAAAATGCGCTGATTCTTATTATAGGAATTCTCCCTCCCTTCTCCCTCCTGCCTGCGCTCTCCTTTGCCGTCTTGCATAAAAGGACAAGCTAGACTATAAATAAATAAATTTTGTAAACACCGAAACGTGCTCAACATTGATAACCAACGGTAACGCCGCAATTCCAGGCTATTTGGAGATCTGCGGTTTTGGTGGATCTTCCTGTTGGTGCTTTTGTGGAGGGAGGAGAGTCTCCAAGTGCAGGCAGGTCTAGCTCTCTACATGGGTCTTTTTCCGGCCGTTTTCTGGCATCACACGTCCGGAAAACAGACACGTGAGGGCAGGGAGCGCGCCTGAAGCGTTTTGGGATCCCTAAATGCGAGGCAGCAAGCCTGGCCTGTCGGATGTGTGGCGCCGCGTCATTTTCACTCATTCTTCCACCTGGCAGGATGCAGCCATTCCTAAATCGTAGCTTCACTTTCCGCGATGCCCACCCCCACGCGGGGCACCCGAGCCCTCGCGCCCTGTCGTACCTTGCGCGTTTTCGTGTGTGCGCGGGTGTACGCGAACGCGTGCCCCACGGCCGCGCTGCCCGAAGCACGACATGCGTCCAGCTACTAGCAAGCCCGGCACCGACAGAGCCTTAGGGTCTCACTAGGGACAAACGAGGCGATCCGGGATGGTCTGGTGACAAACCGTAACTGCTCTGCGGGCGCAGTTAAAGGATGGCTGCGGGGCATTCGCAAGCCTGGTCTGAGAATCCGTCTTCCCATTTGCGGTTCGGAGAGTGTTTTTCCGCAGTCATTTAAAAGAGAACTGGGAAAATACACCGCAGTGTCTGACACTTCCGAGGGCTTTGGTGCCCCCGCGCGGGGAAAGAGCGCCCTGCACGCTTAGTAACAAATTCACCGCCACTGTCGCGGCGCGCACTGTGCTGGGGGCGCGCACTGGCTCCAGAAGCGCAACCAGCGACTCTAGCCGCGTGCGCGCCCCTGCCTGGCCTGTGCGCTCCTGCCAATGGGAAAAAGGCGGGCATTCCTCAGCCTGAGAGAGGGCCCTGGGAAGGGAACGGTCATCAGTCTGCCCATAGAGGTTGGAGGTAGGGAAATCTAGAAACCCGAAGGTCAAGGTAAAAGCTCAGATCTTGGTATCTTAATTATTTTACAAAGGGACAGAAAAGCATCCTGCAGGACTCCAGCACTGAGTGTAACCCTGAAATCCTTAGGTCACATCGGAAAATCTTGATGCAGGCCCAGAAGACAAGACCAGCACATCTACCTCTCTCAACAGTCACTAGCTGTGATGTGCACTGGGTGCTGAAGGGTTTCTCTGCTAGGCCTCATCCCCTGCTGGGTGAGGACATGCCTAAGGAGGGAAGCTAAGGGCAAAAATGTCTTAATTTAGATCACACATTTACACTTCTCTGCCAGTCTTGTCACTGTCCTTAATTGGAGCTGCTGGCTTGGGACACCTAGGCGGAGGAGTGTGTACATAATTGCCCACACCCTCACCCCATTTTTCTCAGAAATCAACCACTTGCACCCCAGTGTCTGCAAAGTGTCAGTGCAGAATTCAAATTACCAGCAATCTTAGAGTGATTTTTTCAGACTAAAAGAATCAAATTGTACTGGAATATTTACAATCTAACGTTTTATATACTACTATCATATTAAGATCCTAAGTCTGCCCACTGAATATCTCCCACTTAAAATTAGATCAGAGAGCCCACTTCTAACTGACCTTCTGCTGCTCTTTTTCTTCTGTAATTCTTATCTTTTAACAGGTCACTTACTTGTTTATTGTATTTCTTCCAGTAGACTATAGATTCTGGGAAAGCAGTGATATTTATTTTATTCATTGATTTATCTTAAAGACATTGTAGGTTTCAAAATAAATGTGTGTGTATAATGAATAAATGAAATAAACTAAAGCTGAGGTTGCTCAAATGGGCCTTTACACTCTCTCTTAGTCTCTAAACCTTCAAGTCCATTGAAATGATGTCCCCACACCCAGTCTTCCTCTCATCTCCACAATCTCTGAATCTTCCTTGCACAATGTGTTCTAATACAACTTCTTTTTTAATTATTATTTTATTTATATATTTTTGACATCAATTGTGATCCCCATGGATTTCCCACCACCATTTCACCTAGTGCATTATCACCTCAGTCTCTTGTGCTCTTTCCGCCTTCAACCCACTCCCTCCTCCCCACAAAGTGTCCCCAGTAGAACTCTTAAAATCATACTACCTGCCTCCTCTAGTATCCAGATACATTCTAGCACTGAGCCAGGGAAGGTGTGGGGCTCATTCATGCTGGTCACTCAATATGATTATGTATAGTGCCTGGGACACCCTGGATGATCAGCAACAGCTCCTTACCTGTTACAATTATGCACCCATCACAATTTTAAGACCTACAAGATACTTCACACACATCATTTTAGGGGTTCTCAGACCTGAAGTGATGATGAATTTTTTTTAGAATTTGGTGAACATTTTTCAGGTAGAGAGTTTCCCCAAATAATTCAGATTGGTCATTTTCCCCTGATCATAGGAACTATCCCAGCAGACCTAGAGCTTAAGTGTTCCAGATTGCAGCATGTACAGACCATGATGTACCTAAGTCAATATTTCTTTAACTTTTTTACTATAACAAACACTAAAAATTGCCTTTTATAGTACAATCTAATGCGCACATGCATGTATATGTACAACTAAAAGAAAAGTCTCACAAAACAAAATTTATTTGCTCTTAATACATGGACTATAAAGGCAGTTTATTTTCTATCCTATAGGATTTTATTTTTTATGCTTGCAATAACACAGTAAGTTGCTTTTAACATCCAATACTGAAGTATAAACAAAATACTGCCATTTTATACTCCTAATGAAGATAGAATAATAGTGAACAGGTTTAACCTTCCAACCAAAATCATCAAAACATTGAAAAACTTCATGAAATAGAAATTTTCAAGACATAGACATAACGAGATGAAGGTTGTAGCTCAGTAGGCAGAAACCCATGCATAGGTCATCTCCCTAGGTTGAGGAGATAGCACTGAGGGTCCAGGGAAATCAAGCAAGGAGAGCTTCCCAGGACAGAGTCTTAGGAAACAGAGTTTGTAAAGAGAGGGTGCTCAGGGTGCTCAGAAGAGGGTTCCTCTCAAATATTCAGTTCTGGCCAGCACATTCAGGTGATTAAACTACCTGACAGAGAAAGGGGCTCCAAAAGGATTTTTTAAGGAATGCGATCAAAGAAAAACATCAAAGAAAACTGGAAACTCTATCTATCAGAAATTGTGCTTATAATGTCAATTATACCATAATAAAAATGGGGGTTGGGGTTGACAGACATTAATCAAATTTTTAAAAAGAGTATGTGCCACTGAGATATATTAAATGATTATGGGGAAATTTGTAACTCTAAATACTTACGTTAGAAAAGATTGGAAGTTCTCTAACCATTGACCTCAGCTTCTACCTTGAGAAATCAGAAAAAGAGGAGCAAATTAAACACAAGGTAAACAGAAGAGAGGAAATAATAAAGAGTAGAGTGGGGGGAAAATGCAATAGAAGACTGAAAACAAGAGAGCAAGCCAATGAAACCAAAGCCAATTCCCAGAGAAAATAAAAAATACTGCTAGCAAATGCTCTAGACAGACTGACTTGGAATAAGAGACAAAAGACACAAATTAACAATAACAGGAATGAGAGCAATGAAAAAACTCAAAGTGTATAGATGTTAATGAAAGAATAATGTAATATTGTAAACAATTATATGCAAGTAAGTTTGACAACTTAAATGAAGTACATGCATTCTTTCAGAAATGCATGCTAACAAAGCTCACTGTACAAGACAGGTCTGTAACTATTTCAGAAATTCAATTTATAGTTAAAAAACATTTCCATAAAGAAAACTCCAGGCTCTACAGAATTCACTGGTGAATTCTATAAAACAATTAAAGAAAAAGAATACCAATTTTACAGTCTTCCAGGAAAATGAAGATGAAAGAATACTTTCTAACTCATTCTATGAGACCAGATTATCTCAATGTCAAAATCATATGAAACATTACAAGAAAGAAACAAATTGACCAATATCCCTTATAAATATCACTGTTAAAAATATAAACAAAACATTAGACATCCTAAAACATTATGCCCAAAAGGGATTTGGTTCATTTTTAGTTTAATATTATAAAATCAATCGATATGAATTATCATACTTACTAAAATTATATGATCATCTCAAAAGACACAAAAAGGAATTAGTTCAAATCAGATATCTATTCCTAAAAATTTTCACACACTAGCTTAAAGCAAATATCCTCAACTGATAAAGGGAATCCACAAAACACCTCCAGCTGACATAGGAAGAAGACAAGCATACCTGCTTCTCAGCATTTCATTCAGTATTGTATCGACAGTCTAGTCAGTGTAGTAGTTGAAGGAAAAACATAAAAGGTATCCAGATTGGAAAAGATGAATAAATACACCTTTATAAACTGACTACATGTCTTCCTATATAAAAATTACTATATAGAAGGAAAATCATTCATACTAATAAGTGACTTATCATGGTTGTACAAGTTAATTGTCTATAAATTAACAAAATCAGGAATTTTTAAAAAATAATTCCAATTTTGATAGCATAAAAATATGGATAAAGCACAATATGTAAAAGGAAAGATTCTGCTTTTCAAAACACACTGTTGAGGCAATGAAAAGAAAAACCACAAAATGGGAGGCATATTTGCAAATCAAAATTGTCTCATAAAGGCATAGTAGATAACTCCTAAAATTCAAAAATAATAATTATAATTTTAAGTATACACATCATTTTTTAAAATATATTCTTCATGAAAAAAGATAAATAAGCACATGCAAAGGTGCCCAATATCACTAGTGATCGGGGAAATACCAGTTTAGCTACAATGAGATACACTAAATTGGATACCTACACACCAATTAAAACAGCTAAACTTGAAAAGACTAAATGTTGATATCAATATGGAACAGCTGGAATCTTTATACACTGGGAGAGGGAACATAAAATGAAACAATCACTCTAGAAAACTAGAGCAGTTTTATAAAAATTGAAACATACGATTCAAATGATCCAACCATTCCATTTCTCTGTATTTATGTAAAAGAAGTGAAAGTGTATGTCCAGTGTTGTATGTGAATTTCATAGCAGCTTTATTTAAATAGGTAAAACACTGGGGAAAAAATCAAATATTCATCAACAAGTAAATGGGAAAATAAGTTGTAGTATATTTATGGAATGCTACTCAATAAAAAGCAAATAAGCAACTGAAACCTGCAACTCTACATGAATTTCAAAGTGAAAGAAGTCAAAGGAAAAGGAATATAGACTGTGTGATTCCATTTATATAAAACTGTAGAAAACGTAAACTATCATTAACAGTGAATCAGTGATTGCTGGCGAGGGCAGTGAAGAGCCAGAGGGAGGAATGTCAGGAGAACAAGACAGGCCTGCCTGGTATGGATGTGTTTATCATGATGGTTTCAATATTACTGAATTATATGCTTGAATATATTTAGTTTACTATAAATCAAGTATACCTTAATAAAGTTATTTTAAGAAGAAATAAACACCTATCATCAGCTTCTTGTTGTCATGGCATATGGCAAATTTAGTTTAGAGATATTTAATAAGTTCAGATTCTGTATTGTTCTACTTTTAGAGAACTCTACTATGTAATATTTTTTACATTTTGTGAAAGGTTTGGGGAAAGCACCATTTAAAAGATAAAAGAGATAGTGATCCACACCTAAAAATAGTCTAAATATCCATTAATAGTAGAGCAATTCATAACTTATGAAGACATTATAAATATCTTTAATTAGGATACTTTCATTCCTCATAATATTAAATACCTAATTAAAATGAATGATAACTGTATATATTGGCCTGGAGGCATGTCCACAACATATTAAATGGTAATGCAAGCTGTATTGTAACAGGGTGGTCCCCAGGAAAGGGGGAAGTTCCAGAATCCCGGTTCCGCCCTAAGTGGGTGGAGCTGAGCAGGGATAAAAAAATGTTGGAGAGAGGAAATAGAAAAACAGAAGGAAGGCAGGAAGAAGGAAGCAGGACGGAGAGCGGCAAGGAGACGTGGAAGAGACATATGAAGCAGAGGAACATGTAAAAAAACACTACACTTGCTTTTTAGTCTTAAACTAGTTAAAACAAATACAGGTGAGAGACCCATGGGGAAGGTAACAATGGCAGCTTTCATCTTGATTTTTGATTTTGCTCTTTTCCTCCTGGATTTTTTACAAATATAATGAATTCTGGACACAGTCCTTTTGCCACTGTTCTCACAGAATTTTGCTGCGCTATTGTATTCAAAACTTAGTTATCTACCCCATCTTCCACCTGTTTCATATCAAATCCACAGCTTAGTCACAATCTCTCCTTTCTTCCTCTTGGGCAGCACTCATACACCTGTGTGGTCAAAATTTTGTATTTTAGAGCTTCTCTTTGCTCTAAAGTTAGTATTCTATTTTAGTGTCAGCTACTCAAATGATTCTATTTTTCCTCAAAAAATAATTTGTTCCCTGAAGTCTAGAATATATAACAGTCTTCTAAACATCCCAAATTTTGACAATGTGAGCTCCAGTGCCACAGCTAGGCCAGATTCATGGGTTTCTATGGCCCTTCCATGAGTCTCCTTTCTTCCTCACCCCTGTGTCCCTGGACGCCCGTATAATATACAAGCAATATTTCCTTGATATTGGGTGATGGCATCATCAGTGACTAAAGTGGTAATATCCCAACAGAAAAGATCTAGGGAAGAGAGTCAGGCTGAAATCTTTTATATTTAGTAATTTTTTCTGATGTTCAAATGCTATATATGCTTTGTTCTAATAAGGGAGGCTATTCATTCTTGTGTCCACATCCTCTTTCCAAAGTCATGATTTCAACTGAAAGAGAATACCTATTTTGAGAGCCTATATCCCCAAATCCTTGCATTTCTTTTTTTTTTTTTTAAAGATTTATTTATTTATGCATACAAGCACTGGGGTACAGGCCAGAGGTGTAGGGGGGTGAGAGGATTCACCACAG
>JAGFMF010011802.1:1780025-1834656 GCA_019455555.1 Galemys pyrenaicus | reverse complement strand
CCCCCCCTGGCCGGCAGCAGGGATCAAACTCGTGCTGCAGTGGCTGCGATTTGCTTCGTAGTGCGTTGCTTAACCCACTGCGCCACCAGGGGAGGCCCAAATCCTTGCATTTCTATAATAGATAGGGTAGAAATTAATTGCCTTAAATATGCACCCTTCTAAACTACAGTCACCCAAACAAATAGGAAATGTATTTCTTTCTCATGTCACAGTTCAGAGCAAAGTGCATCCTTGGAAATGTTCATGGCTGTGCTCCATGGGTTACCCACAAATTCAGACTCCCGCTCTCTTATTCTTCTGTCATTTGTCTCAGGGTTTGTCCTCATCTATGTGGTCAAAACTGACTCACCAGCCTGCAGGGAAGAAGAAGACAGGAAATACTGGCAAATAACTTCCTTCTAAGGAAATGATGGGTAAGTTATATACATGTCCACCTAGCATTTCTCTGAAAAACAACTTATTTTTTAGGTGATCATACCTTTAAAGCAAGAGATTGGGAAATACAGTTATTGAGATACCTATGCCCAAATGTTTTGAGAAATTCAAAGTAGGAGGTTCTATGACTCAAAAGAAGAAAAGGAAAATGGACACTGGCGGCCAAATAACAGCATTTGTCATAATTTTCTAACCAGAACTGCTTTTAACAGCCTAGATTTTTTTCCCTAACTATATAATCATTAGGTTAAAACAGAACTTAGTGGACAATTTGGATTCCAAGTGACACAATGACATACCTTCCTTTTTGGCCCTAGGAAAAATTCAAAATCCTCTCACATAGGACTTTAATAATTAACATATGCATAATGCTGTGAGTGCAGATTCCACTAATTTTTATTTGTAAGAATAGGTCTAAAATATTACCACTATTGTAAAAGATATCTATGTGGATTATAACTTTCTGTGTTTGTTCTTTCTAAAAAAAAAATTAGAGTGAGAAGACATAGCAACAATCTCTATCATACCTCTTAACATTATTCTTATCTTCACAATATTCTTATTTTCACTATAGAAATACTTTGACTTGAGTTTCCATCACAAGTATGGTATATTGCAGTTCATGTGGTGTTTATGGGCATAAAATTTATCTGCCTGAATCCTCAAGTTTTCCTAGCTGTAAAATATGTTAGCTCTATACAAGGGTCTGAGGTGATGGTGCACAGGTGAAATGGTGTTGGGAACTCCCTGGGGACTACAAATATTGTCAAATACAATTAAATAAATCTAATAAGAAAAAAATAAAAGTTAAATAATATATATATATATATATATGTTAGCTCTAAAGTCCTTCTGTTGCATGTTCGGCATTTAACGGAGTCAGGTTTGCCTTGGTCTGGCTTTTCTTTGCTCTCTTCTGGGATTGTTACAGGGCAACCCAAAGGGAAATGGGATGGGCTAGAGCTATGTCCTCATCTGCACACTTGAAAAAACTCAGGGGCCTCCCTGGTGGCACAAGGGGTTAAGGTGCAGCACCATGAAGCTATCCTCAGCCACTGCAACACAAGTTCAATCCCCTGACAGAGAGGTGACCCATATGGCACAGCAGACCTCTCCTGTCTCACCCACTGCTCCCCTCAACAGTGTATTTCAGTGATTTGCCTGTTCTGCTCCCCACTCTGTCTCTGATGAATCCTCTCACACCCCATACCTCTAGCCTGTACCCCAATTCTTATGTGCATAAATAATAAATCTTTTTTAAAAAAACCAACTCATAAAAAGACCCAAAGGCAAGTGTACGTAGAAAAGTTAATAAAAGGTTTATTCATAAAGGAAATAACAAGAGGGGGCACACAGAGTGAGAGAGAGATTAATTGGTCAGTCATTCTACCACTAACACTCGCCTGAGCTGGGACCCTGTTGCACCTGAAGGCAAGCAAAACCAAATTTCCATCAGCCCACATGTCTTCCTGTTTCTATCAGGCATGTCTCCTTAACTTCATTCTCACAACAGTCCCCCTTCAAGTCAAGGTTATGGCAGATCCATGAGCTGATGGGATTGTAGTCATAGGCACCTGAGATATCGTTGGCATGGAGGCAGGGATGGAGTCCATTATACATGAGTGGGTAGAGTTCATTCAGGATATACGGTCTCCCTAACAGAATGGGGGAGAGGAGGGAATTATTCGCAGCCAAGCAGCCCCAATTGCAGGGTTCTCAATTTCCCATATCTGAGTCTGTTGCGCTTCCACTGCTCCAGGTTGGATCTAGGCCCACCCAGTGTCAAGAACATTCCCCTAAAGAATTTTCTTATGCCCTGGGTTTCCCTAGGTAAAGCTTAGAAAATATACTCCAGCCCAGAGAAGTTCCCTCTTGCCTCCTCTCCTATTCTTCCCTCTCAGCAGCCACCAACCTTAGACTTTGAACTCCCTAGGGAAGTCCTGGGCTGTATAGTAGGCTCAAAGTGTCTAGAATTTTCTAAGAACATATTTCAGTCTTTTTTTATAGTTGTTTTCAAGGTGATTCCAGCCTCTCTTGGCCATATTGTGGGCAGAAGAACTTAGAATCAATCTAGCTTAAGTCTGATGAATAGAAAGCCTTACAGAGAAAAAGTCTGTATCATAATTGCACATCTGAAGTTATCCCAGCAGAGAAAAAGCAAAATAAATTATTCTGAAGAACAAAATTGACCTATCCTTGAGATTCAATTATTTTTTATCTATGTGTTTTTTTTCTTTCTTAAAAGAACTTCATAGCCAGTTGACTGACCTCATGCCTTACTATATAAATATCTATCTAGAAACCTGAGAAAATGCTAAAAGGACTTTTGCAAACACAGAAACTATTGCTTTGCCTCTCCTCTCTGGATCTTCAAAAGTTCCTCTACCTTCCCTACCAATGGAAGACATGTTCTGTGCACAGGGTAGGATAGACTGTGAATTAAGTGAGAAGGTCCTGGAAAGGGAAGGTGCTCTCTATCTCCCATTTTCTCACAAGTGAGCTAAGCAGAAGAGAAGACCCTGTGTAGAAAGACTGATTTAACTTCTGAGGGCAGAAAAGTCAATTCTGGTGTTTCAATACTCCAGAACACTTCTAATGATATTTAAAGAGTATTATCTGGCCTTCAAAGAACAACAAAAATTATCAATTCTTTGTAATTTTAACTTAGAAAAAATTTCTAGTTGGTACTTTCTAGATTGGGAAGGAATGTTCTAAGAATCATCCCTAGGGGTCTCTAGCCCCAGAGACGTTATCAACCACTGTCTTTGGCTCTGGTTCTCCAGAGTCCTTTGAATGCTTTGTTTTTAAAATAAGTAGCATTTGAAGAAGGATCACAAGATTGCTTGTAGAACAAATGCTTAGCATGGTTTTAGGTTTTCAACTTGCCTTTCTCTGCCTGCAACGCCACACCCAACATATGCTGATAATGTTATAATATAGTTTCCATCTCATAAAGCTCTTAGCAAACTAATTAGATATTATCTTTGAGTATTTGAAATTTTAAGTCTGAAACTTTCTTCATGTGAAGGATATTATCTCCAAAAGAGGTTGTATTGCCTCTCTTAATCTTATTTTTCAAGTCAAGAAAGCCATACAACATCATCTTAATAAGGACTGAAAATGTTTCAATAAGAATTGAAAATGTTTCTTGGATGGAAGAAACAACAATCAGCAGAGACACTACCTCTCTACAATGCTGCTGGCTGTCATGGGAAGGGATAAGCACAGAATGAGCACCCCTCACCCCAGAAGCAGCAAGCTGCAGCCTCTTCCACCTTGAGGGTTTTGTTTTTTGTTTTTTAATATTTTATTTAGTTATGCATACAAGAGCTGGGGTACAGGCCAGAAGTGCAGGGGTTGGTGGTGGTGAGAGGATATACCACAGACAGAGTGGGGAGCAGAACAGACAAGTTGACTGAAACACACTGCGAGGGGAGCAGCAGGTAGAACAGGAGAGGTCTACTGTGCCATGTGGGTCCCCTCCCTGGCTGGGGATCAAGCACTGCAGAGGCTGGGCTGCAGAAGCCCACAGTGCTGGGTTCAACCCCTTGCGCCACCAGGGAGACCTCGCTTTGAGGCTTTTGAAATAATTATGGGACTGACTACAAGGGGGGTTACCTCTGTACCAAGTGGGTTACACTGTGTATCTCATCAGAGAATGCCAGAGAGCTTCTTGTTGTTAGTGTTTCTTCCTTATCCATTTTTCCTTCCTGGAGTATGATTTCTTTTTCTTTTCTTTTCTTTTCTGAGTAGTTGTCATCACCTTTATTTTAGATTTCAGTGGCTACTGAATAGTTGTCATCATCTTTATTTTAGATTTCAGTGGCTACTAGAAAAAGAGAGAAATATCTTTTGAATATCTGCCTATAAGTGGAACCCCTAAACACTTGCTATCATTTATTATAGCTTTTTTTAAAAATTTATTTACTTATACATACAAGAACTGGGGTATAGGCCAGAGGTGCAGGGGGTGAGAGGATTCACGAGAGACACAATGGGGAACAGAACAGGCAGATTTGACTGAAACACACTGCTGAGGGGAGCAGCGGGCAAGGCAGGAGAGGTCTGCTGTGCCATGTGGGTCCCCTCTGTGGCCAGGGATCAAAGTTGCTGCAGTGGTTGTGGATAACTTAACCCTTGTGACACCAGGGAGGCCCCAATACAGTTTTTTGTATAAAGAAGGAAATATACAGTTTTCTTATATTCATAAGAACACTGAAAAGAAATCTTCATAGCCTAGACCAAGATCCCTCTGTCTGAGGCCCAGGGCCCTTTGTCTGTCTCCTCCCCAGAACATATGGTTTCTACTTCTTTCTACACCCTCTCTATTCCCTAGTGTCTTTGCTCTACAATAGAGCCAAAACACACATGGGACCCAAGCTCACATGTATTTAGTACAAAGGCTGGAGACTATGAGTAGAGCCAAATTTTAAAACACAGCACAAAGAATCTTGCATTTATTTTTAATCTCTCTCCTTCACTCATCATCCTTCTCAATTACTATTTATTTTTCAATATTTCTCAGCAACACAAGCAGTTGTGTTTCTGCTCTGTTTCCTGTCACTTTCCTCCAGGCAGTCATGGGAAGGGAAGCAGAGGTAAGACTGCCATCTTGTGCTCAAGATGGTTATCATTGTTTCTTTGAAAATCAATTGTGATTTTTGGATTTAAGGAAAAAGGTCTTGGAGTTCAGGGCTGATGTTCTATGACCTAGGCTTTCCAAGAAGCTTTAGAGACTTCCAATCCTTCAGCACTGCTCTTTTTTGGCCTTCCCTCTTCAGGATGCCATGAGTCATCCTTAGTTGAAAGCCATTTTTTCCCAAATAACTCCAAGTGTGACTTAGAATAATTATAGTGCAGGTGCCACTTCTTATATTTTTATGGCTGTGCTTATAGATCCCTTCGGGAGAGGCTGTACCAAATAACAAAAGCATTACAAATAATTTAAAACCGAAGACCAAGTTTATATTTTCCACATCCTACCACTGCCTCTCACTGGAAACTGACCACTTGCCAATGATGTACTGCCCACCAATACCTAAGGACATTTAGGTGTTAAGTCCCATGGAACGTTAAGACCCAGGAGTTTGTTGTCTCAGGGGCTAGGCCCACCAGCCCATTCCGGAGAAATGGAACTCCATGTCAGCTTCCGAGCCCAGCCTTTATTTGGTAATGGCAGGCCGAGCTGCCTCATGTGACTCAGGCACCAGCACCCTCCACACACACCCCACACACACCCCCCACACCCCCCCTTCACACACACACACACTGCCAGTATGCCCATAAAAAATGGCTGTACTAACCCACCGGGGTCCAATCCCACCTGGGCGAGGCCACTGTGACGGTTCCACTCAGGGGGTTCAGACCCTAGCTCGAGCTAGCTAAAAATCCAGCCTTGCTTTTGCATCAAGTCTGAGCCTTGTCATTCTTGAACTGGTACTTTCTAACATAGGTACCCTACTCTGGTGCTATTTAGGGACAAAGCTGAAAGCGGACTTCAATTGAAGACTTGGGAAAAACAGAACAAAGGAGAGGGATAGAGGGAGTAGAAGGAAATAAGAGAATGAAACAGTCCATTAAGATAGACACCCAAGATGTCACAAATGCAAAGGTCTAAAGAGAATGAAGAGCACACAGTATAGGAACAGGTGCAGGACAACCAAACAGGAACACCAGGAATACAAGAACAAGGCACGACGCTGCAAGCACCGAGTGTCCAGGATGCAGCGGGGGATTGTAGTAAACTGGAGACTGCGTGTCTCATCCAAAGGAACATCTCAACCCAAGTACCCTATTGTCAGAGAGGAATGTGCCTCTACTATCGTTAAAGTTTTCAGTAAATTTACATCTGCACATGAAATCTTCAAATTTTCTAAGTTGGTTGAAGATTTAAAAAAAAAATGACAAACTACTGTGTGGGCCCAATTGTGTACAGGTTAGATATAAGGAAGACAGACCACTCTCCCCTACCCCCACCCCCCACAGCCTGACAAAAGAATTTATTGATAAACCAAGTGTACAAATGGATAGAAAGACTATACCTCAATGCTGTTCCTCGTATCTCATTCAAGAAAATTTATAAAAATATACAAGTAAGGGCATGTCAGGGATGGTATGACTGTCCTCATTTTTTTTTTCCAAAAAGCATTCCCATAATTGGACAGCTGTTTCAAAAAGAAATAAATTGGCTTTGACCTAATCCTCATACATTAAACAAAAATTTATTCCAAATAGATAATGGACTTAAATGTAAAATATAAAAGTGCAAAAGTTTTGGGAAAAAAGCAGAGAAAAATCTGACCCTAGACTGAGTGAAGAGTTCTTAAATTTGACCTGAAAAGTAGTACAATCCATAAGAAATAAATGATGAATTGGATCTCCTTAAAATTAAATATATTTATTCTGTGAGAGGTCCTGTTAAAAGGATGAAAGGACGTATTTATTACCTAGTGGTAGAATATCTTTATAAGTCCCATAGCCCACAAAGGGACTTGTATCTAGACTGAAAAAAAAAAAAAAAAACTCTCAAAAGAACATGAAAACAATACACAGTCCAATTAGAAAATGGGCCAAGACATAGATAGCTTGCCAAAGAGGAAATACACATAGTAAAGAAGTACCTAAAATGTTCAAAAATCATTAATTATTAAGAAGTTAAATCCACAATGAAAATATTATTGCACACCTCTCTGAATAATGAACACTAAAAATAAATCAGATGCTAGTGATGCCGTCATTTCAGGTTTCCAGTCCTGGTCTCCCAGCCGGGAATGGACCCCATGCTGCAGTGGCAACAGAGCCCCAGCCTCTAGACCACCACGGGTCGGTGTCTCACAAAGCGACAGCAGGAACTTCACAGATGCTCAGGCAAGCAGGCAAGAAGAGGCAGATTTGTTTAGAGGAAAAAAAAAAAAAGGTCATTTATTTATTTTAAGTTTATTGAGGAGAAAAGGAACAGAAATAAAGTGGGGCTCCCAAGCCAGTGGAACCAGGCCAGGGAGGGGCAAGGGAGCCTTACCTCAGGGACTATATACCTTCTTTCCCTAGTTGTTCTAAAGCACCACCAGTCTTTGTGATTGGTTAGTTCTCAGTGGTCTTGGAATCTTCCTATCTTACATCCATTGCTTTTGAATGTCCTTTTGTTCCTACTCCTCCGGTGTTACCTGGCTCCCTTTGGAATTTTGTAATTCCCATCTCTGGAGCTTAACTCTTCTGGGTGTACTGTCCCTGAAGCTGCCTGATTATTCTAACTTGCCCTACTTAACTTCGGCCTCACTAGTACAAATGCGGAGAAACTGGATCATTCACAAGTTGCTGGTGTATACTGACATGAAATAGCCACCCTGGAATATAGTCTAAAACTCAAAATAACTCAAAATGCACTTATCATTAGACCCACAATTGCACTTTGGAACATTTATTCCATAGAAATTAACCTAGGTAAACACATACACACACACACACAAAGACCTTGTGATAAATATTAATAGTAGTTTTATTCATAATAATAAAAAATTAGGAATAACCCTAATTTCCTTACAGATGAATGATTAAACAAACTGTGGTATATCTGTGCATGGACAACTACTCTGCTATAAACAAAAATGAGCTATAAATACATACAACAACTGGACTGATGTCAAGGGAACTCTGTTGAGGGAGGAAGTCAATCTTAAAGGGCTGAATACTGTACGATTCTGTTTCCATAGTATTCTCAAAATATCAAAATCACACAGAGTGGACCAATTAGTGGTTGTCAAGGCTTAGAGAGTGGCAGGAGAGAGAATGTTAAGTGTGGGTGTAGCCATAAAGGGTGAGCATGAAGGGGTTTTGTGATGATGGAACAGGACTTGATTGTAGTTACCCCTACATGTGTGATGTAACTGCATGCACATGCACACAAATGAGTACAGGTAAAACAGGTAAAATCTGACTGAGCTCTGTGGAAGTGCCAGTGTGAATATCCTGGTTTTGATATTGTTCCATAGTTATACAAGACATCAACACTGGGGGAGGCCAGGTCAAGGAGTCCATAAAGCTTTCCTATACATTTCTTTTCAATTTCCTCTTGAGTCTGTATTTAGTTTAAAATAAAAAGCCTAAAAATTCACAAATTTCAGCACATGAACTATAATGAATAATATGCCATTTATGTTATATCTTATAGCAGAGCATAACACACAGGGTATCATTGTACCTGAACTGAAAACCCAAGCCTCGCCCTTCTCCTTCCCTCCCAAATGGACTGCTCTAAAACAACCCCAGAGTGGTTTTCACAAAAATGACTAATCCAGTGGTCTCAGAAGAGACTAAATCAAACATCCCAGGAATAAAAGAACCTTTGTCATTCCTAACAAACCCAACACTTCAGAGCTTTTTCTCATGTTAAGTGTGAGTTAACTGTGAGTCTCCTGATGAATAATGAATGCTTGCAGCAAAGTGGAGTGAGTGGCTTAATGAACTAGCCAGGACAAGATAACTGCTCTAAGAAACAACTCCTGTTTCCAAGTGCTCTAACACAATGGAAGTTTATTAGTACAAGTAAATATTGGTTCATTTGTATATAAAGTCCAAATCAGGTATTCATTGTTAAGTAAGTCTCTTCCTGCAATAATTCAGAAATCCAGATCCTTCATGCTATGTCTATGCCATCTTCAATGTGAATTTCTTTGGCAACCCCCACATGCAGAAGCAGGGAAGAGAGAGGACTGATCGAATGGAACAGCATATTTTCCAGATCTACTAGCATCACTCCACCCAAGAACCACTAGACCAGGAAATGTAGTTTAACAGAATGCCCAGGAAAAGGGAATAGGTTTTGTGAGCAGACAGCAAGTCTCTGCCTCACCAACCTTCCTAGAGGCACTTGTCCTGACAGTGGAAGTTAGTTGGAGATGTGACTGGGCAACATGGAACTGCAGTAGTAAGGGATACAAAGGTAGAAGCTCTATTATCAGAAGCTACCAGAAAACCACCAGTTGGAATTCAGAAGAATCCTGAAGTTTCTAGAAGATTGAAAATGCACTTTCAGCTACTGTGGTGTAATTATATATGTTTTGCCACTTATTTTTCTTGTTACACTGATATTGTCCTGATAATTATTCACTGCATGTCATGCACTGCAAATTATTCAGACCTCGAATCCCCCATTCCATTTTCTAAAGGTGAAATAATTCATCAAATAGAGCACAAAAAGAGGAAAATTCCCCCACTTAAGGCATAAAAGATCCACATTTCTAAAGAATGCAAATTTCTAGTCATTTTGCAAGCAACAGAGTAAACTGTCATAACTTGTAGTTCAGTTGCATTAAGAAATTCATCTGCATCCTGGGGAGTTGAGACCTACTAATACATATTATCATTGGTCATACCCTTAACTAGACTAAATTCACATTCAGTGTGCAGGTGGATTCTAAAAAGATTCAGTCATCATTAGAAGATGCCCTGAATGTGAATTAAACCCTTTCAATAACTGTGACAGATTGCCTCCTAATCCAAGATAGGGAATATTATTCATTTCCTTCCAAAGACCCTACTAAAAAGTCCCTCTTTCCCTTACCTCCCCACAAAGCTCTTTCATATATCCACAACAGTCTTCAGAAACAAACACTACTCCCAACCACTCCTGGCACAGACTTTCTAGAATAGTCTTTGCTATGAATGGTGTCAATGTGAACTTGGTTAACTGAAGTAGAAACCTAAGCTATTCTTACACCTACCTTTCTCTCTCACCAGAATAATGAAATCAACAAACTACTTAGAAGTACATATCACTTATTTCTTCAAGCCTAAACTTCATCAGAAGCATTCCATCATGTGCCTCCCTGGTGGCCCAAGGCATTAAGTCTCAGCATTATCAAGCTATTAGCAGCCACTACAGCACGAGTTCAATCCCTGGCCAGGGAGGGGACCCACATGGCGCAGTAGACCTCTCCTGCCTTGCTTGCTGATCCCCTCAGCAGTGTATTTCAGCAAATCCATCTGTTCTGCTCCCCACTGTGTTTCTGGTGAATCCTCTCACCCCACCCCCACCTCTGTCCTATACCCTAGCTCTTGTACATATAAACAAAATAATTTTTTTTAAAAAGTATTCTACCAAAGGCAAAATAACTACCATTTTGTATATTCCTTTTTCTACTTGAAAGAGAAAAATAACAAAGTTAAGCTCCTACTGTTGGGGGGAGAGGATGTCCTGAACAAACTCCACGAACAGGTTTCATGGACCCCACCCCCACCCCAAGCCAAAGAGATCCAAGACACCAAAGACTACAAATCCCATAATGTCTCACCACCAAAGGGAGGACTGCTGGGAACTAAGGGTGGAGTAAAGCAGCCAGGCTTGGTATATAACAGTAGACATGTGGGCCCTGGGGTTGGTTTTTCACCAGCCTTCAGTGTATTCTTGGGGTCCTAGCTCAGCAGAACTGGTGGGATGCATTCACCAATTTATATCTCTCTTGTTCTGCCTGAGCTATTCCTCTCTTCATTTCCTTTTTTGATAAATAAACCTCTTATTACCCTTTTTGTGTGTGCCGCAGTTGGGTCTCATCAGAAGTCTTTTTTCAAGTGTGCAGGTGAGGACCCACACTCAGGCCAAGCCACTTCACACTGGGGTTGCCCTATAACACTACCAGAGATTTAGACACAAAAGTAGTTGCCAACTATCTTGTTGGATCATTTAAGTCTATCTTCATTATCTATAACCAATAGAGAAAGTCAACATTCATAAGCAAGGAATACCCACAAAGGTTCCATTGGTTTCACATTCCAGACTAAAGTTGATTTCCCACACATGAGAACAAATACAGAATAAAATATCCAGGGTCTCAGTTCCTGGAAAAACTTCCTAGATGTCACCATTAGTGGAGGTCCTTACTGTGTGTGGAGAAATTGGTCATTCTGAGATTAGGAACGCTGGATGCACCAAGATGCACCAGTACTGGAAATTCAAGTATGAAGAGAGGTGAGGAGTTCAATGATAGGCGCATGGTGGACACTCAGAAACAACTCCAGGTGAAATTCATGAAGGCAGGGAAAGAATTCAGTTGGCATTAGTTGAGCACCTACTACGCATCAAGCATTTAGCTCTCCACGTAATGCTTACCACATAGGTATTTCTGAGCTCCTTTGACGGTTAAGTAAACTGAGGCTTGAAGTAGCCTGACCAAAATCATAGATGTAATTGTGGTGGAGCCAAACTTCAATCCTTAGACTCTTAAGCTCTTGTTCTCTTTACCATAATATGTGGTATTATGGTATTGTGGTATTATCTCATTGTTTGGGTCACCCCACTCAAATAAATATGTATTGATGCATTTTAAGGAAAATGAATTTTGCCTACCCTGGACCCTTCATTCACCCCAAATTTCACCCAATTTGTTCCCCTTCTTGGGGCTTTCTGTCAACTCAAACCTTCTCCAGAGAGCTCTTTCTTTTATTAACCCACTCCTCCATGGTATCACACCATTACAGAAATAGCTCCTGAAATTATATTCATTGAAATAAGTTGTTTGAGTTTATTTGAACAAGGTGTTTTTCACTAGTCCCTTGAAACGTTCTCCCAAATATCCATCTCACTTATAAAACCCACACTTTAGGTATAAACCTATTTCTTAAAACATTAGTTTATATAGATAAAATGAATTCTATCACTCCCAGCAGGGTGAGAAGAAAAATACGACTTTCAAAAAATGCTCTTGAGCACAGAATCCAGAGGTGCTTATCTAGATGAAGCAACCAAAAACATGCAGACAGAAGGTCAAAGGGGATGTGGGCAAACATAAATAGGATGGATCTTTGCCAGAACACCACAGATAATGTGACCCAGAAGGGACAACTTAAGAGTACTGGCACCACAAATAGCAAGCAAGTCACAAATCAGGAGAACTCTGGGAGGGCCTGCCATGTGGAGAGGATGGGGGTCACCCAGTCACCTGGTAGCCATATACATGAACAATGAGCACAACACTGGCATGAATCTAGGGGGAGAACAGATGAGTCAGTTGGCAGAGAGGTCCTTTGAAACTAAACTGGGATAGGAAATGAGTTTATTTATTAATTTTTTTTGCATTTTTTTGCATTTGAGTCATTTTTTTAAAAGATTTATTTATTTATGCATACAAGAGCTGGGGTACAGACCAGAGTAGCAGGAGGTGAGAGGATTCACCAGAGACAGAGTGGGTAGCAGAACAGGCAGATCCACCGAAATACGCTGCTGACGGGAGCAGCGGATGAGGCAGGAGAGGTCTGCTGTACCATGTGGGTCCTCTCCCTGGCCGGGGATTGAACTTGTGCTGCTGTGCCGCGGATGCTTCACAGTGCAGTGCTCAACCTGCTGCACCACCAGGGAGGCCCAGGAAATGAGTTTAGCAAGGAGCAGTAATACAAAGAACTCAAATAAGATAGCTCTGATAAGAGAAATAAGTTCTCAATGTGCAGAGACCGGAAGGCTGTTCTAAATATGTTGCATGGGGCACAGGCCAAGCAGGCAACAGTGACTGTTTCCACTCAGAGGCAGCCAACTTTCCATGCTCATAGCAGTCTGCAGAAATTTGGGAACCAAATACTCCAAATTTCTCAAGTGTCCTTTTAAGGAGAGAAATAAGCAACCCTAATTTTGGGTAAGAAGAAAGAGTCTTACAAACAATAGGAATTTTGCTCATTATTTTATCTTTCCTATTATGGTTACAGGTTTTTTTTCCCTATTAAGAAGCCTTTAGCCATGGCAAGCATGCTTTCCATAGGAGGAAGATGCCACCGCTTGAAATTGAGGGAGTTTATACAAAATTATGAGATGACTGTGCCATGTCCATATACACCTACAGTGACCAGCATAGCCCTAATTTATCCCAAAATTCAGGGAAGGTTGTAGTTTGTAATAATTTGGCAGAAGCAAATGGAAGTCAGCACTACAGTTGAAAATTGTTTAGAAACTCATTGCTCAAGAAAGCTATGAAAAATTAAATGTTCAAATAAATCATGTCAACAACAATCTCCTTATCTGCCACAGGTGCATTTACAACATCCACCAAACCACTTTGTCATTTCTAACATCTAACTGTGCGAGAGGCTGCCAGAATCACTGTTAAGTTGCCATGTGATCCAAAGGACAAACTGAAGACAACTGGTTGGGGAAGTTAGACAGATTTGTTCTTTAAAAAGACAAATATTTTTAAAAGATTTCCAAATACCTTTAAAATCAAATCTAGGGAATTTCTGTACAAAAATCGCAAACAAAACTTTTCAAATTTCTTAATTTAATTCTTAAATTTGTAAAGATATGTGTTATTTTATTTTAGCTTTGTGCGTCTGTGTGTATACATATTCTCTGCACGTTGGCCTTACCAGTGCACTGTACGCCAAACAGTAAAAATCACCAGCAATGTTTTGCAAAATCATTAAAGTATTCATTCCAACAGGTTTTCCAAATATATATGAGGGGTTATAGATCAAGGGTCAATAAACTTTTTCCATAAGGCCAAAGGGTAAATACTTGAGTCTGCACTTTCTGGTTTCTGTAGTACTATTCAACACTGTGTTTGTAGCCTGAAAGCAGCCATAGATGGTACATAAGAAAGTGAATGTGTCCCCATAAAATTTTATTTACTAAACCAGGTAGCAAGCTGGATTGCACTCACAGTCTTAGTTTTGCTGTCCCCTGTGATAGATTAATCTCCTATAAAAAGACATAGTTGTCTGTAGCTGCTGAAGACAAAAATGTCTTTTCATGATGATGAAACTAATTCTAGAAACAAAGAAACTATGACAATTTCTTTAACACACACATGTACACACATACACACAGAGTGCATCCTCTGGTAATTCCTACAGGGTATTTATTTATCACATTTCATGCATTGCAAGGAGTGTCGATACTGTGGTTGGCTCATCCAACCTCCACCCAGATTCGCTACAGTATTCCCTCTTGTACTCCAGATGATGGTGAGTAAGTTCCATTGACTAGACTCGCTTACAGCTAGAGGTTTAGTGGTGATTCAGCTTCCTCATAAGCTGAGGTCTGTCTACAACTGGGAAGTAATTTTATAAATTTAGCCGACCGCCTCAGGGAAGTTCCTCTGAAGCATAAACATAACAACCAATGTTTATTGAGCACCTGCAAGGAGTCATTCACTACCTCACTTAATCATTGCCATTTTATAACTTATTATTATCTCCATTTTACAGATGAGGAAACTGAAGCTCAGAAATATTAATATATTGGCAAAACCACACTCCTGGGAAGTGGCAAAGCCAGGACTCAAACCCTTGTCAGTTGACTACAGTTACTGCTCTTAATTCTTATCTCTGGAGATCCTAAACATGAGTCCATCATTAGGGCTGGCTGATGACAATGTTTTTGGCAGTCAGCAGTGTCAGAGCAAAATACTGAATTTCCTGAAGTTATGAAATTAGATCCTTCCTAGATATTTTGGTCTTAATACAGTCTCTTTCTATGCAGTGGTGGTATATTTGGTCATTAATCTTTGCTGTTCTCTCTCATATTACAACCCACTCAAGTTCAGGTAGTTCTTACGGGAAGACCTCTTCCAAATGGTATCTCAGAATCCAGGTAATTTCTATTGTGTGGACCCACTACCTTGAACTTCTTCACTTTAATCATGGACATGTGTAATAAAGTAAGTGGAGAGGACACTCGAGCTCTTAATTGCCAATATGAACTGAATCTAGGCCAGAATACAAGCACATGCTCTATCTAACTCAAGGAAAGATTTTGAAATAGTTTTCCTGTATACCCAGAGAGGGGAGAAGAACTGAACTTTGGAGGACACTAGTAATTGCTACAAGAAATGGAGTTAGTAGGTACTAAATGTTTTTGTATCAGTGTCCTGATGTAGCAAAGTCAACTGTTGGCAACTCAAGGTTGAAGTCTGAAAATACTGTTACTCTATTTTACTGGTATATAAACCCAAATTCTCTACTATTTCCAAATCTATATGGTTAAAGGTAGGAAAAAAATTCATATTAATCATTTAAAAAGTACTAGACTGTGACAGATGAGGAGGCAAATAATTTTACTGAAACTTAGCTCAAAAAATACTTATTTCTTATCCACAAAGAAGTTTTACAGTAAAAGTTTTCTAAAAATTAAAAGGACACACTAATTTCTACTAATTCCTGTTTTTCATCATATTTTCTGTTCAACAGATTTCCTAGCCTATCACAAATTTTATATAAAGAGCAGTATGCTATGCTAAAAATAATGGTTCAAATTTACTAATGTTATTGTCATTAATAAGTATACATAAATATGTGTTTATAATAAAAAATACTCTAGGATCTTTAATTCAAAACTTAAAAATTTGTATTAAAATACGTAGATTTAAGATTTTTAAATAAATGACTTATTTATGTCTTAATTGAGGTATTGCTTATTTACAACACTCTGTTTTAGGAGTACAGGTTCACACATTTCTTCAAATGTCTTTTGTTACACCATGACTACCACCTAAGTACTAGTAGCCCTCCAACTCTTGTGAAAATGGCTTATATCAAAAGCCATGTCCAGAGTGTGGAGAAAAGGGACTTGCCATACATTGTTGGTGAGGAGGCAGATAGATGCTGCCTTTATGGAAAACAGTATACAGTTTCCTCAAAATATTGAAAATTACTCTACCAGTTTTGTTCTAGGTATATACCTGAAGGATATGAAAACGCTAATTCAGTAAGACATATGCATGCCATTGTTCATTACGGCATTGTTTATAATAGGATATGGAGACAATTTAAGTGTCTACTGACAGATGATTGAATAAAGATGGGTATATATGTACAATAGAAAAGTACTCAACTCTAAGAAAAAGGAAACCTTGCCTTTGTGACAAAAATTGCTATTTTTAAAACTATATGCTCAACTTACAGAATAAAAGAATTATTGTAATCATTTTCTTAAGAAAGATAATACAGTGTTCCTTTAAAAATATTTTATAGAAATTACATAGTTACCACACTAATTCAAAGTAGTGGGTGGGGAACAATGAAATGCCCATCATTTGAAAATAAAACGAAACAAACAAGAAAAAAATTCAAATGCCTAAAATTGCAATGGTAATTCAAAAGCATTGTTTTGGAGGGCAAGTTTGAGGTTTCCTTTCATTATTTCTTGAAATATCTCTTAAATTTGCCTCTTTCCTTCAGAGCCACTGTCATTACTCTAGTTCAAGAAGTAGCTTTCCCTGCTATACAAAGTAGAGAGTTCCTATGAAACCACCCATCAACTTAAAATGACTTAAAGTGAGGGGTAATTATCATTCATCTATTTGGGGAAAATTTTTAGCATTTCTAGACTCAAAAAATAACCTACCAAATCATACCAAATAATACATAAATCCTGAAATAACACTCATATATAGTCAAATCAGGAAGGATATGACATATACGTAGCTGTGGGAAATTTTTTCCAGGGAAGGAGCTCATTGTGTCCCTCACAGCTAAGGGTACACACTTCCTCCAGAGAGGTCTACTGCCAAAAAAAATGCTAATTTTGCCTTTCACCTCTGTCCTTAAAACCAAAATGGTCCTTGGATTTCTTTCAGTTAGAAAAAGACCTACATAGGACTTCCCTAAAATTAGGTGGCATAACAGGAAATTTCAAGAACTGGAGGATACCTATAGCTATCATTTCAAACATAAGATTAACAAAATAACTTCTGCACTGTTTTGTTTGTTAACATTTTGTAAATATTATTCTATTTATTTATTTTCTTTGAATGTTTGCTTTCTTTTCTAAGTGTAGTCTGATTTCCACCACCAATTCACCTGTGCACCATCACCATGGTCCCTTGTGCCTGTCCTGTACCTGCCTTGACCCCAGTCCCTCCCTTTTCCCTGTGGAATATCTCTGATTTGTAGTTGTCTATTTTTGTTTTCTTGTGTTGTGTTTTTTGCTGTTGTTGCTGATGTTATTTTTTCCTTGATTCCCTATGCTCCTCCTATAAGTGAGACCATCAGGTAGTTTTCTTTTTCCTTCTGACTTATTCCACCAAACATAATCCTTTCAAGCTCCATCCATGTTTCTGCAAATGGTTTTAGTTTATCTTTTTTGATTGCTGAATAATATTCCATTGTGCACACCATATCTTCTTGAACTAGTTGTCTATTTTTGGGCATTTGGGTAAGTCTTACCTATTATAAATATATGCACTGTTTTGTTTATCTCTTCCACCCCACCTATCTGCTGACTCTTCTCACCTGTCATGCACCTATTTAAAAATGACTTCTTGGTTCTTCATTCCCAAACTCATCTGGCTTCAAGATTCTCCATGGTCTAATGCCAATGTTGAGCTCAAACAAAGCAGTGCATAAAATAAGGATTATTCAGAAACCAACAACAAAAGAAAGAGCAGGTAGGAGAGTGTGTTCATCACCAGACCCACAGGTACCATCCCAAATCCAAGGCTGACAGGTCCTTATATAACTGCTGCAGTACCTCACCCTCAGTTCCACTGGAAGGAGAAACAGCATCACCTCCCAGGGGAGTTGCAAGGCATGGTGCATGCTCTAGTTTATTGATTTGCACATTTGGGCACTCCCGCTAGTCTCCTGACCCATTCAGATAGGATTCTGAATCTTAATGTGCATACTATCCTCCCAGCACTACTTTCACTCTTCCTCCATGCAGCCTTCCCTAAACCCCAACCAAAGGACACTGCTTCCCCCAACAAGATCCTTCCTTTCCAACTTCGCTCTTGCCAATCCTATCCACTTGGTGAACCTTTTCTCCCCCTCCATCTCTTCTCCCCACCTACTATCAGGTATGACACCTGGATCCTGAGAGGTTCAGCTCAGTGATGTTTCTGCACTGGAAACCTCACAATGATCCAGTGGAAGGTACTGCTCCCAATGCTGCCATTTCTTGTTTCTTGCACTGGAAATAGATCTATCTAATATTGCCCTATACTCTTTCAAGTATTTTTATTTCCTATTAGATTTTAAAATCTCCACTTCCTATAGATCTTTATCTCATCATAGCTTTTCCCACTGTATCTTGAGGCTCCCTTCTTCCTGAATAACTGTCCATTTACCCTCCAGGCCTACCTCAGTATCTCCTGACCAGAGAGATTTTCTTGACTCTGCCAAGAGTCACTTCACACACAGTTCCCAAGCCTGACTTCCGACTCTGACTGCCCGCATTAGCATCTTGCTTACTCTACAGGAATGCAAGGACAACCGACTCTTGTCAATTTTTTTTATCTTTGTATAATTCAAGCCTCCTACAGGATCCATTTAATATGTAAAACCCACAGCATGTGGTATGTTTAGCTGTATTAAGACAGGTAGCCCCATTAATCTGGTTTTGCTCTCTAATAAATCAGTCTACCTGGAATTATCAGTCAGAGCCGAAATCTGGCAGCAACTGATGACCACATGTGAGGATGCTGAAGCAGACGAAGCCTTATTCACATGGCATACTGTATAGAGGTATTTAAAAATATGTTTATTAAAATCTAAAATAATAGAAAGTTCTGATGCTGTGCTGTCTAGTCAACAAAGCAAGTGTTCCTATTAATGTATAGTTTAAAATAAAGAATACAAATACATATTCTGCTACCAAAATAGTATCAAACACACAAAGAAAAAAATTAAATATCCCAAAAAATAAACAACAGGGCATTAGTGGAAAAGATTTTCTCCCCATCAACTCTTTCCTATTTTCATATTTTCTGTAATGAATATGTATTTATTTTGTAATCTAAACAACACAATTTAAATATCTATAAAAACTATCATGCCTGGTTCAGTTTTCAGTTTGATTTTTTATTTCAGATTTAATTCAGATTAAATTTTTATATGTTAGCTTTATCAAAGTTTTCCCTGTGGTATTTTCTCCACCTTATCCCTTGGGTAAGTATCAATGTAATCTGAACTTTAGATCTGCAAACTGAGTTAGTTAGCATTATTCAAAATGAAATAACAGTTGCCCTGTCAGAGAAAGAATGTTTTTAAGGGTGTGAAATAGGACGAACAGATTCTGCTGTTAGCAGCCTTCCACCTCCCTAGGACTAGCCCAAGATTCACCAGCAATGTGGAAATTATCACTTTCACTTAAAGCAACAGTCTTTAACATCTTTTGAACAACAATAAAAAAAAAAAAAAAAAAAAAACTTGTTTCTTCTCCTATCTTTCTCCCTGTTATTCTGTTCCACTTTCTACTTTCTCTTACTCTCTTTTCAAAAATAAATTGCAAAGTGCTTAATTTTTCAGAGTAAGTCTTAGGTATAAATGGCCACATTGGTTTTTGCAGGCTTCACTGAGTTCCAAATTTTTCTTTTGGGTACATTTTCCTGTGGAAGACAATCTCAAACCAATCCCTAAGGCACTTTCATCAGTGAGGTTCACACTGTAATTGAATTCTGTTAACATAAAATTACTTTTCTTAAAGCAATGAATATCTATGTTTCTTCTTTTATTATTATTATTACTGATATTAACACATATATTGTGTTGGGTTGGATCACGTGCTGTTACTCAAGCGCAAAGATGAGTACTTTGTGTCCAAGTTTACTGAATTTTTTTCTTTTGAAATTATTTTTCTAATATAGTCACTTCCTTAGGTTGGTGGTTCTGATATGCCTTCATTCCTGTCCTCATTTTTTATTAAAAATGAGCCCTCATACATGACTTTACAACTCCCTAGTGATTTGACCAGTGAACCCAGCTATTGTGCTGACCAACAGATTCACTAACTCAATGAAATCCAAAGAATTTGTGCTTAAAGATGGGCTAGATTGTGACCTGATAGTCTATACTATCAGAAGGAAAAAAATATGTTATTGAATGGAGCATGGTCAGACATTGTGAATCTACCTGAAACAAGTAAGCATGGCTACAAAGATATCCTCACTTTGTAAATCTCTAGAAAGAACAAGGAGAAAGTTTTCTACTTGGGCTAAGCATGGATTGATTGCCTCAAGAAAGGCCTGGCTAGCATAACGTCAGGAGGCAGTGGGCAATACCCTGCTGAAAATGAAAAGTTCACTAAAATTATTAAAGACAAAGATTGCTATTCAAAAACAAGTACCAAGCTCCTAGAAAAAAGGGAGCAAGGGATCAATGAAGAAATGTTGTCATGGAAACACCCTTACCCAATATTTGCCTTTCAAAGATATTTGGGCTTTGATGCACACTGAATTGTCAATAGTTTTCTAGGTGAATGTACTCATTTATGAACATTGTTGACAGTGGGAGAAATAAAAATTAACATGTAGAATTTGAATTTTGGTAACTGTCATTAAGACTCAATACTTTTCTTTGAAAGTAGATTTTTGCCCAGGACTACTTAGGAGTAGAGACAAAAGACAAATACTTGAAGATGATCATTGATCAGTCTATGCCTCAGCTTTCCTGTACTGACCCCCATCCTCTGGGGAGGACCCACACAATGAGCGTGCCAGGCAGTGGTATAAGGCTCAGTGTCTGTCGGGAATCCATCACTTGCCAGTAGCCGTGCAGAGACTTTGTCACATCTGCACGGAGTCTGATGGCTTCAGCCACCCAACTCTGCTTCCTCTTTTCCTTTCACAGACACTACACCCATAAACCTTTTGCACTCCTCCGACTGTCCCATTGAGAAGAAGCTTCATTGAGAAGTAGCACAGCCTCTTTTATCCAAACTTAGTTTGGATCTGTGTTACAAGAACCTCAGTTGGTTCCACCCATGCAGGTCAATGCCCCGCAAAGGAATGCCTCCATATTTCATTTTTTTAAACATTTGAAATTTGCTCTAATTAAGAACATAGCTGTGTTCCTTATAGGAACTCCAAATATAATAGGAATCCATGATGTAGAAAGCAAATATCTCTTTTAATGCCAAATCTCTTAACCATCAATACTCACCCCTCCAGATTTCCTCCATATGCGGGGCTCATATGTATGGTTGTTACTATTTTACAGACTAGCGCTTTGTTTTTAAAAATGCAAGCTAGATAGAATTATCTCTGCCCATACATAAGAAACACTTCATTTGATTACCAGAAGCTAATGAAATTCCACAGTATGACTGTTCCACAATTTTTTAAAAAATTCCACACTAAAAGGTATTCGTGTTGTGTCAGTTTTTCATGATTACTACAGAGTTTTCACATGTTTAGTTTGAGTTTATATATTGAATTATTTGTGGAAGTATATATTTGAACTTCATCTTCATTTATTTTTAGCATCTGTTTTGTTATCTTGGGGAAGGGGTTTAAACAAAAATATACCCACATTTATAATGTTCATCTTTAAGTAGTAAGAGTTTGTATGTAATTTACCACTAAGTGGGGCTTGTTTATAACAATAACAACGTCCCCTGCTTCCACCAATCTTCTATCCCTCACATTGAGACCTGCAGGGCAGATTAAACAAGAGCTGGAAGAAAAAGGTGAGTGATGATTTATGGGAGGAATGCAGTCACTAGCCAGGTAATGGCTGCTCACTCTCTCTCGAGGTCTCTGCTTGCAAGGGCCACCATGAGCACTTGGTAGGGTGTGCAAAGACATTCCTGATGCAACTGTGTGCTTAAACATACAATATGCTCAAACATAGTCTTCTTTCTTTTGTAGAAAAATATACTCCTCCTGCTTTCAAGAATTTCTGTTCTATAGCCACCTCCACTGGTCAAACATTTTTTAAAAAATTATGACAAAGAGAAAGGACATTAAAATTATAAGTCCAATCAATGTTTGTGCCACCACCAGTTGAGTTTGTTTAACCAGTGGATCAAACCATTTTGCTCAGGTGAATGTAACCTATCAGACACTCCCTTGATCTTAGAAACAGCTTTGATAAAAACATCCTTATGAATGCCCAAATGCCAGGTGCATTTGTTTGGTTGAGAACCCAGATAATCTTGAGTGGGCAGCAGAAGAGGTGTCCCAGATGAACGTGGGGGGGCTAACAAGAAACAGTGCATTCTACAAATATCACTAAATTCAGAGTAGGAGGTTATAGTGTGGACCCAAAATGGAATATACAACATTTTGCTCTGCTGGAAAATGTTTACCCTTACCCTGCCAGGACCATCTCACAAGGTAGGAATAGGCAGAAAAATGGCTCATCTGCTGTGAAAAACTTTGTGGTGAGAAACAAGTTCTAAAAAACTCACAGATGAAGCCCCTTCATGTTTGCAAGTTGCAGGAAGAAGGCACATGAGATAATGGCCTTAGTGCACCCACACATAATGTGATCCAACATTAGAAGTGTGATTTCTATTATTCTACTTTATATCTCTTCCCCAAGGTATCAAAATAAATGCTAGGAAAAGAAATTCAAATAATTTTTGGAACTTCCATCTTCCCAAACATAGGTATCACCAGCTAAATTAGCTTTGTAAGATCAAGGGATGATTTTGAAGTGATGAAGAGTGTTTCTCCTTTATCAATTAGCTAAATTTATTAGACACTACCTCCTCTAGTTAACTGAATTGTTAGAAACTAACTAGATGCTTTCTTTCTTTTGCTAGGAAAAAGTAATTGTGGGTTCTTTCTGTACAAGTAACTTACCTATATAAATGAAGTCCCAAAACCCCAAAGGCAGGGACCAGTCACTTGGAAAAATCTATTGGTCTCCCAGGTCCAGATCCTCAGTTTGACTCTGAATAAACAAATAAATTTTCTCTTTTACTAAACTTTGAATTAATTCATAGCAGTGATTATTTCACAGTGGTCTACAATAGAATATATTCCTCTACAACCCATGGATAGTTTCTTTTTTTATATAGTTTCATTTTTTAAAACAGTTCTTTGCAAATAATAAGAAGCATATAAAAGTCTGGGATTTTTTCAAGTTTTTCTTTGCTACTTGACAGAAAACCCAATTATTTATGTACCTATGAAGCCAAACAGTGAGTGAATGGCCAAGGGGGAGAAACTGCATTCCTAAGGAGCAGCTCGCAGACTTGAAGGTGCTCACCAAAATGGTAACTTCTTGGATGTACTTGCCAAAATTCTAATTCAGTTCATCTAGGGCAGAATTGGAAATTTGCATTTTAACAACCCCCAGTGATTTGTAGACAAGGGACAGGGAGACCACCCCTTGACTTCTCTGAATACTGGTCAAAGCCTGCAAGACTTCTTTTGTTCCAACTCCATCTGTGAGCTTTGATACAGCTTTGGGTGAAGTCACATTCATCGTGTCCCATTTTCAGTCTATAAAGTGGGGATGGCCATATTCACCACCTATCTCATTACTATCACATGTGGACTCATGAGATAATGCCTGCGAAGTAGTTTAAATTCCTCAGTAGAAAGGCGCTATATTTCAAGTATTATCAAGTATTTATTCCCAGTATTACAGTAACACTTTTCTAGGGGCCCACAAAAGTGATACCATTGCTGCAAAAATGTGTTAATAAGACTACTACACTAAAGGTTCGGTCATGCTACATGATTTGCAGGCTGAAGGGGAATGGGTTTCTACCTCAACTCTCACTTAAAAATTCATGGGCATCATGGTCAATGTCATTTTTCAACAACAGACCATATTTTGACATTCACAGGGCACTAGTCAAAGTACTATCAGAGAAAATATCCCAGAAAAATGTTTCTATAAGCATATATACAAATTCTTATATACATATGCTTATTTATATATACATGTATTCGTATATACATGTATTCATACCTGCATAATGCATTTGTATATGTATTTATAGTATATTTATACCCTAGCTGCAACAAATCCAAGAGTGAGTGCAAGTGTCTTCTCTTTTCCTAATAAATCTGTCCTTTAAATGTCCTTTAAAATGTAATACTGGGAATACATACTTGATAATACTTGAAATATAGCACCTTTCTACTGAGAAATTTAAACTACTTTGCAGACATTATCATGAGTCCACATATTTCTATTCTAATACATATATTTGTGTGTACACACACATGTACACACACAAGTATTAAATTGACTAACTAGGTGCTATAACTTAGCCAAGTGGACACATAACTAACCATAACACACAGTTTCACAGTATGTTCAATGATTGCCAGTTAAGTAAAATGTTGATTTCCAGTTAAGTCATTTACTGGGATAGATACAGAGAGCCCGATTGCCTGCCTGTGACTCTGCAGGTGTTTCTTCTCACAAACCTTTTCCCTTTGCAAAGCAGCAGCAGCTGTTATTTTTGCCTGCTTGTGTCTAAGCAAGTGTCTTCTCTTTTCTTCATAAACTTTTCCTTTTAAAATGTGAAAAATAGAAAGGCGCTCTATCCAGAGAACTTACCATAATTTATTCTTCTTATTCCTGTGTTGTTTGATAGGGCAAACAGACTAGTAATTCCATTTTTTACGCCTAGAAAGACCTTGTCCCTTTTCTCTAATTTATAACATGGTCTTTCTTTGTAAGGTGTTGATGTTTTATAAGAAAAGACAAAAAAGTACGGAACCTGGAGAGAACACCTGTAGTTTTTGCCTACCTTTATTCCCTCTTCTAGTGGCAGTAGCAAGATGAACCTTTGAAGCCACTTCTTCCCCATCCCTGGTCACTTCTCCTTCTGGGGGAGAGCTGAGCAGTCAGAATAACAGCACCCCACTGTCCACAGGGATGGATTCAGATGATTCAAATCAAACTAATAAGATTCCATCTCGACATCCCTGCTAGAAGCAGTAAGAAACAATGCTGTTTTTCTTCCGGTTTATAAAACTAGTAGAAAAAAAAAGAACCCTGGAATTATTCATAACTACCACGCCATGATAACTGGGGGACTTGTACAAAAGCAGAGCTGAGAGGGCGATTCTAAGGCATTGCGTGTGTCAGTAGATAACAGCATTTCTGAAACCAGGAGATTTGGGGCTAGTTAACCAACGATCCCCTCCTGTACTTCAATCAATCTGAGTTATATGCTTTGACCTGTTACTAAAATTTCTCCCAATACCAGTTACCAGTTCCTGTCTTCACACTGAGGAAGGTATTCACAATGACTCCAGTCTGCAGAGTCCTTGTAGAGGAAGCATACTCCTCACCTCTGCTCCTCACCCCTGCTTGCCACAGCACTTTTTGCAGCCTGAGTTCTGATGTCCAAGGGGTGCAGTTCCTTGTGGGGCAGCCCAGGGCCTCCCGGTTTATGCTGCTGTAAGACGAGGTGCAGATCTCAAAAGTGCTAAATTCTACCAGAGCAAAGAGGTTTTGTTTATGACTGAAGCCAATCATGTATAATTCCGACATAATTTTATTGGACAGGATCCACTTCCCAACAATATAAGTATTTAATTCAATTGCAGTAAAAGGGCAGATATGTGAACCACTTGGTGAGATTCAGACCTGCGCTGAGTTGAGTCACCCGCCAGCAGCAAATGCCGAAATCTAGAGAAGGTTCTAGAGATCCTGTGGTCATGGAGTCCAAAGCATCTCAAACTGGCTTATCTCAGCTATAATTATACTGCTTTCAGAGGTGGATTATTGTAAGGTTAGAGCAATCAGGTATTTCCACCCTCCCACCACTGATGATGGACACCTGTGGTGCTGCGAGCATTCCAGGGTGGGCATGTGCAAGTGGGAGCACCTGAGTTGGGCACGGGCTTAAATGGGTGGCGTCATGAGGATGTCAGGACCAACAGGACCGACAGTACTGACGAGCAGAAGCGAGAGCACCAACACGAGCAGCAGCAGTAGAAAGCAGCCGAGAGGGTGAGATGTGCCAGGGGCTGGGAGGCCTTCCAGCTATAACAGCCATGGCACCCCTGCCCGCCATGTACCTGGCCACCGCTGACAATAAAAAGCATGAAAAGCCACCGAGGGCTCCAAGAGACTCCTTCCTTTCACACCATCTGCCCAGAACCATCCCGAACCTGCCCAGTGCCACCTTCTGCTACAATTATCAAGGCCATTCGTTAATTTGCATTTAGCCTTGACCTCCCGATACAGTTAGGCTTTTGTCTATCCTCACCTCCAGTGTCTGCTTATCAATGACAAATGGTTGTTTTTTAATTGATAACTTAAGTCACTTTATCTTTTTTTTGAAGTTTTTAATTTTTTTATGTCATTGTTCATTTTTGTACAGTAGCTGATTTCTGCTCTCAGGTGTGGTCTGAGTAAATCTCCCACCTGACTCACCCCACCTTAATTTCTCCTCCATTAGATCGTTACAGTATCAACATATAACAGCCATTGAGCCAAGTGGGCATACCCCTTTCCAGCCCTGCCTTCACTTCTGAGGTTTCCTGGGACAGGGGATCACATCTGCATGGAACTCAAGGGCAGATGGAGCAACGATAAAATAGAAGGTACAGTAACTGTGACTTCTTGGGTCAATCTCTGTTTATGGACAGGACAGTACCAGCTACCCCCAAAGTGGAGGGTAGAAGTGAGAGACAGAGGAAGGTAGGAATGAAAGGAGGAAGTTGGAGGAAGGGAGAGGAAGGTGAAAATAAGTTTTTATGAAACTCTTACTTTGTGTGACACACAGTGCCAAATACTTTTCTCATATGTGATTCCACTAGAGCCTTCCCATGTTCTGGGAAATAATTCCACTAAGTACTTACCACCATCTTCAGTTTAATCAATAAAAAGCAGATCTTTAGAGATTACCTGACTTGCCCATAAAGCACATATGAATGGCAGAGCTCAAGTTTAAACCTGCCTGATTCCAAGCTCTTTGTGTGTATTTCTTTGAAAACATTTTTTAAGGAAACCAAAGATATAAAAGAAAGATGGCCCTCCTGCCTATTCTCACGTTCCCAGCTCTATGGAAGATATTGCACATACCCCTGGGAATATGGGACTTCAAGAGCACAGTCTGAAAACCTAGACAGGTAGAGTAGGAGGGGGTAAGGAGGATGGATTAAATCATCAAAAAAAATATAGGAACACTGAATTCCTTTGCAGTTCCATTACTTCCATAGAACTGGACATAGCATAGGTGCTCAATAAATACTTGTCTACCAAGTAAACAAATGAATAACATGGAATAACTAACTTTATTAATTACAGTAAAGCTATGCAGGAAAGGTTGGCTTCCTGGTTTTATTTCTCCTTGCAAAAACAATTTCCTTCCAAGTTCTGCACTGGATCATGTTCTCTCATGCTGGGGTTAGTGACAGTTTGCTGGCCGACTGCCTGATAAGATATGGTAGACACATTATCCACCATTTGATCTCTGCTCTTTGTATCAGAAGAAAGAATGTGGAAGGCTTTTAGGATCATTGGGGGACTATAATGAGTGGGAATGGAAGGAAATGTCGAATAAAAAGCAAGGTAAGGATGTACTTTCTTTGCTATTCTGTTGATGACATCTATTACCCTCTTAAAACAGAGTTCTCAAATGCAATTCTAATTTAAACAATCCTGAGATGTTCTGGAACAGCATCTCTGAATTTCAATACAAGGAGAGACTTGGAACTACCATTAGTTGTTTTCCTCACATGGATGGGCCCTAAAGTGGACAATTGTTTCTCACACCCTGCTGCCACTTACACTTACCTCCATTAGGGCAAACATACTAGATTACTTCCAGGGAGACACCCCTCCCACCCTCTTAGCGCTCATGCTCTAGGCAACATTGACTCGCACCCTCATTCCACCATGTGACTTATCCCTGGCCAGTAAGACCAAGCGTGGTGGAAGTGCACATGACTCAGGCCCAGCCAGTGGGAGCTAGTGGTAATCCTCCAATTCCAGTTAGGTAATCCCCCATTCCAAAGCCCTGCTTACCCGTTGTGTTTGAACCTGAGAAGTTGTGTGGTTGGAACCACCCTGGTAATATATGAAACCTGAGAATGAAACCAGTATAAAGCAGAAAGCAAATTAGAACTGAAAAGTGGGGGAGCAACAACACAAAGCAGGTTATTCTATTTGACTGTGACTCCATCCTGAGGTTCAGCCTGTGACTTCTCAGTAAAGAATTCCCTTTAGTTTGTTTGTTTTTCTTAAACCAGTTTAAATTGGATGTTCGCTCAGTGACAACTAAAAGAGTTCCATATAATACAGGCATTCTATATACTCCTCTCACTTCAGTTCTACAAGGAAGGAATTATTACAAATTTTTCAATAAGTAAACCAAGACTAGGAATAGCCAATTTACTTGTCTAAAGTCATGTAGAATGTCAATTCCAATTTTAGAGAATGAGGATAATTCTTAATATCTGTGACCTTTTAAAATCATGTACCAGCTGCTGTCATATCTATTAAAAAGAATAATCTGGGCCTCTCTGGCAGCACAGGGTTTAAGGTCTCAGTGCTATCAAGCTATCGCCAGTTACTGTGACATGAATTTGATCCCCAGTCAGGATGGTGACGCACATGGCACAGCAGACATCTCCTGTCTTGCCCACTACTCCCCTCAGCAGTGTATTTCAGTAAATCTGCCTGTTCTGCTCCCCACTGTCTCTGGTGAATCCTTTTACCCACCACACACACACACATCTGGCCTACACCCCAGTTCTTGTATGCATAAATAAAATACATCTTTAAAAAAAATAAAAAGAATAATCTGTTGGGAATCTGAAGATGGCTAACTAGGGACTTCTAGGTTTTCTCAGCATCATTGTGTGTGTATGTATGTGTGTGTGTTTTCATTCAATGTCAAAATGTGGTTTATGTGATGGTTAAAATTTTGGACTCTGCAGATACACTCCAGCTCTACCATACACTAACTTTGTAATGCTGGACAATGCATCTATTTGTGCTTCATTTTTCCTTCATTTGAAAATTGGAAAGAGATTAATGATAGCATTTGCTTTGTGGGGTTGTTGGATAGGTGAGTTTACATGTGAGAAACTGTCAGAAAGCACCCAGCATATAGCCAGTCTTGTTACTGTTAGGAATATAAATTATATGGTATGTTCCCAATATATCCCAATTTATTAAAATATGCATTGTTTTTATGTGCTGTTTATGTTGCTTTTGCTGCCCTAAAAGATGTAGTAAAGCACATACTTTCCAACCAGTTATCCTCAGGTGTACATCAAACACTGCCAGGCCAGTGCAGTGAAGAGTTGCCCAAAGTAAAGAAACCATTTCAAGGTTCTAGCAGTGTATCCTCATTTTTCAAAAAATCAGAAACATTTTTGCAAATACATTGTCAGCTTCTAAACAGGAGTGGTCTTAGAACCAAGACACAGGAGAGTCCATCACATTCATGAGGAGGAGGCAGCTCCATTCTGGTCCAGCGGGCAGTCAGAAGATGCTCTCAGAGCAATGAGTTACAGGTCCTTCTCGGTAACTGCCACTCCTGGCATTTTGCAATTCTGCTGTTCCTGACACATTCCTGGACTTTAATTCCTTTCACTCTTAGAAGGAACTTCAATTCTGTTCAATCTATCCTAGACACACCTAGCAGAGCCACCTATTCTAGAAGAGAGACAATTAAAGTGGACTTTGTCCCAGAGCATTGCCTTGCCCTACCAGTGTCATTATCTTTACCCACTACAGTTTTTCCCTCTGGAGAGAAAGAAACAGAATCAAAGTCACCAGCATCACCTAGAGCTTTCTGGTACGCTACTGTATTACAATAGTCAGACCTACCAAATTCTTATTTTACACATCATGTTCCTGATGGAACAATCAGGAACCCACTATTTAATTCTCAGATAAAAGAGCAAATGGCAAAAGGCAAATAAGTAGAGTCACCACAGAAAAATGGCTAAGTCTTTAGTCTCCTTTCTCTATGATAATGGGAAAGACTCATGAGACAAAGAACTTGAACAGAAGTGTTCACACACAGTGAGCATTCCCACTATTGCTCAGACTGCATTTTTGAGCAATGTGGTCCAAACCGCTAGTTACAACAAACGATGAATCCTTTAGTATGCTTTGCTTTTCTCAAACTCACACTGTGTCATGTTCATTGGGTGTTACCTGGTAGAGGATGGCTCACCTACACTTAAGTTTAACTGCAAGTGGGATAAAACCCAAATTAATTTAAATCACCTAAAAGTACATGTTTTCTTGTCTAAGTCAAAGAAGTTCAGGACCAATTGAGAATTCCATGAGGACAAGGACCTGGGATCCCTGTCTTTGTTCCATCATGGCTCACCTCATGTTCCAAGATGGCAGCTGGTTGTGTTTTTAAATTTCAGTCAATAGGAAAAAGATAAGCCTGAAGAAGGGACAAAGAGTGCATGTTAGCATTTTTGCAGAGAAATTTCTAGGAGCTTGCCTATTATGCATTTACATCTATATGCACTCACCAGGTACTATAATGAAGAGTTATCTGGTTCAGTGGACCCAAGACACACACGTGATTACAGTCTAGACTCTCACGCCGGCTCAGGCAGAGTGGGTGAGCGCTGTCTCTTGCTGACAGTGCTGCCTTAGCCAAACTTCCTCTGTGGTGCTAGACAGCTCACACGCAGAGACTGCCAACTTCTCTGGAGCCTGTATTAAGGTTAACATTTTCTCTTTCTCTGTCTCTTTTTAATCTTCTTTTATCTTCTTTTACTGTAAAACAGACTTGCTTGTATCTCAAAAATGATTAAATAAATTTAATTTCAATATTCCAGTTTTGAGATGAGACCTTTTTTTAACACTAATATTCATATTATTAAATACTAATATCATGTTCTCAAAATATAATGCTTATCATCGAGAAACCAGAGAAGTCCAAGACATTTAAACTGCTAGTCAATGATAACGTTCTAAGCTTTCAGACTCACACTTGCCATGGAAAACCCAACCACTTTGGTTCCCTTCCTCCTTCCTGAACTGCCAGCCCAAAAGGGGGTGCGGGTCTCAGCAATATTTATCCCTCTACATTGCTCTTGAGTAAACAAACAAGGAATTCAATTGCACTGGTAGGCCTGATGGACACTTCAATGTGGAGGGCTTCTTTAACAGATGAGTACAGACAATAGTAAGTAGAACAAATACAACATGGAACTAAAAACAACACTCACATACAGTGAAAACAGGAATGATAGGATACTTACATAACCCTCATGATGCAGTTCCCAGGAAGGAGCTCGGCAGAGCCACTCTCACTGCTCCGGGTGTGCATTGCCTCCATTACGGCTGCTGCCTTAGCCAAACAAAAAATCACCAAATGCTAGCTTCACTTATTCACTTCTGTTGTAAAAGCAAAAATCCCCTTTGAATTCCTTTCAGTTAGTGGTACTCATACTAATGTAGGTCTTACCTAAAAGCAAGGTGACTTAACTTGAACTTTCAAAAAGCTGGCAATACCGATACCATTTCCAGAGATCAGAACAGGCTTTAGAGCAGACAGTCTGGATGGGGAACTCAGCTGTGCCATTTGCAGGACACGTGGTCTGGAGTGAACTACTCTCTGCCTTGGGTGAGTAAGAGCGAACATGTCTCCTGTCTCACAGGTAGTGTCTAGGATGAGTTGATTGGACAGGCGTACCAGACAGACAACGATGTACTTAGGAAATGTTAAGCACTATCATTTGTTAATACTTTGGAGGCTGCCTGTGTATGAAACAGTAAAACAGGCACCATTTCTGCCCTTTAAGGACAATTAAAATGAGTCATTCAACAAATACTTATTTCTGATAATTACTATCATTTATCTGTCAAGCACTTTCACCTTTAGTGGTAAAAGGAAAAGAGGAAAGGAGAGGAGTGAGTCAGTGGACAGCAGAGCCTGTGACAGATGGCCTCCAAGCATGTACTTGGGGACCTGAGGTCATCACTGAGGAAAGACAACAAGTGCCTCCCTGCCTTTTTATGTATTTTCCATCCCCGGGGAAGCTATTCCTTGCAACTAATAGCTGGGGTGCATGCAGGCGGGAGGAGGTGTCCATCTACAGACTAGTTAATAGCCATTAATAGCACTTAAAAACTCAATAAACAAAGAAGGAAACTAACCACTCACATCAGAACCAGGTCTGTGTGAGGCCCTTCTTGTGTGGTAGCATACATCATCAGCACCATCATCATCATCATAACTGTCACCACGTCATCACTGTCGTCATCATCGTTGCTAAGGTTTCCTGTCTAACAGCCAATAACACAAACATCTTCTGTCCAACTCTGTGTATTAGGCACCATGCCAGGAATGGAGATGCAAAGGTTAATAGATTCTCTGGCCCCAGAAGCCTATGGTGTGGAAGACAAGCTGTCTGGAACTGACTGCAACATAGTGTAATGACAACATTGTGAAGAACGTGAACTAATTTCCACTAATGGCCTGTTTTCTGCATGAAATGAGGCTGTTTTAACATCAACTAGTGTTCAAGAGCAAAGGGATTCACCAAACTTTGGCCTCCCTTATGGCACAAGGGATTAAGTCTCAATACTATGACTATCCTCAGCCACTGCAGCACAAGTTTGATCCCCAGCCAGGTTGATGACCCACATGGCACAGCAGACCTCTCCTGTCTCACTCACTACTCCCCTTGGCAGTGTATTTCAGCCAATCCACCTGCTCTGCTCCCCACTCTGTCTCTGATGAACCCTCTTACACACATACACACAACCTGCACCTCTGGCCTGTGCCCCAGTTCATATATATATGTAATAAATCTTTTTAAAAAGGGGGGGTTCACCAAATTAACAACAGTGATGGCACCAAATAAACAAAGGAATCAACTACAGAAGAACATGGTTCACCCAAACCCTTGTCAAACTTCAGGGAATGGCAGACTAAAGTGCCCTAGGGTATGTGTTTCCTGCTGTCCCCTGCCAGCCCTGCTCTAAACCCATTGTCGATAAAACATCACCATTTAAAAAAACTTTCTCAGCTAAATCCAAAATAAATATTTTAATATCATCATGCACCAGGAAAGAAAAGGAGAAAGTAAAAGCTACAGAATGCATTTTGGAGATGATACTCCTTTCCTGAGAAAGGGGATAAGGGTGTCAGTGAAGATCTAGGACTCTAAAGGGGTAAGATATGAAACTTTGAGCCAGATTCTGAAAGGACTATTGACTTTGAGAAGAATGATCTAGAGGGGAAAGAGCAAAAGCCATTATGGTAGGTAGCAGGGAAGTATGTCCTTGCCCATGGTATTGGCAGCTATATAGCTGTGCATGTGTGAGTTGGGGATCCCAAGTATATGCTTCCCTGCATGATACAAAGATGCCAACCTTAGAATAATGGCCATAAGCAAGTGAAACTACTGTAAACTTGGTAGAACCAGGTAAAATCTATTGTTTCCATTTTTCACTGATAGAGACACTCAGAGGAACAAAAGTAGTTCTCCCTGATGATGAAATCACAACAAAAAAGGAAAAGCTAAGATAGGAAATTGTCCTCTCAAAGGGAAACCCAATAGGTACAACACAAAAATACAATAGAGTATCTGAAGGGGACTTTTAAAGAAAGAATAAAACATGCAAATGAAGGTATGTGCCAACTTTATTTATAAATGAATGAAATGAAACTTTGTAAGGAGACCTTCACTGCTAACCACTTATGTTTGAACTTCCACTTAGAGTGTATCATTCATTCCAATGAAACATTTTCTTCTTTCAGCTATCCTTTTAAAATATGCAAATGCTCTTGGGAGAATTAACACAAGTGTTGACTGAGAAAATAGTCAAGCTATAATATAATCAAGAAAACATTTATTCTAGAATAGGGATCTTGATTTAAGTCTACCACCAAGGGTCAGTCCCCCTGTGTTCCACTAGGGACAGAGAACAGGGAATTTTTCAAGGGCAAGCAGGCAAGTGGTATGACTTGGGTCACTTGTTTTGAAACATTTGCTTCTTAAGTCCCTTTGTCTCTCTATGGTTGGCTGACAAGGGTGCTCAAACAGAAGACTTCGGAGTGTGTTGTAACCATCAGCAGGCGTTCTGTTTCTTTCAGTTACTTTAAAGAGAAAACAGGAAACTGCTGAGTCAGACTGTACTCAGCAAGCAACTCGCCCAAAATTCTCAACATGGCAGAGACAAGAGGCAGTTGGCTCGATTTAAAGTAGGTTCCACACAAATTAGCCTACTTCTATTTCAGTGTTTATGGAAATCATCTAAGGAGCTCGTTCCAACGAAGCCCTTAGTAAACTTCTGATTTAAGTAAACTTTGTATATCTCCCAGGAATATGTATATTTAATTAGAACCCCAAGTGATTGACCTGGTAGCTCAGGGGGCAAGTACAGTAAGCATAGGCTTGAAATGCAGACTGATCTGTCTACTATAGAAATTGTCTAGGAGCTGAAGATCAGTTGGGCTGAGTGTTTCATTAAAAACTTTGCATTTCTCATTAGAATAACCTCATTTATATGGAGTTATTAAGTATAAATAGATCCTTTTTTATACAGCTTGTAAGTCACATTGACTCTCTACCTTTCATTTAAGATCATATTTTAGCATGTTGTTATGGTTATTGGTAGCAGAAGTGAAATGCAGGGAGGAAGTAAGGGAAAGTTGCTAAATCAAAAGTTAAAAATTAAGTATAACAAGGAGTATCAGAAGCATTTACTACTTGCCAAAAATCTATGTGCTTTTCCACATTTCCAGACCCCTTTGTAATGATTGTGGCCACATGACAATGAAGAGAAGTAACATATGGCACTTGCAGAACTAACTCTTAAAAGCTGTTTGCAATTCTCTGGTACTCCCCTACTGTTACCCAAGCATGGAGATCAATTGCCCAAGAAAATCTCCTGAACTCAGTCAAGCTTCTATAAGTCATAAATAAGATTCTGTAGTATTAAATGACTGAAATTAGGGGAAAGGGGGGAATTTTTGTTATCACAGCATAGGATAGCCTAATACACTAGTTTATGAGAAAGGAAAATAAGTAAAATCTTGTTAAAGAAAAGGGGTTTCCATACCCAACCTAGCATCATAGTTGAAAGTTCTTGTCTTGTACCCTCTTTAGTTATTTATTTTTTAGCACTGCTCCCACCACCTTAAAATTGCTAAAGAACAATAGAGATCCCAACAACTCCAATAAACTTCAGGATACTATTAATCCATTTTCTTTTCCTAATACCTACTCCTATAAGCAGAATCCATGAAACAATGGTAAGCATGCATGTGCATGTGTGTGTAAAGATGTTATTATCAGGAAGCAAAATATCTGATAATCCTGATCCATGTCAGGGAAGAATAAAAGAGATGCTTATTGGCAATGTGCATGTTTTACTCACCTCTTTAGAGCTGGTTTTCTTTTGGTATAAAGAGAACAACAGAACCAAGCAGATGTTATGGTCACTCTGCAGCTGCTTGATTTACTATGTGACACCAAGTTTATGAAATCAGCTCGGGGGACTCCATGGCATCCTAAAGTTTCAGGAAAGAAAATTCATGGGTTTGACTGAGTCCAGGTTCCATGTTGTCAAGTGCTCTACAATGGAACATTGCTGTGAGCTCCCCAAAGGATAACCATAGAAGCTGGAAGAGGGAGTGCATAGGATGAACATAAAGCAATGTGCGCCCTAACTTGACAGGAGCAATGGGAAGGTCAAGACAAGGAGGAAGCATGGAAAGGAGTCCCAAGAAGAAAGGAAAAAACCTCATTTTTCAAACTGATGGTTTCCTGTACATTTGCTTCCCAATCCTCCCAACATGGAGAGGATGAAGGAATCACGTCTACCATAGTGAGGTAACACCTGCGCTCAGTTTCTGCAAAAGGTTGCACCATTCCTTCTACATGCCTCCTACTCTTATTGTGCTCACAATAAAAAATGAGGTCTCTGTGGACCCAAATGAGGTCTGGTTTGGAGATTAGTGAAGTAAAAAGAACCAAATAAAGTTTGACAACGTTGGGGTTAAGAAGCCTATCCTAAGGAATACACTTAGTAATTTGAAATGAAGTTTCTGTGCAGAAACTTGCAAAGACAGAATCTTAACAATCTATTGTTTTCTGCTTCTAAGTGAAGTGCATGATAATTGCATTTTAAAAGATCTCTTTGAACTCTCTTGCTTTTAAAAAATTTACAAAACCGTTGGTCATGAAGTCTGCCTGATTCATGAAAGAAAAACAAAGCTTGTGTCCCTTTGGCATGCAATATTTGTTGAATTAATGTACAGATGAGTGAGTGAATGGTCAAGAGAAGGCAACTAGGAGAGCAATGGCAAATGCAGTTTTATATATATTGGGTTTGGTTTTTTTTTTTTTCTTAAAATATTTTAAAATTTACATATACTTGCCATTAATTATAATCCCCATGTATTCCCCATCACCATCTCACCAGTGCACCATCACCTCAGTCCCTCGTGTTCCCATCTTCCCTCAACCCTCCCGCTCCCCTTCCCACCAGGTGTCCCCAGTCTGTCCTTGACTCCTCATTTTTGGTTTCTGTGTCTTTATTGCTGTTATTGTTATTATTAATATTGTAAGTTAACTGAAACATCTTAGGTTTGGTGAAATAAAAGTATTAAATTCTGCATGACAAAATTGAAAGAAAAGCAGCACTTTGGAATAAAGAATGTACTATGTACTAAATAAAAGATTAGCATCCAAAAATATATATTGATAGATCAAATCTACAAGAGGCCCACATCTCAAAAAGTTAAATGAGTGAAAGCTATGATCAGGAAATCTTCAAAAGAATAATCACAAATGTGAATAAAAAGATGGTGAAATTCAATAAAAAAGATAGTGAATCTTACTACTGATGAAAGAAAGATATTCAAACAAAAAAGATAATCAATTTTTTGCACATCAGCTTGGGAAAAAAAATTAAGAATCAATGATTTCAAATGTTTAAGACACCATAAGAAATAACTATTCTCATTCAGTGTGGAAGAAGTGTTAAGTTTTAGACTTTTATATATATGTAGGGGGAAAAATATAGCAAATCACCACAAATTTAAATGTGCCTATACTTTCAACTATTTCATTACTACCAATGTTTTTATGTGCCCAAAGAGCATGAACTAAGATGTTCTGACTGCTTTGTAATAGTGAAAACCAGAAACAATCCAAATATCCATCAGTGGGAGACTGAGTCAGAAAGACCTAATGTGCAGTCCAGGGGATATAGGCAACAATACTCTATTGTTAATTGCATTTATGCTTTTGCTATATGCACTACAATGTCAATAAATGTGCCTATTTGTATCCATTTTTTAATACATGACCTCAAGTTTATGTTTTTCCCAACAAGAAGACCCTTCTCCTTGACTCAGTTTGGTTGTGACTGATCAACAGTCTACCAAAGTGATGTGATGTGACTTCCAAGGTTTATTCATAAAAGGTTATGGAGTTTCTATTTGTTTGCTGGAAGCTTGTTTTTGAGTCCTGAGCCACCATATGAGAAGACTGACTAGCCGGAGGCTGCCACACCGTGGGGAAGCTTAAATCATGTGTAGCATCCCTTTTGGTAGTGCCAACTAACCTAGACTTTACACATGTGAGTGTGTGAAGATTATTCCATCTCCCAGCCACTTGAAACAACCCCCAGATGTTCAAGACATTCCAAATGAGTCCACACTCACTGAGGAGCAAAGCCAAGCTATTCCTGCTTTGTCTGTCCAAATTCCTGACCCAGAGAATCTATAAGCATAATAAAATATGTGGGTGTCTTTATGCTATAAAGTTTTTATTAGTTTGTTATACAATCAAAGATAACAAAAAATAAAATCAAATGTCTAACTGGAGGAAGCTGGTAGAAAGGCTGAAGTGGTCAACATATGCATATAGCAACCAGACATCAATATAAAGTCAGCAAAACATCCCCATCTGGGACCCTTCATAGTCATTAAACTGTTGTTCTAAAGTAATGTATTAGTCACATGCCAGGGGGTCAAAAATCCAATTGCCATGAGCACTTATTAAGTAATATGAAACAGGTCGGTCAAGTGTAATAAAAATCTTGTGGTAAATTCTCTCCTATGAGAAAAACAGAGAAAAGGTGGTTTAGCAGAGATGAAACAACTGTCCACTAAAATCCACGCTCTTGTGTCTATAATACAGTTGTTGCTGAAAAGTGGCTACCTGGAATAGTTTTTCTTGTTTCTTTGAAATTAGTAGGATCATTAACTAGTTCTTGCCATGGAATAGGGGTCCAAGTGAGGCATGCTACTCCTGAACCAAGGCAGTTAATTCTCCACCTCTTTTCCCTGCTGACCAGTTGCAAGTCTAGGACTCCAAGGTTCAGATGACTGAGCCTTGAGATGAGAGGAGCCTACATCACTGTATGACAGGGTAGTGATAACACTGGCTTATATCATGGATAGGTGATACACTTTTATATATTACTGAATAACAGGGTCCGATACAGTATCTAGTATTACCTTAAGTAACACAGTAATGAAAAATAGCAACTCTCACTTTACCTCCACATCAAGAGAATAATAATAGTGGTGAAAACTATGAAGAATCTAAAATATCAGTCCCAACTCAACTCCAACCAGTTTTTCTCATGTACAAATATGGAACCAGTCATCAGATATTTATTTGAAAGAAAGTAGAAACCCATATTTACACAGGAAGTCTTCTCATTTTGAATGGTTTACTCTATTTTGAAAATTGTGTCTAAAGCTTCTAAGAATAGCTTCAGTTCAACAAGTCCATATCAAATAAGATTCATAATTCTGGGGTACATTTGTGTCTTGATCAGGGAGTGTCTATTTCAGGTCTACAGAAAAAATTTCAAAGTTACTCCCTTTTGAATACAAGCTAAGTATGACTTCAAGCTTATTGTGCCACATTTCACCTTCTGGTGATATCTACACCAAGTTTGGTGAGATCCCTTTATATGTTATTAGATGAAGGAGATAACCTATTAAAAATCAGTCATGTATAGCCAACATTTATCCCATCTATCCCCTCTTCAATCTTCATCAGTTTCAATCTCAGAAAAGCACAAATCCTCCTTAAAAGTCTTCCATTTCAACAAATATAGTTCTTTTTAGCCTATATTCAAAGCCCTCCACACTGCTAATGGCCTGTAGTATAGATTTCCAACTACATCAGACTCTTAGCTTTTCCATGTACTCTCTAAGCCTCTGCGCTGTGCTCATGCTTCCACATAGAACAAGGCCATTCCACTGTTCAAAGTCCAGTTGATGAACAACACAAATGAAGGTGCAAAAAATAGTTCCATCTTCAAATTCTTAACACTCGCTGTGAAACTTCACCAAGTCACACAAACGTCTCCAAGCTGCCTACCACAAAGGCTATAGATGACACATCCTCTCTGCCATCTACTCAGCAAACTCTACAAAGGGCAGACAGTATATATTTTCAGCTTTGCGGGGACGTACCATGTCTGTACAGTGGTCTCAACCTCTGTAGTTCAAAATCAGGCCAATACATAAATAATTGGGCATGGTTTTATTCCTAAATTACTATATTTATGAACATTGAAATTTGTGTTGCTTTTAAATTTCGTATCACGAAATATTATTTTCCTTTTGAATTTTTCAACTATTTAAGAATACAAAAACCTTTATTAGCTTGTGTGGCAAGGAAAATCATTCTCTGCCAATCTCTGAACTAGTTCATGACCGTATCACCCAACCCTGGCCAATGGGATCTGGAGTGGTTTCCTGGAAAGTTGTCTTCCCTGTTTAAAATATTAGAGGGAAAGACCCCTCTACCTGGGCCATATAGTGTCTGATCTCCACCTAAACCCATCTGAGACCACAAGAATATAAGATAAGCCTGTTCAGAGAAGTGACAAAAAGAAAGATCCAAAATCTTGTTAATATCATTAAGCTGTCATGATTCTGTCTGATTCCAAACTTTATTTCATAAGAAAATGAACTTTCCTCATTTTTAGCTGGGTGTCTGAAATAGTATGCCAAGTAGTGGTAGTTGTGGGGGCAGTCAGCCCTAGATACAGGCAGTAAGGATTGTGTGGTCTGCAGAGAATTTGAAAACAGTAATAAAACTAGCTAAAATTCCATCTGTTTTTTATTATCAGTATGCACCAGCAATTCTAAACCATGCCAGTGATTCTATACTCACCTTTGACCAGGCTCACTGCTCCCAACTATTAGTACCCAGTTAATATTTTTTAACTTGCAGCCAAAAACCTCCTAACTGGCATGCATGCCCCAGAACTCAGCATGGTGTCTTGACTTCATAAACATTGTGCTAAATTGCTGAAGAACCCAAGACCCACACATATGCACACAAGGACACACATGGACCCATGCAGTAGTGAGTCATGTTATAATTGCTTTCTACTGGCTTAAGAAAATGAAAAATATTTTAGCGTTCTGCCACTGATGTTTCTTATACCTACAGCAGAATCTTGAGTCCTCTACCCTATTGCAACCTCATGTAGCATTGCAATCACTTCTCAATGTCTGGCTCTGTTTATTAATATAGGTGTGGAAAGGCTGTCTTTACTTGAAGTGAAAAAAAAATAGGAGAACCAGATACGCTTAATCAACTTCCTTGAATTTACTCAAGAAATGCACAATATTCCCAAGTATGAAAATTATCCTAAACTAAAAAAATGTAGCCAAAAGCACCCAGGATTCAGAATCATATAAAGGGTGGGCTTATGAACTGCTGGAATTGAGCCTGTCTTATAGTTCACTTCTATATAAAAAGAATAATGTGTGATATGATTGAAATGTCAAGGCAGGAACAGCAATACTTAAATCAATTAAATCAGACTTCCACCTTATGAAGGTAACAAGAGTCAGAGATGATACTATATGATGATCAAGGGAACAATACAACAGGAATACATAACATCCATCAATATAGTCACCAAAAAAAAACATCAAAATACATCAGACAACTACTATCAAATCTAAAAATAGATACTGGAGAAAGTACATGTGTGGTTGGAGAATTCAACATCCCACTATTATTAAAGGACAGATCAAAGAGACAGAAAATAAATAAGGACATAACTGCCCTAAACAAAGAATTAGACTGTATGGGATTAATAAACATCTATAGGGCACTATACCCTAAAAAAGCTGAATACACAATTTTCTCAAGTGTACATGGGTCATTCCCCAGGATTGACCACACACTGGGTCACAAGGTAAAGATCAACAAACTCATAAAGATTGAAATCATACAAACTATCTTCTCTGACCCTGAAAATACTGAAAACAAGGAAATAATTTAACACATGAAGACACTAACACTGGGTTAATGAGGAAATCAAAGAAGAAATAAAAACTACCTCAACAAGACAAACAATAATGGGGACGCAACTTTTCAGAACATATGGGACACAACAAAAAAGTTCTAAGAAGGGATTACACTCAGTGAAATAAGACAGAGAAAAAAGAAAAATATCAAATGGTTTCACTTACAGGAGGAATATAGGGGAATCAAATAAGGGATTGGGGAAAAAATAATTATTATTATAAATTAAAAAACAAAAGTAACAGGTAACTAAAATCAAAGACATTCTGCAGGTGAGAAGAGGGAGGTGGGATCAAAATAGGGGAGGGAAGAGCACAAAGGACTATGGTAATGGTGCACAAGTAAATTAGTGGTGGGAATTTTACAGGCACTACATCTGAGAGAAGAAATCATGCATTGTACAAAAAGGAAGAATGATGTAATATATATGTAAAGTAAAATAAAAGTTCTAAGAGGGAAGTATATAGAAATATAGGCCCACATTAAGAAAGTAAAAAGAGCATAAATAAACAACCTTATCTCTCATCTCAAGGAACTACCAAAAGAAGGATTAAAAAAAAATCCAAAGTCAGTAGAATGAAAGAAACAATGAAAATTAGCATAGAAATAAATAAAATAAATAAAAAAGACAGTTCAAACGATCGATGAAACCAAAGCTGATTCTTTGATAAAACAGACCAACCTTTAACTAGGCTCACTAAGAAAATGAGGGAAAAAACACAAATGACATCAAAAAAATGAAAGAGGGGAAATTATCAAAAATGAAAGTAAGGAAGTTAAAACATACTGCAGAAATTCAGAGGATAAGAAGAGAGTACTATCGACATCTATATGCAAACAAATTCAACAACCTAGACAAGATAGACAGATTCTTAGAATTATACAATCACCTAAGACTGAATAGGGAAGAAACAGAAAAACTGGGGAAAAAATCACAAACAAGGAAACTGAAACAGTTATCAAAATATCCTCAAAAAAAAAAATCAAGAGTAGATGGATTCACAAGTGAGTTCTAACAAACATTCAAAGACAAACTAATATCTATCCTGCTCAGAGTCTTAGAAAACAAAATCAAATAATGTATTAAAAGAATTATACACCATAGCCAAGTAGGATTTATATCAAGAACACAAGGATGGTTCAACATCAGAAAATAAATCAACATAATGCACCACATCAAAAAAAAATGAAAGAACAAAAGCTACATGATCATATAAGTAGATTCTGAGAAAGCATTTGATAAGATTTAGCATCCATTTATGATGGAAAAATGTGGAAAAACAGGATAAATGGAACATACCTTAACATAATAAAAGCCACATATGACAAACCCACAGCTAGTATTATTTTCAGTGATGAAAAACTGAAAGTTTTTCCACTAAGATCTGGCATAAGGCAATGATGCCCACTCTCACCACTACTATTCGACATAGTATTAGAAATCCTAGCTAGAAAACTTATACAACAGAAATCAATAAAAAGAATCAAAATTGGAAAAGAACTAACGCTATCATTTGCAGATGACATGATAATATACACAGAGAACTCTAAAGACTCCATGGAAAAACTATTAAAACAATAAATCAGTTCAGCAAAGCAACAGGATATAAAATCACACACTAAAATCAGTTACCTTTCTACATACAAATAACAAAACCTAAGAAAAATTTAAGAAAGCTATTTCATTTACCATCTTAACCCCCCAAAAAATAAAATACCTGGGAATAAACCTAACAAAAGAGGTTAAGGACCTATACAAGAAAAAATATGAAGCATCATTAAACAAAGTAGAAGAAGACATGGAAAAATAGAAAGATATTCCCTGCTAATTGGTTGGAAGAATTAAGATTGTCAAAATGGCCATCCTACCCAAAGCAATTTACAGATTCAATGCAATCCAAATAAAAACCCCAGTGGTACTCTTCACAGAAGTAGAACAAAGATTACTGAAATTCACATGAAATAAAAAAATTTTTAAAAAGATAGCCAAAGCTTTCCTGACTTTTAGAAGGAGGATCACATGTTGGGCTTCAAACTATAATGTAAAGCCATAATAATTAAAACAGCATGGTACTGAAACAAAAACAGAAACACAGACCAATGGAATATAATTGAGAGCCCAGAAATAAAACCACACATTTACGGACAACTAATCTATAACAAAGGAGCAAAGTATATATACTGGAAGAAGAAAATCGTCTTCAGTAAATGCTGCTGGGAAAATTGGACATGCAAAAGAATGAAACTGGACCATTATCTCACCACCATACAGGAAAATCAGTTCAAAATGGGTAGAAGACTTGAATGTGAGACTTGAAACCATAAAATACACAGAAAAAAAACACTCCATAAAATAAACTTCAGAAAGATCTTTGTGGGCTCATGTCTAGCAGCAAGGAAAAAATAAAGAACTGGAACTACATCAAACAAAAAATCTGTACAACAAAAGCGACAGTAACCAAAACAAAGAGATACCCTATTGAATGGGAGAAAATACTTGCACACCATATATCTGACAAGGAATTGCTATTAGCAATCTACAAAGAACTCATACAACTCAACCAAAAGAAAATAACCCAATCAAAAAATGGGCAGAAAAGCCAAATAGACATTGCTTCAAAGAAGACATATAGATGGTTAACAGACATATGAAAGAATGTTCATCACTTGCCACCAGGGAAACAAATCAAAACACATGAGATACCACCTCACACCTCTGAAAAAAGCCCATTAAAAAAATAAAAACAAAAACAATAACCAGAAACAGTAAGTGCTGGCAAGGGTGTGGAGAAAAAGCCACCCTATTACACTGCAGATAGGAATGTAGACCAGTCTAAGCCCTATGGAAAGAAGTCTGGTGAGTCCTCAAAAAACTACAAATGTGACTCAGCAATTCCACTCCTAGTTATACAACCAAAGAGCACAAAAACACTATTTTGAAAGGAAACTTCATCCCATGTTTATTGCAGCACTATTTATAATAGCCAAGATATGGAAGTAATCTAGATGCCCCTGTACAGATGCAATCAAAAAAGATAACTCATGCCATTTGTAGCAACACGAATGGAACTGAAAGGGATTAGTCTAAATGTAGTGAGCCAGAAGGAGAAAGATAAATATTGGATGGTTTCACTTATATATGGGATACAGAGAAACCAAACAAAGGATCAGACAAAGACAAACTGTGAGACTAACACTTGAAAGCTGACCACAGACCTGAGGTATTCAAGGGGGGCATGGGAGGAGGCATAAGAGATGGCAGGGAGGAGAGGGAGGAGGCAAGCATAATGGACTATGGTGGGAGACTCTGGCTGCTTTGGTAATGGGAAACCTATGGTGACCACAGCTGAGGGGAGAAATCCTGTAGTTTGGAAAAATAAACAATTATGTGAAATTAAAACATATATATCTGGTTCTTAGTTGGTATTTACAGAGAACTGGAGAATTGTTTAGTGTGGAAACCCCACTCATGTTGGTGTCAAAGTGTTTTGAGAGTAAAAAAAAATACCTTTTCTTGTCATTCCAAATCTACTAGCACATCTACCAACACTTCCCATCTTGAGAAAAATTTCTAACAAGAAAGGAAGAAGGGAGGGAAAGAAGAGATGGAAAGAAGGAGGAAGCAATGAAGGACAAAATTTAACCAACAATATGTACTTTTTGAATTCACAGTAGATTGTTCATTTTTGTATCTAAGTGCTATAAATTTTTTACCAGCACTATAAAATATTCTTACTATATCTAGTTAAGTCTAATATCTTTTAAGTAAAGAAACTGACAACCTTTGCTTATAAACATTCATTTCTAATGTTCCTAAAAGGCCTTGCTAAAGTTCTATGGAGACCCTAATTTGGGAACTGGCTTGACTTTATAAAAATACTCTTAGACTAAACTCAGGTGAAGAACTGACCTTGTACGAGGCCAGATTCTGAGAAAATTAACCATGTGGAGGATGATTTCACAAAGCCTTTAGAATTTCGAGAGAGTAGGGAGGGAGGGGAAAGGAGGATATAAGTCTCTCAAAACTTTGTCTAGTTTTACGTAATATTTCCCCTTCATTTAAACACTTATTTTTTCAAAGAAAACAATTTAAATATTGTGCTAATGTAATTAAAGGACCCAAAGATACAAACACCAAAATTCTTGTTTGAAACTAAAACTTTCCTGGTCTCCAGGACTGCCAGGGTATTTTTAAGAGAACTGTGGCAGCTAAGAATTTTTACAGTACCAGAGTGAAAAAATTCCCCAGAATTTATCATCCAAACATGAGTAGAGCCTGAGGTAGATGAAACTCACTCTTTCTTCTTGTACATTCTTACTACATGTGTAGATTAAGCAGTGACATTTCTGAGAAAACCCTGAAGTCTCAGCAATTCTTCATTCACAGTATGTCCAAAGCACAGGGTATCTCATTTATTAAAGAAGAGCAATACCCCATTCTGTAAATCCCAACACACAGTAAATGCCACTTGAAAAATTTTCTGGGAGCCTCAGCTGTGTTAGTTTATCACCAGCGATGCTTCATCCCATTCACTGACAACCAAAATGATGGGTTGAAGGTTATTCTCCTGGAAAAATGTGAAATTTTAAATGGAAACATAGGACAGACAGAATAAGAATGTTTGGAGATCATTGAAAAACAATAAAGAATGTCTCGGCAGCAAGGGACTAACTGCTTTGGAGAAGACCAGACAAATTATCCTCCAGCACACCAGGAAAGGTCTGATTATTTTATGGATTGTAGCAACACTGTATAAATATGGAGCTATTTGCTATATGCTCAACCAAGGGCAAAGAATCCAAACTTGCATCTGGTTCCAATTATGTATAAAGAACTAATGGGTTTATCCAGCCAAGGCTACTACCCAAGCAACGCTAATGGTGAGGTACACAGAACTTGGAAAGGTGTGTTAAAAATAATCAGGGGTCCTATTGAAAACCTAGTCCCCTTTCCTTCTTTTGAAAACCATCAGTATGCCTGAAGGGCTCATCTAGATAAGGCCATGTCATTTCCCACATTGACACATTATGGCATCACCATGTTATTTCAGCTCCAAAGATTTAGATTTTAATGTAACTACCAAAGACTTAGAAATTGATGTAAGTCCTTCAAAGGACAATGATCTGCCATCATCACTCCTTACTATTCAAGGAAGATATCATATCTTGATGGTCCCAGAAAGCCAGGGAGAGCACACATGTTCTTTGCCTCTCACCTGTGATATAAAAAGTCATATCCCCGAAAACATCATTCAAGGTCATGGGTGAGAACATCAATCAAGCAACATTATCCATCAGAAGCAGGGGATGGAACCTAAATTAGGATAAATTTAGCAACCAATAGGGACTGGGTAAAACTGGTAAAACTTGAATACTGATCACCAAAACATGAGTTTTAGTAGGTAAAGGAAGCTCAGTTAGAAGGGTTTTGGAGGGACTAAGACTCCCACAAACTCAACCCACAGTGTTTATCACGTTCACAACCTGTAATGTTTATTGAGTTCTTAGTGTGCCAGACATTTTTTAAAGGACTGCCTGAGTGTTATCTCATTGAATCCTCCCTGAAGCAGCTTTCCATTTTTTTTGGGGGGAAGGAAATCAAGGTATAGAGAGGTTGAGCAATTCGTTAAGGTCACCCTGCTTTTAAGTAGAAGAGATGAGATTCAAAATCAGGCAATTTGGCTCCATGTTCTGCAATGAATCAACAAGATAGTGGCTAGTCAGGGTCTGTGGCCCAGCAATAGTCCACATGTTTGCAGCACTCAGAAGTTATTCTGGGCCTCGGACATCACTCCCACACTGTGACTGGATTACTTTAAAGGTGACATAGCCACTGATCTTGAGGGTGGAACTCACCCTCTCTTCAGCTTGGTAATCTCCAGAGCCCAAAAGTGGAGCCATGTCCAGGAATGGGATCACCTATAAAAAAAGAAATTGCTTAAGTAGATGGAGACTCATGTTTGTACTCAGACCCTGAAGACCAGGATGTAATCTCCTCATATTTATAGTGTTTAGTAAAACCAATTTTAGGTTTAGTATTAACTAGCAACCCTTTCATAGAAAAGTAAGAGGAAGAATTATCTAAGGCATGCACTAAAAAGCAACCAGAAAAGTGAGCATGAAAGTAAAGTTATCTCATAAGATGGTTAATTAGAAAAGCATTTTAAATATTCACACTTTGAGCATACTAAATATTTACATAACTTTATTCCAAGCAGAGTCTTAACAAAGGGGTTTTCAAGCTTTCACAGGCTATAAAAAGACTTGGGTATTAATTGCCATGCTGAGGAATGATCTGGCAAACCCAAAGTGAACTATATTTATTCTCAATGAATGTAGCAAGATCGACCCTTACTCCTGATCTAAACGTTGCACTTCTGACTGCCTAGCACACTGAATATTGCCTTCTCATCCAAGTATGCAGAGCCATCGGCAGCTGTACTAAGAGTTGAGGATACACAGAGATAACACACAAAGTCCTTCCTTCACAAATCTTGCACCTTAGTGGAAAAATAAGACATTGATAGAAATATACAAGAGAACTGAATAGACAAAAACAGGATAGCTTCTCTAGAAGTGTGATATTGAAAGAAGAAGAAAAAGAGGAACAGGGAGAGGGAGAGGAAGAGGAAAAGGAAGAGGAGGAGGAGGAGGAAAAGGAAAAAAACTATTAACTTTTTCTTTTAAAATGTAAAATTAACAAACCTTTAATTAGAACAATTAAGAAAAAAGAGATGACTTAAGTAAAATCCGAATTGAAAAAGAGAGACAACTAATACCATAGGAATACAAACTATCATAAGACATTATTGTCAAAAATTATACACCAATAAATTGGATAACCTAGAAGGAATGGATAAATTCCTAGAAATATACAGCTAATCAAAATTGAATCAAGAAGAAATAGAAAATGTGAACAAGCCAGTAATAAGAAGATTCAATCAGTAATCAAGTCTCTCAACAAAGAGGCTGAGGACCACACCAGATGGTGTCACTGGTGAAAGATGTCAAATTCAATATAAAAGAATTAAAATCAATGCTTCTCAAACTCTCTCCCCAAAAAAATGAGCAAGGGAAAACACTCCCAAGCTCATTTTTAAATTCCAGCATTATCAGATAAGAGCAGTATAAGGGGGAGCAAATACACAGACCAATATCCCTAGTGAATATGGATGCTGAAATTCTCACCAAAATATAAGCAAGTCAAATTCCACAGCATGTCCATAATAATCAAAACAGTATGGTACTGGAATAAAAAATAGACACAGAACCATTGAGCAAAGTAAAGAGCCCAGAAATAAGGCTTTGCATATATAAGCAACTCTTATTTCATAAGAGTGCCACAAATAATCAATGGGGGAGAAGAATGGTCTCTTCAACAGATGCTTTCTGGATAATGCAGAAGAATTTTACCTTGAAATGGATTAAAGATTTAAACAAAACCTGAAACCATAAAATTCCTAGGAAAAAACACGGAAAAATTTTCTTGACATTGGTTTTGGCAATGATGTTTTTGGACATGACACCAAAAGCACAAGCAACAAAAGCAAAATTCAACAAGTGGGTTGCTCAAACTAAAAAGCTTCTGCACAGCAAAAGAAATAATCAGCAAGATGAAAAGGAGTCACAGAAAGCAGAGAAAATATTTGCAAGCCAATGATCTGATAAGTGGTAATTTGCAAAGCATGCAAGGAACACATACAACTCAATAGTGAAAACAAAAACAAAATAACCCAATTTTAAAATAGTCAAATGACTTGAATAGACAGTTGCAAAAAAAAAAAAAATGTATAAATGGCCAGGAAAGGCAAATGAAAAAGTGTTCCTCATTACTCATCATCAGAGACATAGGGAAATACAAATCAAAACCACAGTGAGATATCATTTCACCCCTGTTAGGATGACCATCATCAAAATGACAAAAGATAAGTGTGGTGAGCATGTGGAGAAAATGGATTCTCTGTGCACTGTTTGTGGGAATGTAAATTGGTATAACCATTATGGAAAACAGTATGGAGATTCTTTAAGTAAATTAAAATAGAACCATAGATATATAGCATATAGCCTAATAGAACCAGCAACCCCATGTTTTGGTCTATACCCAAAAGAAATGAAAACAGGATCTCAAAAAGAAATATGTACTGTCAAATGCATTGTTGCATTATACACAATATCCATTTTATGACAACAATTTGTCGAATGAATAAAGAAGATATCACACACACACAGGAATTATTATTCAGTCATGAGGAAGAAAGAAATCCTATTATTTGTGACATGGATGGAACTTGATGGCATTATGCTAAATGACAAAAACAAATATTATATGGTTTCTTACATGTGTAATCTTTAAAAAGCCAAATCATAGAAACAGAATAGAATGGTAGTTGCCAAGGGTTGGAAGATGGGGGAAATTATCTGATATTGTTTCATGGGTACAAACTTCCAGTTATAGGATGATTGAATTTGGGGACTTTAAGTATATCATGGTAATTTTAGTGAATAGAACTGTGGTAAACACTTAAAAGTTACAAGAGAATAGATCTTAGTCTCACCGTAATGAAAAAATAGTAATGACATGGCATGATGAAGGTGTTAGCTAATGCTATGGTGCTCATTATTTTACAATATATGTCAACGTGTTGCTCACCTTAAACTTACACAATGTCAAATGCCAAGGACATCTAAATAAAGCAAAGGAGAAAAAAGATTCCATTGCACAAGTCTGAGAAGACCTAGAATTTGAGCTTTTCCTGTTGTGAGAATTATAGCCTACTCACGATGATCCAAGTATATTAACATTTATGGAAATTTTTTTTATTATTTGGTAAAATTTTTCTTTTTTTCTTCCCTCTTTTTCTTTATTTATATATATTTGACTTCAATTGTGGTCCCCATGGATTTCCCACCACCATTTCACCAGTGCACCATCACCTCAGTTCTTCGTGCTCTTTCTGCCCTCATCTCAGTCCCTCTACCATCCCCACAAAGTGTTTCTGATTTGTCCTCTCTGTGATATCATTGCAGTCCCAACCTACTCTCCCAAACTTATAACCACTTTCCTCAAAAAAAAAAAAAAAAAAAAAAAAAAAAAACAGCAAAANTTCCCAAAAAAAAAAAAAAAAAAAAAAAAAAAAAAAACAGCAAAATACATTTTGATACAACTGGTCTATTTGGTATTTCCTAACATGCTATGTTTATTCTTCTCCCTCCCCACTTTTTCCATGCATTCTCAACGCCAGGATTGCTCTTCTAACTTTTGATGCCCAAGTCTAGCTGATGTCACCAATTCCTTAGCTACCTTTATCCACAAGTGACCTGTGAACATCTCCAGAGCACAGTACTATTATGGCTCACTTGGTGTGTGGTATGTACTGCCTGGATTATAAGCAAACTTTTCAGTATTCTTATCTAACCTCTTTTAATAAACTATACACAACTGGAGATCATTTGTTTCTTTTGTATATGCATTTGCTGACCCCCAGGGACCAGACAACTGCCTCCAAGTCTCATCCATATAGCACTGGCCCACTCTGTCACCTTTGGCAATTGTCTTGACCATCTCCTAAATAGATCCTCCACCTAGTTAAGCATAAAGTGCTATTATTTTAGACTCCTTTGTATTTTGTGTAACTACATACACCAAACTATCATCTCTTTCACCTCCCCTCTTCAACAACCTGAATTAGTGGAATAACCTCCTAACTAGTATCTCTGCCTCCATTTTACCCCAGCCATCAGTATTTTACCAGCCATTCAGTATTCACGGCCAGAGTGACTATTCAAAAGTGCATATCTGATCAAGTTGCTTCCCCAATGAAACCTCTTCCAGGCCTTCCCACTGCACTAAGCACAAAAACCAAAATTCCCTATGATCTGCAAGACCCAGCTTAAGCAAGCCCTACCAACTTTATTTGTTTCAGATGCGGAGACCAGCCAAGGCCCTCCTGCTTCAGAACTCTACCCTAGAGCTCCTACCTATCCATGTCTCTAGGTCAGTTATTCCTGTTCACCCTCCAGAGCACAGCTCACAATTCACTTTCTAATCTCAGAGAACATGTTCCATCCTGTCATCGTGACATTCTGGTCTTATCCTTTGTGGCCCTGATCACAAGTATGATTCCCTGAATGATAGTCTGATGTGTGAGGTAATGTCAGTTTCCTCTGCTACATCTATATTCCAAACAGAAACGTTTATTTTCTTGTCACTGAACTCCTAGCATGGTGCTTAGTTTGTAGTAGGCCTACATGAAATGTCTCTTAAATAAATAAATTCAAAGTTCAAGTGTAATCTCCTACAGACATGAAATATGTCTTATAAATTTGTCTTTTTCTCTATACGTAGATTAAGACCTTTCACAGAGTAGGCCCCAAATAAATATTTTTGAAGGAACAATTCTCATAGTGTTAGCTCTGATTTTTGCAAAAGTTGAAGGATAATAAGAAACTACTAAGTATGGAGGTTTGAAGAAAAATACATAAATGATGGAATTTAAAACTTAACTTTCAGTGTTGATTTAGGTCAAACAGCACTTACTTGCCTCTACTGCCTACACAGTCAAAACTTGGATTCACATGTGGAAATCTGATCTTCAGCTTACCAATCTTCAAGTAAAATATGACTCTGACCTAAAGTTTAGACATCAACTATGAATACAGATAGAAGCAATTTCCTATGCTGAGCATGACTTAAAGGTCATTCATTGTTTGGTTTGTTGAATTATGTGTTCTAACATTGTTGTTCTATAAAAATAAGCAGGACATTTGTTTTGAGTTATCAGAGAATTTGAATCTTGGCAGCTTCCACCTCTGCTGTATGCAGAGCCAGGGTCTCTCAGACATAAGCTATTCTCTTAGACAGTTTCTAAAGCTGCACTAACTGCTTCAGGCAGTTGGTTAATGTGCCAAGAACAAATGGAGATGCTTCAGTAAGGAGAAACGGTGCTATATCTAGAAGACTAAACCCTGGTCCACAGATTAGAGAAAGCCCAGGTAGGTACTGCTAACATATAATAGTAATCTTACTTTCACCCTGAAAAAAAAAACTACCAAGAGGCAGAGCACATACTTAAAGTGTCCAAGTTGCAGTCCTAATTTTCATACCTACAAATAGGGAATGTGTCACTGTTGTTGAGGCTAAATGTAAGAAAAAGTAATGTTGCTCCTTGTTTTAAAACAGGAATTCATGATGTGAGTTCTATGGAGCACTTTCATAGGATGATAAAGAATCCTTCAGATTCACCTTGCATGCAATGACACCGTCCAGAAATCTGGGAATTTCCCAAAATTAATTGACTGTGGAATATTTCACTATTAATATCCTATTGTCATTTATCATTTTCTGGTTGACAAGTACCTAATGCACCTTCCTGTGTTCAGAGAATTCAAAAGTATGTGAGTTTTCCTGGGAGGCAAGGCCCATCTCTCTCCACAGAAGATAAACAGCAAATAGTCACTCTGCCTCTCTTGATGGCAACTAGAAAATCACAAGCCCTGGACAGGGCCAGCTGACTGCTCTTTCCTGAGACTTCGACTGGAGGAAATGGCAGATAATCAGAACAACAGAGACTCATTCTGATGACTGTGATATAAACAAGATTCAGAATTCACAGCTATTGGTGGTGTAAGGAGTGTCATATGCAGGCGGTGACAGTGGTGTCTCCATCAGGGTGTCTACGTCAGGATTTTGGCTGATTCTGGCTGCTTACCTCTCCTTTGGCACCTGACTATTTCTCAACCAGTTTCCCAGATTTCCTATCATGACCAAGAGTTCAGGTATCCTTCTTCTATTTAAGACATCCAGAGTCAGCTTCTGTTGCTTGTAAACGAGCATTTTACTATTACTTGATCTTTAACATCTGACAGAATGATTGTGTAACAAAATTGCTTTTCATTATGCTGCATTCTCATGCAATCTGACCAACCTAGTGAGTTGATACTAAGATAGCAGTATAGTAAATCAGTAGGACTTTACCACTCTGGTAACCAGATATGCTACTCCACCTTCCATAGGAATTATGCAGTTTCTGGTGAAAAAAAAACTTTCCCAAAAGAATTTCATCTCTGGTCTTACCCCAAGATCACTTAATAGGTCTTTTGTAGACCCCATCTCGCTTCCTCTTATTTGAGCACGATCCCATCTCTGTGATCCTCCCTCCACCCCATTACTACCACATCATTTCATATTGACTACTCCTTTTGTCCTTGGACATAATCTATGCCCCCTATTTTACTGCTAGACAATGTGAGTTTTGTTTTGATTGTGTGGGTCACAAAACTCAAAAGAAATGATATTGTGCAAGTAGAGATGTTTCAGACAACAGAAGTTTTTTAATCTGTTGAATTAAAAAGTACTGATTTCAAAAGAAAGTATGTCAAACTAAGTGATCTAGGAACAAGAATCAAGTTCAAATGGCCCATCTTACTAGCTATAGAAGTTGGAACTTTCTAGAACAACTGACAATGGACTAAGGACTGTAGGTATGCAGGTAAATATATATGTTAACACTATATTGAGAGGTCTACTTTTCCTCTTTCTAGCTGCTGAAAATTATCTCACGCATTTCAATCTACTAAAGTTATATCATGAGGGCAAACTTGAAATATTTGTTCCTAGTGTGGATGATCTCTGAATCTCTGTTTCAAATATGCCATCACCAAATCTGGTAACTTTCCATATTGCTAATTTTGTTATTTTTGGTCTAGCATTTCACTTGTGAAAATAGTCTGATGATGGATTAAATGGGACATTTAGCTTGTAGCCAACAGACAATTCTACTTCTGAGCATAACTCCAGTCTCCAGTGCACACTAGGTAGCTTTAACACATCTACCTTATCTCCAAGCCCATGCATCATACCAGGTTTTTTAAGGAAATGAATAATTCTATTCTGTGCATTTTTAAAAGATTTCAAAAAAAAAACCGAAAATTTTGATCAAGTTCTTACTTTTCTAATTTACATTTAAAATATGCAAAGAATTTCACTTATTGGAGATATGATACTTTGGGATATTAACTAAAATATTCCTTTTATTTTTGCTCTATCTTGCTTTACCTCCCTTGGTCTGCAAACACATACCTGTCATTTTTCCAGGGAAGATGGAAGGAATTTGGAGTCAGAAAGAAAATAAAACAAAAACATTTAATTTCTTAAAACTCAAAAGCTAATAGTTCAATTTTTTAAAAGGAAATTAGTAAGTGTTACCGGGTTGCAGCCGGCAGGAGGAGTGGTCTCTGGCTCCCCTGCAAGTTAGTGTGGCAGTCCTACCTCAGAGACCTTTTATGTAGCAGTG
>JAGFMF010011802.1:1707109-1779065 GCA_019455555.1 Galemys pyrenaicus | reverse complement strand
TGCAGTCCCTTGCAATTGTGTGCGCGGGTGAGAACCCACAGACAGTGACCTGTATCGGGCACTGTCCTCTGATAGGCTATAGCCCCTGTTGCTATAGCCTTTGACTCTGGTTTGTGGCCTTTTGGCCTTTGGGGGCTTTTTTGGGGCCTCTGACCCCTGTCTCGGTCAGAGCGTCCTCCTCCCCTGTCTGTGCCCCCTGTTTCATAAGTAAATACAATACATAAGTCAGAACTGGAATTTTTCCTTTCAAACACCAAGGACCTGGCTAAGCACAGCTACAGCTCAGCGGGTAACCAAGCAAAAATGGCCAACCCTAGGGACCAGGCACACTCTGGGGTTGGAATAACCAATGGCATATGAGTATGCAGTCGCCTTCTCAAGCTTAATGCCACCCTGGGGTCAATAAAGTTTTATCAAAAATATCCTAATATAGCTAAAATTTTAACCTGAAGTGATTGAAAAATCACTTCGGAGTTGACAGCTTGAAAGTAGTGGGATCACATTTTCTGTATTAGGAAAAGTGTAGTTCAAGGCCAGAAATAAAATTTTTTGTTACCAAAAATACTCCATTTTTTACAACCAAACTTGAGAATTGTGAAGTAAACCTCACTTTATCTAAATCTCACTTAAATTTAGATCTAAATCCACCCAAAAGTCTGGGTGCAATCCAATTGAACGAACCTTACTGATCAACCTGAATATCTCAAGTCTTCAAGAATGTTGAACTGGGAAAAGAAGAGAACCGGGGAAAGACTTTGAGGAACAAGGCAGCACCTGGAAAAGTTATAAAAAAGTCCAAGTTGGAAATGAGAGGAGGGAAATGGGAAGAATGCAAAGAAGAATATACCATCATCTATCTTCTCTGAACTCCCAATGGGGACAAATTTCCTTGCTCATCACTTGTGCAGACGGAGAGCAGCACAAGAGGGAAAGGTCAAGAGTCATAGACAAATGGAAAGATGGCTGCAGATGATCTAGAAGAGATGGATTGGATGCAGGCTTGGCAGGAAGCATGTAACTTATTCTTTTGAGATATTCAAGAATAAAATATTTTCAGGCATAACAATATAAGAAATATATATTGTGAAAGGGGTAATGAAACTAACCTCAGAACCCCCTTGTATTTGAGCTGATAAAGTGATATTATCATCACCTTGCCCCAAAAACCTGATAATTGATTCATTTCTGGTATTCTGGCCCAGTTCCAATGTGGGTAATTGTATTCTACTAAACCTAATTCCCCTTGGAACATCGATTAAGTGTGTTTCCTGTCCCTTTGGCCCATGGTTTTTCCCTATCTAGATCACTGGTACCCAAGGGGATGGTAAACCATGATAAGCTGGTATTTATCATATGCCTTGAGATGCCTGAATGAGAATTGTTATAAATGTATAAACTGATCTTCTCAGTAAGAGCAAGCCAGCATTGACTACATATTAGGCAATTCAAGTCATTTCTCCTTATTTGTGTCTCCCTTCCTGATGTGCAAGTATTCCATATTTATCTTGATCGTTTCCCACTTCCTTCACTGTAGGCATGTCAAAATAATAAACATGTTTTTTTCACTCTGTGGTAGCTTCCAGAAAATAATAAATATGTCATGAAGCTTAATTACAGATTATTTAATCATTTATTCAATCCATAGCAGAGTCTTACCTCCTATAGCTCACCATAAAATCGTACCCCATGGGCCTCCCTGGTGGCACATGAGGTTGAGTACCATGCTGTGAAGCATCCACAGCCACTGTAGCATGAGTTCGATCCCAGGCCAGGGAGGGGATGCACATGGTGCAGCAGAACTTCCCTGCCTAACCTGCTGCTCCCTTCAGCAGCATATCTCAGTTCATCTGCCTGTTTTGCTCTCTGTTCTGTCTCTGGTGGATCCTCTCACCTCCTGTGACTCTGACCTATACCCAGTTGCGTGCATAAATAAATAAAACCTTAAAAATAAATAAATAAATAAAATCATACCCCATACTATTCCTCACCAATTCCTTACATGGACAGAGCTACATAATAAAGAGGGAAATATGAAAAGCTAGATTGATATTATGAGCAAGATAAGGAAAGACCATAAAAGTGTAGCAGGTAGTAGGTTCCTGATAAATACTTTGAATTAGCACAATCATGAATGAAGCACTCAATGAGTCAATGGAGATTAGAGTTACTGTGGTTGCAGTGTTAGATACCCCAAATCCAGGGCATAAAAGGAAATGTATTGGGTCTCAAAATTCAAAATCCAGGAAAGCCATCCCCAGGCTGCACTCAGGGTAGGTGCTTGTAGCTAGGCATTTGGAGCAAAGAAAGTCAAGAAGCACACTGACCATCTCTCAGCTTTATTCCCACATGTCAGCTTTATTCTTTTTCACCTTTGTTGACTTTCTAGATAAGACTCTACTAGCGTCCAAATGTTGTTTGTATAGTTTCCTTAGCATGTGGAAAGAGACAGATCCTAAAAATAAGTCCCAAGTTCAAATGACCTAGGAAGGTCCTCCTTGACCTACATAGGTCAGGTGTCCAGCCCAGGACCTTAGGATGTAATAACCAGGAGAACATGAAGAAGGAAGGCAGGGTGGCGCTGTTGCTGGTGGTATAATCTCAAAGATCAAGGACCAAGTGAATGTTATCAAGCAATTGTTTTTTCTACTCAATGTGCACAGGTCAGAGAATATATGACTTAAGAGCTCTGAGAAGAGCAATAAGTTCTATTTATGAATTGACTGGCAAGTAGGTAAAAGATAAACTCAAATCCATCTCCCTAAGAAGATATATAGGTTTGGGGATCAGAGTTGAAAACAAAGGAATTACATTTTATTGACTGAACAATAGGTTAGAGACAAAGACATATGGACTTGAGTGACAGTCCCTTGGCTGGTCTCAGGACACTTTACACATGAAGAATGAAAAGACTTTTCTTTAGATAATTGGACTTTTGAATTTTTGTTGGTGTGCTCCTGTCTCTGAACAACCCCTCTCTTCTGCATCCTCAGGCTCCCAGCAGCCTCAGAGCTCAGTCCAATGGTTGTGTGTTTCCTTTTGTTCAGGTTATGTCAGAGAAACTCTATAAACACGACCCACAAAGAGAAAGTTGGATAAGTTTTTTTTTTCTTTTGTACTTTAGGATTTGAGATCAATTTAGCCATTTAATTTTGTTTACCACAAAGAGAAAGAATGGTTGAAGCAAAGACTATATAGAACTGGATGTCTTTTACCCTAATATAGCAGGTCCCTGAGTAACATGTTTCACTCAAGGTGGTTTCCTTACAACATTGATGAGAACAAAGTTATCCTTGTCTTCCATGAACAAAATGACTGTTATTTGAAGACCTGCTTTCACTTAGAGTTGCAGTTTCCAAGATCCTATCAAAGTTAAGTGAAGACTTAATGAATTCTGATCATGTCACATGGAGCAAAGAAATGTCAGTAACTTGAACTTGACTGTGTCACTGAGACAATAGCCCACTCCCCAGCCAAGATCCCTATAGTTTCAGAGTTCTGAACCCTCTCCCTGTTGCCTAAAGGAACTTCCTAAATTTCTGGGGTTTGTACTCACACATCCCAAAACAACCCGTGTGGAGACAAGTGTGAGGAGATACTGGGAAAAGAGACAATGATTGAACAAAAGATGAGGGGCTGAATTCAGAACAGGGGTGGGGGGAGGACAGCAGAAGTGGTGGGATGTTGGCATGGAAGTCAGAAAGGTAAACTTCTGCTGGCCCCAGAAGCAGGTAAACCCCAGGGACAGATCACCTCTATAGTCTCCCTTTAATTGTACAAGTAACCTATTTTTTTAATCTTCATTTTTTTCTTTTTATTAATTTTATTTAATTATATTTGACATCATTTGCAGTCCCCAGGGTGTTCCCACCATCATTTCACCCATGCACCATCACCTCAGTCCCTTGTGTTCTTTATGCCCTTATCCCCGTCTCTGTCCCCTCTCCTTCCATCCAATGATCCCTTTGGTTTGTCTTTGTCCTTTTGATCTTGTTTTTTTGTTTGTTTGGTTGGTTGTTTTGGTTGTAACTGCTCATTTCCTTGAGCTTTCTCTTATTTTTTTTCTTTTTTCTTTTTGTTGTAGTTGTTGTTCCTTCACATTCTTCCTAAAAGTGAAGTCATTCAATATTTTTCTCTTGCCCTCTGACTTGTTTCACTGAGTATAATTCCTTCTAGCTCCATCCATGTTTCTATAAATGTCTCTAGTTTGTCATTTTTGATTGCTGAATAGTACTCCATTGTGTACATGTACCACATCTTCTTGATCCAGTCATCTATTTTTGGGCATTTAGGTTGTTTCCAGGTCTTACCAATTACAAATAGTGCTGCAATAAACATAGGGGTACAGGTGCTCTTTTGGATCGGTGTTTTTGTGTCCTTTGGGTAGATCCCTAGGAGTGGGATTGCCAGGTCATATGGTAGTTCTATTTTTAGTAGACTGAGGAACCTCCATATAGCCTTCCATAGTGGTTGGATTAGCTTGCATTCCCACCAGCAGTGTACCAGGGTTCCCTTTTCTCCACATCCTCACCAGCATTTGTTGTTGTTGTTTTTTGTGGTTTTTTTTTTTTGATGTATGCCATTCTTACTGGTGTAAGGTGATACCTCATTGTGGTTTTAATTTGCATTTCCCTGATTATGAGGGATGTTGAGCATTTTCTTATGTGCCTGTTGGCCATGTGTACATCCTCTTTGGAGAAGTGTCTTTTCAGTTCTTCTGCCCATTTTTTATTGGGTTTTTTTACTTTGTTTTTCTTGAGTCTTATGAGTTCTTTGTATATCTTTGTGGTCAGACCCTTGTCCATTGTGTGGAGTGCAAAGATTTTTTTCTCAGTCAGTGGGGTGTCTCTTTGTTTTATTTAATGTTTCCTTTGCTGTACAAAAGCTTTTTATCTTGATATAGTCCCATCTGTTTATCTTCTCCTCATTTTTATTGCTTTGGGGGATGCATCTTCAAAGGCATTATTGAGATGTATGTCTTGTAACATTTTACCTGTTTTCTTCTATATGTTTTATAGTTTCATGTCTTACATTTAGGTTTTTTATCCATATTGAGTTGATTTTTGTACATGGTGTGAGATAGTGGTCCAGTTTCAGTTTTTTGCATATGGTGGACCAGTTTTGCCAGCACCATTTATTGAATAGGTTATCTTTGTTCCATTGCATATTATCCTTTGCTCCTTTGTCAAAGATCAGTTATCCATAGTTATATGGTTTTTACTTCTGTGCTTTCTATATGATTCCATTGGTCTGTGTGTCTGTCTTTGTTCCAGTACCATGCTGTTTTAATTACTATTGCTTTGTAGTAGAGCTTGAAGTCTGGGAGCATGATACCTCCATTCTCCTTTTTTGTCCATAGAGCTTTGGCTAATCGGATTTTTTTGTGTCTCCATATGAATTTCATCAATATTTGGTCTATTTCTTTAAAGAATTTCATTGAAATTTTTATTGGTATTGTGTTGAATCTGTAAATTGCTTTTGGTAGGGTGGCCACTTTGATTATGTTGATTCTTCCTATCCATGAAAAGGGGATATCTTTCCATTTCTTTGTGTCCTCTTCTATTTCTTTAACAATTAACCTTTTTTTAAAAAGATTAATTTATTTATTCATACAAATACTAGGTACAGGCCAGAGGTGGGGAGGGTGTGAGGAGTCTCAGAGACAGACTGAGGAGAAGAACAGGCAGAATGACTGAAATATACTGCTATGGGGAGCAGTGGGAGAGACAGGAGAGGTCTTCTGTGCCATGTGGGTCACTTCCCTGGCTAGGAATCAAACTCTTGCTTCAGTGGCTGTGGATAGGTTCATAGTGCTGCAACTTAACCCCCTGCAGCACCAGGGAGACCCTCAACTAACCTTTTTTGAAACCTCCAAAACAGGCACCAAGGCATGCCACCTGCCACAAAGCATGAAGGGGCCTGGGTTTTTACCTTGCTCTCACTTTCATAACAGCTTCACCTTTTCCCCTTTGTAAAATTATGGGCTGGTCTATATGTTTGCCATGAATTCTTGCCTCTGCACAGTTACAGTTGTTATCACTGTAATAACAACTGACCTAGGCAGGAAAAAAGATCTTTAAATTAATAGGCACCATTAAGGCAAAAGACAAGTAAGATGGAAGCAATCTTTTAAATATCTTTGGAGATCCATTAAAATCTACTCTTGCCACCACTCTGTTAGCAAACTCTGACCAATCGCCATCACCCCATAACTAACTTTCTAACCTTAGTAAAAGTCAAGAGTTTTGAGGCCTTTACACAAACACTGCAGTGATTTTGATTCCATGAGCTGAAGTACAGAAAGCACTGGTCCCACAGTGATTAACTGGGGTTTTATAAGCAGCGTCTCAAACCCTGCCTGTGCTGTGCGAACCCCGTTACTGCAGTTATGATTTCATTAGCTTCTCTGATAAATAATGCAACGGCTTTAATGATACATTTCCTCTTCTAAAAAAATAAATCCACAATGGAAACTCCATTTCATAAAGCAAAGAAGAACATAATTTCTGCTTCATTTGTATTACCTGTAAATTAATCTGTTAGGTTTGAAGAAGTGAAAATCACCTTCTGTAGGGAAAAAGAAAAAGAAAAGGTTAACCAGTTTAAAAGGTGCAATCATTTCTGGGTGAGCACAGAATGGATATAGGTCAAGAATCAGCATGAAAGCCCCACCTTCCTCAATTGAGTCCTTTCTAGATCACAAAAGGAAAGTGGTCCTGCCAAATTAAAACCCTCCATAACAATAAAACCTGATTTAATGCAGTCATTATTTTTCCATTAAATCTGAATATCATCTAATGCACATGGAGGTTATTTTAAAGCTACCAACTAATGCAAATCCAGCACTACTTGTAAATCAGACCTAAACGTTCCATCAATTGCCATTAATGTTATTGACAATCACAATGCTTCATCCCCAGGACACCATCCCCTCTACCCCTGACTCCAGAGATGGGGCAGGGGAAGAATAAAGGACATGTATTTTAATTTCAAACAGAGACCTGCTTTGTGAAGTGTGGAGGGTGGGTCAGTGACACCCTAGAGGTCTCTGTTTAATTTGGTTCAGCATGTAACCCTTGCTTCTCCAGGCCACATGAGCCTGGTGTGGAAATTCCAGGCTTGGGTTTAGAACAACCTGGAAAAGAACAAACTCCTCTACATATTTAAATCAGACGTAATTTAGTGCTGGGAATTGATGACACAGGAGTGGAAGGGACTGGAAGCTGAAAAGCCCCACAGGAAATGGTGGTGTGATCTGGAGATTGGTGACCACGGGTAGACTTTAACACACCTTAGACAGAGGGAAGTTGAAGTGGTACCAGAACCCAGAGATCAGGGAGCTGGGGGCAGTCTGGGACACCAGGCCTGGAATCACAGTGGGATTTGGAACCACAAACTCCAAGGAGACATTACCAACTGCTGCATGCTGCCTGCACAGGCTAGAGAAAACTCGCCTGATTTCTACGCTCCCATCTCCTGCTGGTGCCTCCCTTGCCAAAACCTGGCTAGACGTCAACTGGCCTCAGAGCCTGGCATGGGCAGATGGATGCCTGTCCCCTGACAATACAGAGTAGGAGAACGGTGAAGAGAGGGCATGAGGGAAACAGGCCCAGAATTGGGAAAGACTGCACTACATTAGTGTTTGGGGTATGCCTCCCCATGCTGGGGTGTTCCAACCCTTGCTGCAGCCCCACCACACACCCTTCCCTCAGAGCTGCTCTGCGGGAGGGCTCGCACCACAGCATGATGGATCTTCTTGTCAACTCCAAACTGTGAGGCCTCCTACAGGGCCTTCAATCCTGGTTCTGTAGGGTGGTGAAGCTCATGGTCCACTCCCCCATGCTTACCCCTCCCTCTGTGGAGACACCACATAGTCTAAAAGGGATGGGTTAGATTCACTCCCAGCTCCAAGGCTGGGCTATGACTTCACATGGTTGGTTCAGAGATGTGTGTACACCACCAGCCCAGGCATGCAGCACCCAGGCTCACGCTCATCATAAAAGCTGATTCAGTGCAGAACCACTGTCCCAAGTGGGTTCTGTTCAGCAAATGAAGGAAAGCAATCTATCCATAAGAACATATCCGGCCCGAGGAACTGATGGTAGAAATTTGACTACAGCCTAAGGGTGAGGCAGTGATCCAGAGGTGGTCAGGGCTGAAAGAATTACAGGAAACCAAGCCACCCTTGATGATAGTGTAAACCTAGAGAACAGGAGCCTCCCTGGTGGCACAAGGGGTTAAGCATCGCATTATGAAGCATCTGCAGCCACTGCAGCATGAATTTGACCCCCAGCCAGGGAAGGGATCCACATGGTGCTGCAGACCTCTCCTGCCTTGCCCGCTGCTCCCCTCAGCAGTGTATTTCAGTAGATCTGCCTGTTCTGTTCCCCACTCTGTCTGAATCCTCTCACCCTCCCCACACACACATACCTCTGACTTGTATCCCAGGTCTTATATGCATAAATAAATAAATCTTTAAAAAGGAATAATAAAAAATAAACCTAGAGAACACACCAATCCCCTCTTCCTTGGGACCTTACAATGTGAGACAATACATTTCTTCATAGTTAAAATTATTTGAGTTTCCTGTTGCTTGCAACCATTGTCCTAGCTGACATAGGAAACCAATGGTTTCTTTAAAGGTTTGACACAAGGTTGGTGTTAATAACAACTGCTTCCTGTTTTTCTTTCATAGTTATCAAGAATCATATGCCAGTCTCCCAGAGACTTGGGAAGGCAGTGGTCTGGCTCTCCTAGAATGACATCCTCTTAATACATCTAATTCTCAGCATGTGTGACCCATGCCAAGCCTGTCTCTAACACATGGCATACATCCATACCATTCCCTTCCCTCTCTAGGTTTCTTAACTTTTGAAGGCTCCATCATGATGTCTTAGAATTCCTCCATGCCACCTAAAGGATTTGATACCTCCATCAAAGCAGCAGGCGAGGCAGGAGAGGTCTGCTAAGCCATGTGGGTCCCCTCCCTAGCCAGACAGGTCTGCTAAGCCATGTGGGTCCCCTCCCTGGCCGGCGGCAGGGATCAAACTCGTGCTGCAGTGGCTGCGGTTTCCCTCATAGTGCGTTGCTTAACCCGCTGCGCCACCAAGGAGGCGCCTCTTTTTCTGAATTTTTAGATTAGATGCTTACTCACTAGATTTTAGCTTTTTTATCTTTTAAATGCAAATGCATGGTTTAAATTTACCTCTATAAATTTCAATATATTTATTTTTCATTTTATTGGTGTAACAGTTTACATTGTTATGGTATTTTGGAAGGATAGTAAGTTTTCAAGGGTTAGTTTTGTTTTTATCTTTTTTCAAACTTAGTTTTATTTTCTTATTAAATTCATCCATCTATTTTCTTACATCCTTGTTCATATTTGGACAGTATTTGATTTCTTCCCTCAAGTCTCATCCCCATAGTTCTCCCACCACCATAGCACTCACGATCCATCACCATAGTCGCTTATGTGCGTCCCTCCTGTTTGACCCCTAGTTCTCTTCTGCTGTCTGCCTCAGACATACATCAGCTTGCAAGTTTTGTCTTTTTCTTGACCCTTTCTTCAGCTTCTCTGTAGTCCATATGTAAGTGAAACCATTGATACTGATCTTTATCTTCTGATTTATTTCACCAAGCATAATCCTCAAAGGTTAGTTTATAAGTCTGTCTTTATCTGATCCTTTGTTTGGTTTCTGTATTCATGCTTAGTGAATTTTTATTTATATCATTATTTCTCTTTCATTCATGGGTCTGTTGGTAATTATTTTTTTATTTCACACTTAAGAACTTTTCTATTGATTATTTTTGAGCACAAACAGAAAATAAAACATTTTTGCGTGTGTGGTCGGAGAGCAAATGGCCCAAATATTCTTAACCCTTTAATTTTGTTAAGTCTCGCTTTGTTCCCTAGTAGGTGATATTTTAATAAATTATCCACATGTACATAAAAATAATGTGCATTTTGGAGGTAATTATAAGCCCATCCATTTGATTAATTTTAACTATACTGTTCAACATTTTATATGTTTATTGACATTTTAAACATGTTTTATTACTAAAATTGGAGTGGTCTTTTATTCCTTACATTTTAGATATGTTAGATATGTGTGTGCCTATTCTATTAAAAGTTTAGAATTTATGTGTTAAGTCAATTAACATTTTTTATATTTATGTATTGATTCATCTCTGCTAAATACTCTTTCAAGTGTATTTAATATAAAACTATGCCAACTATTTTGTTGTTACTTACCTGGTACCTGTTTTTTCTATCCTTTTATTTTCAAACTCTCTTTATCCTGATTTTTAAGATTTTTCTTTTACATAAAAAAAGTACTGGTATTTGAATTTATTTGTGCTTCCTGTTCTGATTTTTTTCTCTTTCTTGAACTTTTTTTATATTGAGTCAATATATTCTTTATTCCAGTTTTCATTCTAATAAGTTGGAAATTATACATAAACCTTAGCCCAGGAAATCTAAAATTGATCACTGTATTAACCTTTATTACAAAAAATCCAAGAACTCCAACTCCTTAACCTTTATAGACTTTAGCCTTAACCTCTATAATGATTTACATGCTACTCTTAATCAGTGTTTATATTATGCTATTTTGATCCACAAATCATACATTATCATCTGTGTTTCGCCCTGTCTTTATGTGTTAACATTGGCTTTTATACTTAACAATTTATATGTTTTTCCTTCCTTCCTACATCAGAGATCTTCTATCTAGATCATTTTCATTTTTCCTGAAACAGAAAATTCCAAATTTCTTTTACAGACATCTGGGTGGTAAATGCAATTTTCATTTGTCTGAAAATATCTTAGCATTTTGAATGAAAGTGTAATTATATAAAAATAATGTTAATAACTATTCAGTAAAGATTCAGCACTTGTAAACAATACTGTGTGATCTTCGGGCTTCATTGATGCTGTTATAAAGTCTATTACAAGACTCACGGTCATATTTAGCTGATTTCTCTTTTACCTCTAGTGTCTTCTGATGTTTTCATTTGACTATGGTGTCCTATAAAATTTCTGTGTTTCTTGATATGGATTTTTCTGCATTTATCCCACTTGGAATTTATTTGGGCTTCCTGAAACTTAAAATTCATGCTTTTCACTTCTTGAAATACCAGGCGAATTTGACTTTGAATGTTGTTTCTCCCCCATTCCTCCTCTTCATACTTTTTGAATTCCTGCTAAATATGTTAAACCTGTTTCACATTTTCCATCCCTTTGTCTTTTTATTTTTTGCTGTACCCTATAGAATTCCTTCAGCTCAATCTTACAATTCACTTGCTTCCTCATGAACTAAGTATTATGTTTAAATCATCTAGTACCTCTTAAACATCAACTGTAATTTTTTTTTTAGTCTTAGAAGTTTCATTTGGTTTATTTTCATTATCTGTTTAGTGATTTGAATAGTTTCTTTTCCCATAATCATATTTTAATCTTTTTTCACTCTTTTTTTTCATTGCCTGTCTACTTCGTATTTTTCCTCCCCTACTAATTGTCTATACCCAGTCATCCTGACCTCACTTCCATACCAAGCATGCTACCATCTCCTGACCTTTGCCCTCTGTGGAATGCTTCCAAATGACCCCAAGACATGTATCTGGTAAACTTCCTCACTTCCTTCCAGTTTCTGTTCAAATGTTACTTTTTCATGCACACTCCTTAGACCCACTCTTGCTTTTATTTTTCTCTACAATACCTTTTATCTTCTAAGACTGCATTGTTGATATATTTAACTTGAATATAAGCATTTAATAGCAGAGACCTTTCTGGGTTTGTTTGTTTGTTTTTGTTTTTTCATTATTGTATCTCCAATATCTGACTCAGAGGATACAATAGCTACTTGTGATCAAATATTAAATATACTTGCTCCATCTGTAGTGTCCAGTATTCTTGGTTCTTGCTTTTATCCAGGGTGACTTATTTCCTTATGTGTCCTATGATTTCTAACTGTGAGTTCAAGTTCCTTGGTTTTACATTAAGTGAATTGTTTGAGACCTGGACTGAAGACATATAAGCCCAGAAAAGATTTAGATTTGCTTCTCTCAGGCATCTCATGACCTCATTTATATTATTTGGTTGTTTGAAATTTTTCAGGTCACAAACAAGATAGTTGCTATACAGTCAAAGAAAAATTATCAGACATACAAATTTTGGGATGTCTTGATGTACCCCTTTCAAGACTTACCTTGAACTTAAAAAATAAGTGAGACTACAGAGCAATCAATGCATTTATAAAACTTTACATTCCTGAATAGCAAAACATGTTCATTTATGTGTCCAAAATGAATCAAATACTTGGCCAACAAATAAAATCTTGATAAATTTTAAAAAGTAAGAATTATAGTGGTTGTATGCTCAATCACAAATTTAATGATAATATTAATAATTACTATTATTTACACCACTTATAGAATAAGAAACATTCCAATCTAATTCTTGTATCAAAGATGACACAAAACTGAGATTTTCAACTACTAGAAAACCATTAAAAAGTGACTATAACCGAAATTTGTGGGACACAGCAAAAGCTGTAGTTAGAAAAGAATTACAATGAATTAAAGGTGAAGAGTTTAAATTAATTTAAAGACACTTCTGAATAAAGTAGGAAAAGAGTGTCACCAAATCCTCCTTAAGGTGAAGGTCCCTTTGCCTACTACTGGCTGAAAACCAAAAATTCAGAAACCAGCTTTGGTTTAACTAGAATGAGAAATTTATTGCCTGACAAGCAATGGAGAAGGAATAATGTGTTCAAAATCACCTTCTACCTGGGCTTCAGGGAAGAGTTCCCTTTTCTTTGGGGGACTGGGCTGTCATGGTTCAGGGAGAGTCTCACAGTCACACACAAAAGGTCTCCTCATGCACAGGGCACTCAGTCTTGGGAAGAACCAGTTGGGTCCAGGTCTGTGGCTACAGCTCTTCTACCTCACATGCCTGAGAGAAGGCATATTTTATTTCACAAATATTCTATTTCAAATATTCTATTTCACAGTTATAAGAGTAATATAATTCACTGAAGGTAAAAAGAAAAAGGAAGTGTAAGAGAAATGGAAAAAGATAAAACCAAAATGTCTTTTTTTAAAAAAGGACCAAAACTATAAAGATAATCCTTTATAAGCCTGATTAGGGAAAGAGAAAGAAAAATATTTCAAATTAGGAATGAAAAATCAGGTATAACCACAGACACAGAAGAGGCCCAAATAATCATGCGAGAATAGTCTATGCAAATTGATGGCAATTATTTTGAAAACTAAGATAAAATGGATACTTTCCTAGCAAAAATTCAATAGAAAACTTGATTACAGCAGTTATAATAGAGTTATAATCGAGAAATGGGGGAACAAGATTCAAGGTCCTCCTTCAGAATGCAACTTTCAACACAAGAAAGCATAGCAACTCTTACAGTTGAATACACAGACTTCAGGGAAATTCCAAAGCAAATAGCTTCAAAACAGTTGTGACTTCAACACTCATTTCTTAAACACTGTGTAAATCTAATATTAGGATGATTGTATCCAAAATTATAACATCACATTGAATTTAATTGGGAGCCTTGGGTTCCAGAGCTAGCTTGGATTGGGAGGTGGGGGTTGGAGTAGAGTAATTGAAAAATACTGCAAAGAATAAAATCTATAAAGACTTCGAGTCTCTTTGAAGTCAGTGTACAGGACAGGAAAGTCCAAAATTATCTTGGGTCCAATCATTTCTTTTGGAAATTCTAGCAGTTTCTCAAAATGTGCAGCAAGTCATCAAATTCAGCCTTGTCAACATCTACACTCCTGAGCTATTGTTATTGATCATTTCCTGGAAAAGTGTCAACATCATGTTCATCTGATTACTGTTCAGATGGAAATGTTTAAAAACTCGTGAAAGGAGAAATTAATGATAATGCAGTCTCCAAGGTCAGAGCCATGCATTTAGTAAAAACTTACCTCCTTCCAAAACAAAAATGTCACTGCACACATATCCTAGTAAGGAGGGGTGAGAGGAGTAAATTAGCCCAGCATATTTATCAACGTGTACTACAGAGATTATGTATTAGAGGGAATTTTTTAAGATTTATTTATTTATGCATACAAGAGCTGGGGTACAGGCCAGAGGTGCAGGAGGTGAGAAGATTCACCAGAGACAGAGTGGGCAGCAGAACAGTCAGATCAACTGAAATATACTGCTGAGGGGAGCAGTGGGCGAGGCAGGAGAGGTCTGCTGCACCATGTGGGTCAGCTTCCTGGCTGGACATAGACCTCATGCTGCAGTGGCTGCAGATAGCTTCATAGTGTTCTTTGTTAAAAAATCACTATGTCCTTTTTAGTTTTACTTCCTCCTTCTACGACTTTACACTCTGCCAGTCTATGTGGTAGCGTGCCCTGGGTGCTGCTAAGCTAGCTACATTCCATCTACAGCCTCTTCTGGTATTTCTATGCCAGGCTTGTGGTGTAGAAATTAAATTTATCATTCTACTCCGGAGTATTGCCCATCTGGAGGGGCCCTTACAGAGCACAGGGCCTGGATCCCCCCTACTTGTAGACCACAACTCACTCTCTCTCACCTCGTCCTCCATCAGCCAGGGGTACCTGCTTCTACCCAAGAGAGACCGCCTAGATCTTAAAGTTGCCCTCACTTTTTCATCCTTCCTCTGCAAGCCCTCTAATCTCCCAAGGCCTTATACTTTCAGAAGACAAAAGTCAGAAACCCTTCCTGGCTTCTACTGTTTTCAGCCCCAAGAGGAATCTTCTTAAGACCATCAAGTATAGCCATTTATCTGTTCAGAGAGAAGGAAAGTGAAGGAAGAAAATCACATGCATTCACAGCTCAAAAAGTTAACCTATCTTACTTTGGGAGCGAATGCATCCACTGATTTGAGAAGAAATGACAGCAATTCAAAGGTATCTAGGCAGAGGGACTATAAGTAACCAGCAAAGAATTAACTGCCCATCCAAAGGGAATCATTGGTGATAAACAGTAAGCCCTTGAACATCGGAGGAGAAACAGGAAGACAGGAAGATCAGCTCTACAATAACTGAACTCATGAGTGTCAACTTACTCAACTTTTAACTCTGGCATTCCAAATACTCCTCTAGAGCTACTACTGATGGATTTAGATGTCATCCTCTGTGGGGCACTTTTTAAAGCCCACTCGATTCTAGTTCCCCTGAGATAGCTCTATACACACTGCCTCCCAGCTTTCCTGCCTCCAACCTCTCTCCTTCACCCTGGAGAACCATTCAAGCTGGATTCAGGCTGGTTCTAGAAGTAGGGAGAAGTCAATATCCCAGGGAAATCCTCAGACTACGAGTGCCTTCATGGTGGATATGGTGTGGCAACATACAAATGTTTCTGGATAAATGGTCCCAGGTTCCTGACATTCTACACGGGTCTGTTTAGTCAACGTATTCCTTGGAGGCACCTCAGCTGCCTGCACTGGTAACCAGCTCAATGGCACATGTTATACTGTTTTTTCCCTCTTCACTTCACTCCTCACACCCACACTCCAATATCTAGGAATCACTCCCAAGTAAATGACTTGTTTCAGCTTCTGCTTTTCAGGGAAACCAAGCAAGACAACCATCTCTCTGTGGCACCTCTTCTGAAATAGATGCTAATGAAGAGTGACAAAACCAAGAGGTAAGTACTAGACTGAGCGGAGAGAGGACAGAAGTGGAGAACAGATAACTAAAGTAAGAAAAAAAATTAAATAAAGGAAGAAAGCTGGATAATCACCTACAGAGCTGCCATAATGAAAGGGCTGTGTATTGGCCTACATGTAAGGGTTTATCTCGCTAATGTTTGGACCAAGTTCAAGAGAAGAAACACTCTGCTTCCAGGATCAGGATATCGGCAGGTGGCTGATGGTGAGTGGATGCAGAGTGCAAGCTCAGGAACTTGAGCAATGCAAATGCTGATGCACCAGCCACACTGTGACCTCACCCTCAGCCTCTCAAAGTGGGACAGTCAGAGGAGCAGAGTGCTTAGACAGCTCTCTGGAATGCAGAAAGATGCCAGCACAAAGTGAGAGGTACAGGCAATGAGGCTGCTGGGAAAGATTAGAGCATCTAGAGCAAGTCAATGAGGTCACAGCCAAGGGAAAAGAGAGAAAGGGAGGAATGAGGTCAGGCATTTCCAGAGACCTCCAAGGTGCCCAGCACTGGGCTAGGAACTCGACTTGTAAAACCATTCCAGACCACACCATTCCAGGCCTAAACATGGGCACATATTGTTCCAAATGTAGGTTCTGTTACTTTTCAGGTACTGTAAGACCAATGTATTGAAAAGACGACTTGCATCAGCTCCCAAGAGGAAGGGTGTGTCACAGCATGTGGGAAGGGACAGTACAGAGGAAGAGGGCGTGAAGGAGGTGGATGACAAGAGCTTTCACTGTGGTTTCCACAGGAAGAAATAGGCAGGGCAGGGTAAAGAGGTTTAGAATTAGCTCATTTAGGTAATTTTAGTGGGCTCTGGAATGCAGAGATCGCTGGTCAGTCAGGGTTGTGTGGTGTTTAGGGAAGAATAGTTGCCTGAGCGTGTAAGCCTGATAAAGGAGCTGGTTACGATGTGGACTTCAGATTGGTTGGTTTGTATATAAAAGACATTTCCCAGGTTAGTTACTTGTTATCTATGGTAGTTAGCTCACCTCAGAAAGGAAAATCTCTCCCAGTGTCAGCAAAGCACCAAGATGTGAAAGCATCAGAATAAAAAGATACATTCGATATACATATCAAAGTCAAGAAATACAGTTCTGGAAGCCAAAAAGTCAGGGCAATGGTTTCTCTCCCAGATCCTTTAGAAAGAAAGCAGCTCACCAACACCTTCATGTCAGCCCAGGTTGACCCATTTCAGACACCTGACCCCCAGAATTCTGAGACATTGGGCATGTGCTGTTTTAAGTCACTAAGTTTGTGGAAATTTGTTACAGTGGTCCCATAAAACTGATTTAATTGTTGCTGCTGTTTTTAACTGTCTTGATTATTCTCTGGGTCTCTGCTCTCCGGAATGCTGAAGTTTACACACTAAGCAGCTCTGAGGGTGAGGGTGTATGTACACGTGTGTATGTGTGTGTGTGTGAAGCAGGGAGGCTTCTTCCAACACCCCAAGAGTCTTACAACACCGTCCCTTTGTCTAGACTGCCCTTAAGGGAACGGAAACCACAGCAGGGTTTGTCACCTGCCGAGCTTGCTCCTTCCACAGCGACACCCTTGCCCTAGTCAAGACTCTCTCAGGTTCTGAGGAAACTCCTCTGAAGTCCTTGGAGTAAGAAGAAAGAGTGAAGTATTGCTCTTTAGTGCCAAAACAAAATCTGAGGTTAAGGCTTCATGGGTTGACCACCTCATCTTCTCCACCACAGCTTCCTCCTCGCTCTGGGTGCACAGGTTCGTGGACAGGGCTCCTCCCACTCCCCCCATCATGTTGCTTATCGTGAAATAAATGTTTAACTATCAGATGAAGGGGTTACAAATTTACCCAATATAGAAAACAGATTCCTCAGCTCCAGAACCACTTAGAAGCAAGTGCCTGTAGCCTGAACCCCAGGCGATGGGGCATGCGGGCCCTCCCACCACTCTGGCCTGCGAGACAGACACGCTCCAAATTCTAATAGTCAAAGAAGAAGATTAAATAAGGCAGGAGAAGGATACAGGTGATCAGGGGTGCTTCATCACGGTTTTGTTTTTTTTTTCATCATGCTTTTAAAAGCATACCTTGTGTCAATTATTCTGTAAGGAGTGGGTCAGGAGTATAGACTTCAATAGAGACAAGAGAATATACTTATTATAAAAATACTTGTGTTGGCTAAATGCTAAGTCACATAGTACCACAGCAGTGGCTCTGCCCTTGTGTGTCATCACATGTAAATCCTAACTCCATTAATCTTCATGCATTCAGTTAACCCCTTTTAGTTCTTCTGAGAGATGTATGATAAATTTCTTAGCATCAGCAAATGAAAGCAGTGTCTATCTCACAATCACTTGGAATTCCAAGCAAATACAAATTTACATGTATTTTAGGAGCTTCTTTCTGCTGTTGCTGTATACAAACAATGCAGCTTGGCTCACAAGTAATATCACCTCACATGAAACTCTAAGTGATGCAGAGAAATGTTGGCAGGAATATTTCACTTGGAGAGCTATTTTTTTTATTAGACAGGTATGCTTAGCTTTACAAGAGAAGCGTTCTTGAAGGGCTGGCTATATTGTAAATTTTGTAAAGCAAATCTCATTTTAACATTGATTTCCATTATGTAAGAGACCTCCCAAAACTTTTGCTCTTACTGCTTAGTTGTGATGACTGTGCAGATAGGGAGAGAGGGGGATGAGTGACCTTCTTAAGGAACAGCTGCCCACCTGGATATACAACTAATACACAGCTGCAAGCCGCAAAACATGTCTGCATCTTTCCTATGAGATGACCCAAGGCCTGTTCCAACTCTGACAACATCTGACTCCTCAGTCCCGCCATAAGTTTGATGTTGAAGCAACTGGGGATGGAGACATGTCATGTGGAGTTACCAAATGAAGAAACATTTTGTCTTGGCAGAAGTGGAGTTGCTGGGGGTGGGGGGTGCAGTGAGGTATATGAGTACATCTGTAGAGGCAAATTGAGTGACTTCCTAAGTGGAAATGTATTTTATCTGATATAACTATTCCTGACTTTTTTTTTTGCCACTTGTCTGTTGGACTGTCTTCCAGCCTTTAATTCTATGGTTGAACTTTGTTCCTAATCCATTCAGTCACTCTATACCTTTTAGTTGGTGAATTCAAGTCCTTTACATTTACATAATTAGCGATTATTGAGATAAGTACTTATTGACTTTTTTTCCAGTTTCTCTATGTCATTTTTATTTTCTGACATCTTCCTTTAATGTTTTGTTTATGTTCCATTTCCATTGTCTTCTAAGTTACGTCTATTGATTTTTGTTTGAAGTTCTGCTGAAGCTAGTAAATAATGGACTATTTTTGTGGCTCATTGGGTGATTTGAACCCAAACTCATTTTATGAGCCACATTTTTACTCTCTCTACCTCCATCCTGTGTAATTTAGGTGTCTACTTCTTCTATATTTGTCTTGTTTCATATAAACACATGGCCACAAGTTAAACAACTTTTCCCAACTTTCCAAATCCCTTGTTTGTGTTGGGTTAGAGGGCAGAGATTGGGATTTTTTTTTCCCTGCCAGCCATAGCCTTGGTAAATAAACTAACAATAGATAAAAAGCTGAGGGATTTTTGCCTAGACTAGTCCTGTCTAAAGAATCAAGCCATTTTAGAACCTCTGCCTTACTGTTTTTCCCAGGGAAAGAGAAAATATTCTTTTACAATTTTTTCTAAGTGTTCATCTTTACTTTTGATTTTGGGAAAATGTTAAGCCTTTATATTGAAGTTAAAAGTAAAAACTAATCTATATTATTTTGATTTTATTTTGCATTTTTATCATCTTTTAATCTTTCTCCCCTCCCTCCCTCCCTTCTTCCCTCCCTCCCTCCCTCCCTCCCTTCCTCCCTCCCTCCCTCCCTTCCTTCCTTCCTTCCTTCCTTCCTTCCTTCCTTCCTTCCTTCCTTCCTTCCTTCCTTCCTTCCTTCCTTCCTTCCTTCCTTCCTTCCTTCCTTCCTTCCTTCCTTCCTTCCTTCCTTCCTTCCTTCCTTCCTTCCTTCCTTCCTTCCTTCCCTCTTTCTTTTCTTCCTTCTTTCTTGTAAGAGGCATGGAGAAACCAGAAAGAGAAGCATCAACAATTTCTCATACTCAGAAACAAAAAGTGCTTTCATTTCTAGAGACAGTTGGATGTGGAAACTTAGAAGAGTTAGTATAATAAATTAAAAATTATATTGGAAAGTAGAGACTTTCCTATGAACAATATTGTCTTCCAAATTAGAACTATATTACTGATATACCCAAGGAGTAATAGCAATTCTCAATTAAAATAAACTGGCTTCTGAATAAAAGCCACATTACTTGGGAGCACAGTCCCACATCTCACATGTGCACGTGCCTCACTCACCCTCCACCAGGGCTGGCAACTCTCACATGACCTCCTCTCACCTTCCTTCCTTCCTTCCCATCTCTCCCATACCACCATCTTTTTCAAAGTCTAAGAATTTTTCTTTAAATGTTTTGTCAGTTTGGGTTTTTGTTGTTGTTTAGATCCCATAGGTAAGTGAAACCACTCAGTAATTGTCTTGCACTTTGGAGCCCGTTTTAAAGCCATCTCAGTCTCTTAGAATCCCCTAGAAAGTGATGGAGCTTCCCCAAGGCCATTCAGGTTGGTTGTGGCACAGTCAAGATCACAGCATGGCCTCCACATCCCTTCCAGTGTTCATCTTCAATGTCACCGCCCTGTGCTCCTTTGACTTAATTTTCTGGGAACAGTGACTGTGTAAGTAGCAGCCTGTGTATGTGCCTTTTGAGTCCATCCACACGGGCAGAAAAAAAAGAAGTCAGAATGACTAGAGTGCAGGAGAAATGGAGCAGAGCCTAGCAAACTTGATAGAGAAAACCTCGTTTCTGGGCATCTAATAACCCCCGCTTTCTCAGTCAAGGCTGCACTGAGATAAATGCAGAAGAAAAAAAAATAGTTCTCTGATCTACTTGAGGCAATCCTCAAAACTGCTCAGCAAGAATCATTTCCCAGGATATGAAAAGCCGGTGTTGCTAAGACTGCTGTGAGTTGTCGGTGCACATCTGCGTCCCCAGGCTTGCTGTTTGCAGTTGTTTTTATGACATAACAGCGGGGCTCCCACAGTGCTGGAACAGGAATCAGAGGGGATCTGCAGGCTTCCATGCCGCAGTGGCTTAAGTGTTTCTCTGAGGCTTTCCACTAATGTAACCAACAACCTCCAGCTGCCATTTAGACTTCATGGTGGTTCCCAGAGCTCAGCAGGGAGAAAGGAAAACCCTGGAAACCCCAACTTTGAAGCAGTGTGCTTAGCCTAGGAGAGCAAGGATTCAGAGGCAAACCCTTGATGACTGGGCAGGGCAGCCTAGACAGAGGAAGCAGCGTGGATGAGGTCCCTACAGCCTCGGATTCTATTATCTGCAGACAAACATTCCAGCCCGCAGACTGGAACAAGGGCATCGAAGGGCATCGTCACAAATCTAGGGGTTGTTGTACCTCCAAAATCACTAGTTGGGTTTCACATCTGCAGCTGCACACCATCAATTTGTTCAGATTTCCTCCTCTCCTCAGTAAAGTATATTAGCAAATTTTAGTCTCTGCACACTCTAAACTTACTGTGAAACTTTTATGACTCCTTTTTTTCTATATGGCTTCTTTTCTTTGCCATTAAGGCCTGGTTGAAAATGCAGTTTTGTTTGAATTACCATCAAACCAAATCTTCTGAAGATATAAGGGACTGACAGCTTTCCATTTATGGATTACACACTCATTATTTCTCGGGCTTTTAACAGCTTTTCAATCTCAATTGTCATTCCAATGTTCTTGCCATTCCAAGATGACAGCAGAAATTGGACATGGACCATGCACTTACAGCTGCCCTTCCAGAAACCCAGAGTGCCTAATGGTTTGTGAAGATATTGGCTTCTTTCTTTTCTAGTAGATTCTTTTTAAAAATTCCAGTAAATTGGTTAAGTTCATGCCTTAAGAAGAAAAAAGAGTCAATGTCCTTAATTGCTCACTTTCCTCTTAGGATGTCTTCTCCTGGGATTGGACATCATCAGACTGGCTCAGCAGCCAACATTGTCTGCCTCCCTCCGTGGTCCCAATTGCTCCAAGTGCTCCCTCTTACTTTTGTCAGATTAACTTGGAGATATTGTCTCAAGCCTGACTGTCTGACATCCATGATGCAACAGGTCCTGCACAGTCCCCAACCCCGGGTGGATTCATGCTCATCATTCATTTCTAGATTCTTCCCTTTTTGAAAAGGTATAAAAATCAAAAAATGAACAGTTGTCATCTCTAACTTGTGGGAGCTGGGAAAGCTTTAATTTGTTCTCTTTTCCTTTCTTTTCCTTTTTTTTTTTTAAGATTTATTTATTTATGCATACAAGTACTGGGGGACAGGCCAGAGGTGTGGGGGGTGAGAGGATTCACCACAGATAGAGCAGGGAGCAGAACAGGCAGATCAACAGAAGTACACTGCTGAAGGGAGCAGCGAGCAGGCAGGAGAGGCCTGCTATGCCATGTGGGTCCCTGCCCTGGCTGGTGGCAGGGATTGAACTCATGCTGCAGTGGCTTCAGTTTACCTCACAGTGCATTGCTTAACCCACTGCCACCAAGGAGGCCCTCCTTTCTTCTTCTAATGTTAATGGAACATGAAATAAAGGAACGAGTATCCTTACTTTTGTGCTATCCGTTCCCTTATATTTCATTCTAATTTTACTACCTACTTAAACATCTCTACATAATTATTTTGTTTTGCTTGTTTTGAAAATTCATATTAAAATAAGCATCCAATAGTTAAAGCTTATTTTTAAAAAGTTCAAAAATGAGATGATGCAGAGGGACCTGTCTAGGGGCCTCTCTGGTGGCGCAAGGGCTTAAGCGCTGCCCTGTGAATCTGTTCACAGCCACTGCAGCACTGGTTCGATCCCAGGCCAGGGAGTTAAACCACATGGCACATCAGACCTCTTCTATCTTGCCCCTTGCTCCCTGCAGAAATGTACTTTGGTCAGTCTGCCTGTTCTGTTCCCCACTCTGTCCCTGGTGACTCTTCTCACCTCCAATACCTCTGGCCTGTACCCCAGTTCTTGTATGCATAAATTTTAAAAAGTCATTAAAAAAAAACAAAAAAGCATCACCTGTGTAGCCAACCAACACTCAGTACTATGACAGTGAGGACCTCAAAGGTGACCAGTTGAAATTAAGATTTTCTGGAAGTCCAAAATGCACAACAGTTGTCAAAAACTTATTTTTATATGAGAAATATGAAATATCATATTATAAATAAAATATTAATATTTTACAGTGATGATTTGTTGAAATGTTAATATTTTAGATGCAGTATTTTAAATGAAAATATCAAATTTAATTTCACCTATTTCCTTTTATTTGAATGTAGCTACTAGAAATTTTTAAATTACTTACATGGTTCACATGTTATTTCTACTGCATGGTGTTATCTACAAGCTCTCTCAACTTCTTGTATTTAAAATTTCCACAGAAGTAGAATTCTAAACAAATTGATGACCATTTGGCATCTTTGCCAATCATTTTGCTGTTATTTCTTCTTATTTGACTTTCCCTTAATCTAATTTCTTATCTTATGAAACTCCTCCTACATATCCTTGCTTTTCTCTCCTACCACCTCCCTGCCTGCCAACCAGAATGAACATTGTACCAAATGATCACTGTCTTCACCCTCCAGTTTTGACCTTCCTTCTTTTCTTTGTACAACTGCATCTCCTGCCCACACTGCTCCTTCATTCCTGCTCCTTGAGTCCTCCCCCACTGTCTCCCTGTCTTCTCATCCAGCATCTGGAGTGCTGACATTGGACAGAAAATCATGTCATCACTCACAGCCTCCTCACCATTGTAAGACCTTTCACTCTCCATTGAAAAAAACAGCTCTATACTTTTTTAAAATCTTCATCATTATTTCTGCTCTATAGAAGTGTCTCAGAAAACAGAGCTCCATCTTAATGCTCCTGAAATCATTGTGTCATACACAAGAAGCACTGGATTTAGAACCAGAAGATCTTCTCTCTGGTTGTGTTTGTGTTCTTAAAAAACTTGCTTCTTCCTGCAAGACATCTATGAAGAAATACTTTTGTACCAAGTGATTTTCAGGGTTCCCTCCATGCTAACATTCTCAGCAAAAGCAGAATAATTGCAATACTTGCCTCACTTGAACACCAAGCCCAGCACCAGATAAGTGTTATGTCAGACAGACAACAGCCCCTTTAGATGTTATTATGCTCATTTAACAGACTCTTAAACTCAGGAGTATTACTTCAGATGTGTGCTGATTTTATTACTACTTCCTTAGATTCAGGCTTCTCTCTCTTTCTAGCAGGTTTAGATCAGTTTCCAGTGGCAACATGGTTGGTGGAAGCATAGCCTATTCAGGACTCTTTAGCTCTCCTCCATCTCCAATTACTTCCCTGCCCGACATCCATGCACATGCTTTCTCATCAGCCCAAACATAAGTGATTCTTAAATTGTCCTTCTCCTCATTTTGGAGATACCTTCTCAACTTCTTCATCCCTCAAGCATGGACTCCTGTCATTAGCCAAGATAATTTCATCCTATCATAACCCCTGCAAGTCACTCTCCAATCTGGCAGCCACTAGCTACTTGTGATCACTGAACTCCTTAGTGTGGCTAGTCCAAAGTGTGGCTAGTCCAAAGTGAGATGTGCTGAATGTGTAAAATATCTCTGGATTTCAAAAAGCAACTGCAAAAGTTTAAAAAATGAAAAATATCTCATTAAAATTATCATAGTGATCACATGTTGAACTGATAATATTTTAGAAACAGCAGGTTAAGTAAAAAATTATTAAAATTAATTCACCTGTTTATTTTACTTTTATATGTAGCTGTCAGAAATTTTGAAAGCATACGTAGTTTGCATTATATTTCTATTGGATAGCTCTGCATTTATAATGATCATATTTTGTCATTTGCCTGGAGCCATCTCATAAAGATTTCTTTTTTTTAATAAAGATTTATTTATTTATGCATGCAAGACCTGGGATGCAAGCCAGAGGTGCAGGGAGTGAGAGGATTCACCAGAGACTGAGTGGGGAATGGAACAGGCAAATCTACTGAAATACACTGCTGAGGGGAGCCAGCAGGTGAAGTAGGAGAGGTCTGCTGTGCCAGGCGGGTCACCTCCCTGACTGGGGATCAAACTCCTGCTGCAGTGGCTGCCAATAGCCTCATAGTGCTGTAACCCAACCTCTTGAACCACCAGGGAGGCCCTTCACAAAGCTTTCTTCCCAAATTATTGCAACCTGTCAATTGAGTAAGTGAAAAACTTGAATGTAAAAACAAAGCAGCTCTAGTTTCTTCTCCCAAACTCCTTTAACTTGCTAAGTAGAGTTTGTTTTCCCTTTGCCCCTGGATGAAAACTTGACATTTTGGTCATCCTTACGTAATATAAAATCTCAGAATCATTCATGTCTTTTTAAATTTTCAGTACTTAGAATTACATATACACGTATTAGTAAAAATTTCCAACTTCAAAGTTTCATGGATGCACTCCTCCCTAGTTGGAACCTGTTTTTTAAAAAAAATACAATAAATGTGGTCAGTGAAATGGTTTCTGGGCTCTCTCATTTTGTCCTAATCTCTCTTCCCCAGCTAGCCCAGCACTGATTACTCTAGTGTTGAACAGCAGACAGGGAGGGCCCCTGGGTTCTGCCAGTGATTAAAGCTTCACCTTCCCCTCACAGAGAGGGTTCATGGGGTCTTCTGAATTCTTCCTCATGACTGAGGACCACTCAGGAATTTGAAATTGCCTGAAATTGCCTCAGAATGGCTGCCATATTCTCCTCCAACTTTTACTTCCTCTTTGTGCAGCCGAGAGGGGCCCAACAATACTTTTAATTACTGATTAGGTTTCTTCACTCTTATTAAAAGCAACTGTTTTGGCACGTAACAAACATTCAAGTTCAGAAATCATGAATGCAAAACTTGAAATACATATATGTGAGAAAATATGTTGACTCCCTCCCAAAGCAGCAGCTTCTTCATTTTATAATGGCCCCTCTTGGACATCTAAAAAGCGAGTCATTTTCCTGGTGTGGCCACTTCTGGTCTTAGGATGCTCATGCAGTCTTTGCCTCCACCGAATCTGGGAGGACATGCCCAGAGCAGGAGCAGGGTCCTGCCTCACTCCCCTCCCACCCAGAAGTAACTTTTGTGTTTCTCCTGGTACAACCAGACCCCTGTCTACCCAGCTGCTAGAGAACAGCATTAGGCTCACTGAGTGGATGTGTTGTCTCTTTATCTGTGTTAGGGTGAGAGAGAGGCCTCTCTTATTTTTCTCTTGGCCAGGGCACCTGAGCTCCTACCATATCAATGACTTTCGCCAAAGAAATTCTCTCCATAATCCCCTCCGCCATCACAGTCCCATGTGGAGAAAGGGTGTTCCAACTGGTTCTGAGCTACTTTCTTTGAACACGTTCAGTTCGATCTGGCGTCTTCTAGCTATCATCTAGGGCTTCAGCTAAAATGCCCATTTCAATGTCCTGCTTTATATATATATATATATATATATATATAATGTATATATATATATATATATATATCCAGTCATCTTCTTTCCTGCATTCTTTCCTCTAATTTCATATATTTTTTTTAAAAATCCAGTGGGCAAGTGGATATAATCTCTGCCCAGGCACTGTATTTCAGGGCCATGGAAGATGAGCATCTTTCTTTCAACCTTTTTATCAAGTCTCACTTGCTGTGGGAGGTTCAAATTCCTCACCCAGGCGATCAAGACTCCCACCTGCAGTCACTCACAGTGCCTGACATCAGCCTAAGTAAGGTTGATGGTTGGTGACTCTTCGGTTCCATCCAAGTTCTACTCTTTACTGGCTTCCTGGAGTCATGGTTTCTCAACCCTTTGCCTTACATGGCAAGGAAGAGTGAGTTTAAATATGTGCTTCATAAATGGGTGACATATGCAACTTTCTCCTGAAAAGCACATTCTCTTCTTCCAGTCCCTTCTTAAGTTACTCATTTGTCACAAGGTTTTCCATAACTATTTACCATTCTCTTGAGTCTACAGAATAAAGGATAAAGAATCAAAAGCAAACTATAAAGGGAAATTATCTAAAAATTGTAGCCATGTTTGCATAAATCAGAGAGCAGGAAGGACCTGGAGATACCATCTCTCTGGTCCAGACTGACATACATTAAGTTCAATCTTTTTTGTTTCCTGTTTTATGTGAACACCGCTTCACCTAAAACTCGGATTATCTTCTGCATCAAATGAACATTGTCTTCAAGCACTCATTTAAAATGACGGTGTCCCTAAAAAAACTGGTAGATGGGTATAGTTTATACCACATTGAACTTGCAAGTTTTTTAAAACTAATGTTGAACCCCCCGACATTGTTGCTGTTGTTTGTATCTTTTTTTTTTCCTTAGGCAAAATAAATTTTTTGTAGTCATCTGCCTCTATCATTGACTTCCATGTTTCTCTAAGGACTGCCACCACCCTCAACTTTTTGGGACTGCTTCTCAGACATGACAATCTGCAGATGTAGCAGAATAGCTGAGCAAACAATGAAGAGGCTGTTAGAGGAGCTTGGCTTCGGGTGCAAGACAAGGAATGTGTTATGAGGCTGCCCAGCCTACTCTAGAATCCCACACATGTGTCTGAAACTTATTCCTGGGTGATCCCATTATACTAGGAAAAAATGGTGACTGTGCTTGGTCTATTTCAACAGCTCAGTGCAAATATCTACTGTGGAAAAATCTACACAGAGAAAGTCTGTCCTTGGTCATGGACCCCGGCCAGAGATCATGCCATGTGTGTAACTAGTTAAAAAGGGGCCAGGACAAAAAGTACTAAAGGGTCATATGACCCAACCCATCCTCTCAGTTGGAAAAATGACTCTCTACCAGTCCTGCTGAAAGTGGGGCGTCTCTGGAGGAGATGGTGCCATGCCGCGGGGTGGTGTCACTGGTCTTGCATGGGTCTTTTCAAGCACATTCAACACCTGGCTCCTGGGTTTCATCAGGTGCACCATCAGGAATATGAAAAGTCGGAAATATAATAGAAACCAAAGAGTCCCTCAAGTTGAGAGAGAGGGGGATGTTTGAAAAGCAGTCAGAGTTGCTTCTGTCTAGGTCAGTGGTATCTGTGTTGTACAGAAAAGGGAAATGTCTCTTACTATTTGTAGGACATAAAACAGGAGCAATAAAACCTGGAATCAGCACCAAAGGACCCGTTGTTATAAAAATTACAAAATACCTCTGTTCATTCTTGCAGTTCATAGAAGCTCTCCAGCAGAAGCTGCTGCCTTACCCTTTGATTTATGTCATTCAATGCAGCTCCTAGAATTCCTGCATATGGGAGAGGTCGCTTTGTTGCATCACCTTGTACCCAGATGGATGCCCCATGTTCACCGTTGCACCTTTGCAAATTTCTGCTTCCCATTCTGACTCCTTGTTACAGGAGGAGAAATAAGCAATGGATTCTCACATAAAATAAGAAGACCCTTCAAAAAATACATATGCACACATGCACACACACACACACGCGCGCCTTGTTCTAAAACCCCCATGGCAATAGAGAACACTCCAGTCAGCATCTGAGTAAAAGTAGTTTTTTAATTAAAACAAACCCCATTTCATACTTTACACAATGATGTAATGGCAGATCCTTGTAAAAACTGTGTGACACTCAGCAACACATGTGAAATGGAAGTAAAAGGAAAGATTAAATGAAAATACATATTTGCCCTGATTATTAAGAACAATAACACTTCCAGGAATGAGTCACTTGAGGAAACAGTTGATTTGGCTGGGGATAAACAGCGCCTCTTAGGTGTGCCCTGAGAAGATGCTATCAGAACTTAATTTTAAATCTGAGGATAGTAATAAGAACTTGGCTATTTAAAGTCACTGTCCAAGAAAAGAGGGAAAGCATAAGCTAATCCTCCCTGAGGATAAATTGTAAGATGCTTGTGCTACCCTTGAGGTCAGAAGGAGAAGCAGAGGCTAGTTAAATATGCTAAAGTTAATTTCTTCTTGTCTTTCCAAATGCTCTAAACTGGGAATCCTCTGCTTATATTGTTATTGACCACAAAGGGTGTAACAATAATCTCCTGAGATCAGTATTAATATATGGGACAGAAAGGAGACAAATTCACATTGCAACTCCATAGAGAGCTCTCTGCAGGTGAAGGGGTTCTAGACAGATGTTTGTATCCTGGTGCTTTGAGTCTTAGTCTTCACACTGATAGACTGTTTTACATTCCTGGACACTCACTGTGATCCTCCTGAATGATATTTTTTTCAGAAGAATGACTACACAATAGATGACATGACAATTCTTTCTGTCCAAGCAGGAGTCTAAAATCTCAAACAGTTGATTGTCTCTTCCTTTCTTAAATAACTAAAGCACAGGTTTGGTGCTTAAACTTGGTGTTCTGCTGAAAAGCATGCTCAAATGGGCATTTTTGAATGGTGTGAAGGGTAGAATTGGATGGTCAGACCAGGATCAGGTGCACGAAGAGCTTTTAAGTATGACTGTGCTGGACAGTCAGAGCACTCGGGACAGTGAAGCATTGAGTAGATAGTGTTTGGAAATGATGGGTTTGAAGCCAACAGTCCCGTACATACAAACTTGAGATGAATAAAAAAAAGCTAATGAAAGAGTGATGTTACTCAATAACTCAGAATCATCTGAAATTAACTAGGGTATTAAGTTAACATACGATCATAAAGTCTACAGATCACATTAGATCTAGCGATTACAGCTGGCTTTATTCATCTCCCATTAAAAGCATCATAAAATTTCTCTGGCACACAAAATCCTAGGAGTTACACAAGTATGAAATTTCATGGTGAATTGATAACTGTGTCACTCAAGACTTCACAGGTACTAAATAAAAATTCCATTACCCTGTGTGTGTCTTACTGCCTTGTTCCCCTTATTTGACTACAACTTAATGACCTTCAAATGCAATAGCTATCATTACAGTTACTTTCATCTTTACCTGAGTGAAGCAGAATCAATGCACTTGGCCAGCAATTCCAATTAAGCCATCCTGCTGAATCTGCAAGCTTAGGATTTATATTGAATTAATGAAAACTGAAAGGGATTCCTATATTACAACCACAACTAATGCATCCTTGTCAAAAAAAAAAATGTAATTACAACATTGCACGTACATTGTAGGTTGATCAACTTACGCAAGGTGACAACGATGAATTGATTTCATGAGAATGTCAATGAAAATAAGCGGTGACAATGAATTGATCTCATGGGAGCGTCAATGAAAATTCCAGTAGCTATTACAAAATATTACACTTTCAGATTAATTCCCCAGAGCCTGGATGATCCAGAATATTGGTAAAGAGAAATAGTACATCAATGGGTTAAACAGATAAGTAGGTAGCATCAAAGGTGGCTATTGTATAGCAATTAGTCTTGATTAGTCTGACAAAACTCAAGTTTTTGTGTAACAATTTCCATGAAGGTAAGTCCAAGAAAAAATATTTTTTAGAATGTACAGTTTTTCATTGGAGTAAAAAACTTCTTCTCTAAAAGAGAAGTCAGAGAATTGATAAAATGGAATGAACAATATACACCTTCACTGTCTGGAAACTTTTCTGATTTAAGCATTAGACCTTAAAGCATTAGATTTGCCAATCAACTTTAATATTTCTTGTGGCTCATGAGGTTTAATTAGAAGACAGAAATTCTGAGTTTTAAAGTAATTTTTTAAAAAGAAGTGTATCTGATTACTTCAGTTCTGTGATCAGTTAACCTATATAATAACTATATAATATAATTAACGAATGACTACATTTTTCATCAAAAGTAGTATGGTGTTATTTTTTTATTTAAAATAGTACAGAAAAGAAACTTCTATTTCCTACTCTTCCCCTAAACTAGTCAAAAACTTAGAACAAAAGTTAGAAAACGCCCTAACCCTGAACCATTGTTTATGAAGAAAGGTTGCTGCTGGCAACTGTGCCCAGGGAAGAGGTGACTGAGAAAGATCCTGAGATGACACATTGTCTAGATATTTGCCTGGGGGGTAAACTCTGGTGCCTACATTGGAGCAGCAAGGCCAGGACACATGGACAAGACAGGTGAACTTCCCACAAAGAAGCAGAGGAGGTTATTTCTTATAAGAAATAGCTCAATAAGACTGGACTCAGAATAAAGTTGAGTGGTCTGAAAATCTGTAATTTTCATTCCCTAAAGATAAGTAAAGTTTAAATTGCCAAGGAAGAATTTATGATCAGGGAGCCAGAGTGACCACCTCCAGAATCTCACCAACCAGAGAGTATTACTGACAATGTATTCAGAAGTAATTGGGAGATTTTTCTGTAACCCCAGTTTATCCTTTCAAACAGCTAGTCCAGAAAACCTTTCACCATTCAATGGCAGAGAGCAGACTGGAAGGTGAAAAGTAAAGAAAATAAATGAAACATCACTTCAAAGAAGGACGAAAAAGGAGCAGAAGAAAAAAATATAAGTATTCACAAGGGAAAAATATAAAGGGAAACTTTTTAGACATAAAATAAAAGAGAAAAAATAGATATAACATAATGAAGGTAATATAAGAATTAGAAATTTCTGGGATAAAGTTGGAAACATAGGAATAACTTTAGAATATTTAAGAATATTGAAAAAGAAAATAATTTAAAAGTTTGTATTTTTTTAAGATTTTATTTATTTATGCATACAAGAGCTAGGATACAGGCCAGAGTCATGGGAGGTGAGACGATTCACCAGAGACAGAGTGGGAAGCAGAACAGGCAGATCAACTGAAACACACTGCTGAGGGGAGCAGATGGCAAGGCATCTTGCCACACCATGTGAGTCACCTCCCTGGCCAGGGAATTAACTTGCGCTGCAGTGGCTGTGGAATCCCCACAGTGCAGTGCTCAACCCCTTGAGCCACCAGGGAGGCCCAACAGGTTTTTTTGTTTGTTTGCTTGCTTTATTTTTTAAAAAGCTAAGATTAAATGCTGACTATGGGCAACAGATAAAGAAGAGCAGCAACTGTATCTTGATGAATATAACCAAAAATTAAAAATTTTTCAAATAAAAGTCAGAAGAAACTCACAACATTAAAACTTTAATTGATTTTAACTGACTAAGCAGAATGAAGAAACATACTAAGCCCCAGGAAAGTAATTTGATACAAAACAATTCTTATAACCCTTCTAGAAAAATACAGAAAGGATTTTTCTACAGAATGACTACAGAATGAATAAAAATGTAGAAATAAATCAAAATATATATGAAAAGCATTGTTATATTTTAGAGTTTAAACATTAACAAGAATTATAATGCAGAAATAATAATATAATTTACAAATGGGAAAAGACTTAGGAGGAATGAAGTTATTCAATGAAATAATAGTAGAAAATATTCCATAATTAAAGAAAAATTTCTTCCAGAATAGAAAAAGCCTCTAAACTTCAAAGCAGATAAACATAAGTCAATCTTTACAATGAAAGGACAAAACTAACCAAGACATTATTAAAGAAAAATTAGGTGAAAATTTTGGCTTTGTTGTATATAGTATTTAAATGACTTACTGGCACAGGAATAAAGGGCTGTGGATACACAGTGTATACATATCCATATATATGCATATGCATATATACTGTGTATGTGTAGAAACTTGATATATAATGAACTGGTAAATCATATCTGTATGGAAAGTAGGGACTTTCAATAAGTGATTTGAGGATGATTGTTTATGCATATGAAAAAAAAAATCAATCCCAGATGGGCTAAGGAACTAAATGTGAAAAAGCAAGACAAAATGAGCACCCAGCCACCACACCCACAGGGCTTCAGAACAGTAACAGTGTTTCCAGATGAAAAACTCCATAGGTCATTGACACCATTTAAGAAGGAATTTAGGGAAATCCAAAGACAATAGGGAGGATAAAATAAGGACACTAGAGGAAGTTGAAGGCTTCTAAGACCCACAGCTACAGCATTAAACACCAACTTCTTGCCAAATTAACAAAAAGGCCTATTTGTTTCTGTTTCTATTACTCAATTCATGATATCCAATTTTCCAAGAAAAAGGACAAAGCAGGTTTAAATATAAGAAAAAATAGACTAAAGAAACAAATGAAGCATTAAAATGAAATTCAGTTTTGTTAAGAGATTTTGGGATTATTAAACTAGAAATCATCTAAACTATGATTACTATGTTAACAATCTAATAGAAAAAGTAGATAATATGCAAGAACATATGGGTAATGTAAATAGACATTGAAATTCCAAGATAAAATTTAAAAGAAATGTTAGATTAAAATCATTGTAATAGAAATGTAAAAAATATGTATGTGAAGATTACTAGATAGGGCACAACACAGGAAAGAATCAGTGAACCTGAAAATATATTTTAAAATTTTTCTAAATAGAAAAGAACTAAAAAAAGGTGAAAAACAAACAGATATATAAGAACTTAAGAAAATTTTAAAAGGTATAAGATATGTGATAGTGGGAAAAAAAAGGATTTTTTTTATAAAGGTAACAAAACAGAAGAAATATGTGGTAGCACAGGGTTAGAAGTCCCAGTAATGAGGCAAGAGAAAGATGGAAAGGGACCAAATTGTAAAAGAAGAAACAAAGCTAAGAGTAAACTATTTGCAGATGACATAATAGTACACAAGAAAACCCCAAAGACTTTACTTAGATAAGTAGAAAATGTATATTACAAATCTTGAGAAACCACCAAAACTTATTTTAAAATTAAGTATAATTAACATGCTAATAGGGAGAAAAGGCAAACATGCTTACCTAAAGCCAAAGAAGACAAAATAAGAGAAGAAAGTTTAAAAAGAAGCAGAGTAATCACAATGAATGAAAAAGTCATAAACATTGTAGATATTGATAAACTTTATCAATAATCATTTTAAATAACAATGGTATAAATAAACCAATTAAAAGACTGAGACTATCAGAGAGTATGTTGTCTACATGATCCCCACTCTAAATATAAAGACACACATAAGTTAAAATTAAAAGGCTGGAGAAAGATACACCATGCTAACTCTAACTAAAGACAGACGGGGATAACTATACTGATTTCACATGAAACAGACTTCAAGAAAAAAAGAAAATTATCAGGGATAAAGGAACGCATTCCATAATAATATAGGGATTAATTCACCAAGAAGCTGTAATAGTCCTTGATCTGTATGCATGGTGATAGATGAGGAAAAAACATAGAACCACAAGGAAAAATAAACAAACCACTTTGGAGATTTCCATATCCCGTTTTCAGTAATCAATAGATCAAGTAGGCAGAAAATCAGTAAGGACATATTTGACCTGAAGAGTACCATCAATCAACTGGTTCTAATTGACATTTTTAAATATTTCATCCAGCTACAAAATATACATTCTCAGGCTCACATGGGAGAAGTATCATAATGGAACATATCTTCAGCTACAAAAGACATGACAAATTTGAAAGTATAAAAATCACTTAAAAAGTATACTATCAAACCACATGGATTTTAATTAAAAATAAATAACAAAAGTTAAGGCCTATATTTATTAAAGGGAAGAGTCTATTCCCTTACACAACAGGAAAAACCAGGCCCAGCAGGTTCACTGGTGAAATCTACCAAACATTTAAGGAAGAAATTACACCAATTTTCTACAATCTCTATCAGAAGATAGAAACTTTGTTTTATGCAGCCAACATTACCTCAATATGAAAACCAGTTGCACCTATTACAAGAAATCCGCAGACCAATATCTATCTTTATGCAAAATAAAGGAGGACTTTTTTTGACAAAGAATATAAAAGAAAAATGTTGTTAGAGTCCGGTATTGACCTCCCCTCAAATGGACCGAGAACACTCATGATAATGCAAGTCACACAAGGTTTTATTTCCAATTAGCTGGGGTCCAAGTATCTGCCGGGCACAGCGGGTTTCAACAAGAACCCCAAGCACTCAAAGACCAGGGTTTGTATAGCATTTTCCAAAACATCCAACTCACAGTAATTTTCCATAGCGATACATTTTTCTGACTTTTTGCCACATCCTGGTGGTCTGACAAGATAAAGATATGACCTCCCGTTTCCTGGTGTTTCCTGATTACTTAGTTCCTTCTTCCCCGAGTCCCCCTCCCCAACATTCTGGTGCCTCAAGATTACCTAGTTTCCCCTTCCCCAAGACATGTACTCAATGAAATGGCTTCTCAGATTTTAAGATGGCTGTTCTCATGCTAACCTACTCTTACAAACATATGGCTAATATCATACTCAATAGTGAGAAACTAATGTTTACTCCCTAAGATAGAAAACAAGGCAAAAATATCTCCATTCATCCTCTTATCCAACAGCACACTAAAAGTCTTAATTAGTACAATAGACAAGAAAAGGAGCTTAAACATGTATAGAATGGGAAGCAAGAAATAAAATTATCTTTTTTCATAGTTTAAGTGAATGTGTGTATAGAAAATTCAAAGACTTTATAAAAACAATTCCTGAAACTAAGTGATTAAAGAAACTTGCAGGAAATAATGTTAATATACAAAAATCAGTTCCTTCCATATACCATTCATAGTAACATTCCAGAAAAAAAAAAAAAAAGCTAGATATAAACCCATCAAAGTAGGTACAGGATTTCTTTTTTTTTTTTTTTTTTTGGTACAGGATTTCTAAGCTGAAAATGGAAACAAAGGCAAGACCTAGCTGTCAGATTGCTATAATGTTCACTGCTTATGAAATGAACTTATGTGTAAAACTTATGTGTGTCTGCTCTGGCATATTATATGAAATGCTTGTGAATACATGGATGGAGCTAAAAGGGATTGTGCTAAGCAAAATAAGACAGGAGAAAAATAAATATCACTCATGTGCAGAATTTAAAGAAACAAAGCAAAGAAAGAGACAAAGTTAAACAAAAACAACCCCTAGAAATATGACTGCAGAATTTAGGAAACCAGAAGGGGGGAAAGATGGAGAAGGGACGCAATGGACTATGGTGGGGCAGAGGTAAGGACTCCCAACTCTTTTATTTAACAAAACACAATCATGTTCATAGTCAACCAAGTTTACCAAAGTATGCATGGATGAATCCATGATGGATGATTCATGAATGAGCTTTGCTTTGTTCATTCCATTTAGGGTCTGTTGCTTAAACTTTATAAAAAATAATGAACAGTCCCATCAGGGATACAACATAACAGCTACAAGAGTCTACAAATGGCCATCAGCCAATGGGTTCAGAATGAATTACCCATAACTGAAGTTGACAAAATATCATTTCAAAGAGTGTTTACAGGTAAGGTCTGAAAAAAAATTTCTCCTCAAAATATTTAGTAAATGCTGGATTACACAAATGGTGTGCTTGTGTGTGTGTGTGTGTGAGAGAGAGAGAGAGAGAGCAGAGATAGACTTTGTTAGAGTTGTTTTAACTACTGGACTATTGACTTTAATGGGGAAATAATTACTATAAAATGTCAAGAGAAAATAAAGTATGCTGCACTTACATACAACTTAATTGATCAAAGAACACATTTTTCTTTCTGCAACTGTTAGAGTCTCTAGATGAATGTTTTCAGGACCGCCATTCAGGAAAATGTTTACATATATTCTGACATTTGCTCATGAGTATTCTATGAGGTGTGGTAGTTGGCATCATTGAAAATGGCTGTCCTCTACCTCTACCAACACTGAAAAGTAAACAACACATTGCTCCTGGGAAACTGGTTTACCTTGCTGGAAGGCAAATTCCATACTTTTATTTTTAGCATAATTCAATCTGGAACATTGCAACACAGAGGAAAAAATCAACCGCCCCAGGGTAGTCGCTGTGGCAACCTGCTTTTTAAAATGTTTCCGGGAGGGAGGGGGAGAAGGGATGGGAAAGAGGAAAGCAATGTTGTTAGAAAGAATTATTAAAATATTTAAAATAAAATTGTAATAACTGAGTTCGAAAATATGAATGTGTGTCTTTATTTCTATTAAATGCATGTCTACCAGCCACCTACCTCTCTCAAGTAAAGAGCAAAAGATTCTAAAAGAAAGTAAGGATGGGTAAAAGTATCTCACAATTATCATCTCCAAGTATTTGCTAGAAATATAAAACTTGGCAGCGCAAATCATGTATTCTCAGACTATCACTTTGTTAAGTAACACAAAATACTACCAAGAACATCAATTTATTGTTTGAGGAAATATTATGACCATCTCAAATGAAAAGACAAAAGTAAAATTTATCATTGATCATAACAGCAGAACTCCATTGACAAGTCAGGAAGCCGTGAAGTCCTAAGTATTATACCAGATTATAAGGCTGACTGTAATACCAAATAGATGAACCCTAACAATGGAGTATATTTATTTAGCTAAACTGTTGTTGAAAGTCAAATGTCAGAGGGTGGCAAGATAACCAACAAAAAGATTATCAGAATCACAGTGGGAAAAAGACAATGCACAAGGAAAGATAGAAAATGCCCGTGTCCTAGAATGACACCTTTGAAAACCATCTATAATGTTCTAAATAAAAATTAGATATCCTTTTTTAAATACTATCCCTAAAGTAGGAGCTGCTCCTCTTTATCAGCTGCAGATATAAGAACTAAGGCTCTGTCTTCTGCCCTAAGAACTGGTCTTTCCTGCTGACTATTGGGACTGGTCGATGCTCACATCCCAGTTTGTCTGCTGGGAACTTTTTGGACCCATCCTTTAAACTGTGAAAATCCAGTTTCAAAATTATCATAAATTATTGGAATATAAATATCAGTATCTCCTTTATGTGTAATGTAATCCAGTGGTATGCTGAACATAATGGTGAGTATGTCTCCCTAGCTCTGTATTCAATGATACCAATGCAGCAATAGCTTGGAATCAGGCACAAGAGACGTGTTTACTCTATGGAGAATGGTGAATACTTCAAATCAAGCTTTTTCTTTTCAGAAAGCACAACTCTGTAGTATCTTTTATTGTTCTGCAATTTTCTTAATCAGTGATTGTTACTACTAGCTCCCTATTAAAATATTGATGTTGTTCTGATGCATCTACCTAGAAGCATGTTGTAAGATTCAGGCGTAGAAGTAATGATGGAAGATACAGCTTTTTCCAGATTCCTGACTAAAATATACAGTATAATTTAATGCAAGAAATATCAGACTTCTTTGACCAGATCCCCAGTGCCAGAGAATTCTGGTCATCACAGTATGCATAGGATGAGGAAAACACTAGCATGAATTCATAGTAACCAGGTTTTTTGGTAAGAATTCTGAACCTGCCATTTGTAAGTGCTAACAACATGCTAATTGCAAGCACCAACAATAGTAACCCTTAATAATTCACTTAGTGCAATTACTAGGAAGCAGAGCGTTTGTGTACGGGGATTTGGTTTATGTGCAGCCCAAAGGCGTCTGCTGAAGGGGTGAGCAGGAACTGACACGCCATTTGCCATCCACTGGCAAATGTCAAGGCTGCAGCCACCTGGACATCTTGGACAAAGGTGTATAATGTCCAAAGGACAACCTTAAGAGTAGATTATTCTGGGTTGTTGGTAAATATAAAGGACTGAAGAATTGGGAGTCATTGACATACAAGAAAAACAACAACAAAAGACTTAAATTTCTCAAGCAAAGGGCTCCTCCTAGCACCACAGAGGCTATTTAGGATATCTTTAAAATTATGCTAGAGAATTCCAGACAGGGCAGCTCTGTAACTTTAAGTTCTGACTTACTTCTACTACTCCAAATACAGAAAAGATTACTTTGTTTCTAAGCAAAGCAAATAAGTCATGATCAGCTCTAACACAAGATAAACCTCTCTGTGGACCAGCAATAGAAGCGAAATATGAACTAATGAGCAAAGCTGGAGCTGTACTCAGGGGTGGGAACAAGGGGGAAGAGAGACCTTGATAAATGGAGAAAGAGATGGACAGGATGTTAGACAAGTAGGTAAATATGGGGATAGAGCTGGTACAAAAGGTAAAGTCAAACCTCTAGACAAGTAACTAGATGGGATGACAGTCATGGAGTTACCCCAGCAGACAGGGGGAGGTTTATGTCACCTCTGTCAAAACATTAGAAAGCTGCATCATTAAATGTGTATATTAAGATGTTAAGGATAACCACTAAAAGGAGAGAATGTAAACTTTAGCTTCAAAACCAGTAGAGAAGTCAAAAAGGAAACCAGAAAAGTTTATCATTCCTTCAGATGCAGAGAAATAGAAAAAAAGACACAAATAAAAGAAAATGAAAGAGCAGGAAATAAAGTAGCAACAAATAAGTTCAGCCACAGCAGGTACCCACAACTAAACTTGGTAACAAACTTGGTAATAAACGATAACTTTGTCTGAATGCATTAAAAATAATAAATCTGTGCTGATATCAATATGCATGCCTAAGGGAAAATTACAGAGACAGGCACTCTACAATGAGGCAATGGGGGGTAGGGGGTAACGGTATCTAGCCCAATAAAACTGCTATACTCATTTTTTAATTAGATAAATAGAAATTAAGGGGGGGAAGCATTAAGAGAGATCATTGGAAACCCACAATACTGACTAGAAAAATCTATCAGGAAAATATAAAAATCTTTCATCTTTATATAATTGAGCAGCTCAAAATATAAATAAAGCACAACTAACAGAATAAGAAACATTTGGCAAAATATAATCGTGGTGGGCGATTTTAACATCTACTAACAGAAATTGATAGATCAAGTGGGCCAAAGTTTACAAGGTTGAAGAAGATTTTAACCAATGAAATTAACAAATTTAATCTGATGAATGAATACTCATGTCCGTGTACAGCAGAGTACAATTTCCTCAAGTACACATGGCGTAGTTATAGAGACACACTATGTACTAGGTCACAACCAGGAGACCTCAACAAATTCAAAGAGTAGATGTCATATGGGCCACGTTCTTCAACAAAAAGGCAACTGAATTAGAAAGAAGTTAAGAGGGGCCTCCCTGGTGGCGCAGTGGGTTGAGCGCACACTGTGGAGCTTCCGTGGCTACTGCAGTGCGAGTTCAATCCCTGGCTGAGAAGGGGATGGCTAGGTGGGCCTCTCCTGACTCCCCTGCTAGCTCGCTGCTCCCGTCAGCAGTGTACTTCAGTCCCTCTGCCTGTTCTGCTCTCCACTCTGTCCCTGGTGAGTCCTCTCAGCCTCCACCTCTGGCCTGTACCCCAGCTCTTGTATGCATAAATAAATAAAATAAAGTTTTAAAAAAGAAAGAAGATAATTTTCAAAAGAAGAATCACTGCTCAAATAGGAAGAATGATGGGCCAGAAACTAAGAAATATGCAATCAAATCCCAGATCCAATACATGCCCCCTGAGTGTCCCTGGACAAGGCACCTAGCTTTTCTGGACCTTGGTGTCTTCCCACATCAAATGTATATAGTAATGTCTCTCTCATAAAATTCTCTTTCAGATCAAGCAGGGAAGTATATCTTAAATTCACTTGGCACAGTAACGGTAGAAACTAAAAAGCTAGTGTTACTCCTTTCATATAATATGTGTTCAATAAACATTAAGTTAACATGTGCATTAATGATTACTGAGTAGAGATAATCAGACATTCCTTTATAGAATATAATTATCAAGGTCCTGTTTTAAACTGAGACAAATATGGCACATTCTGTGTTTTTAATTATCCTCTGACTTGAGAAGAAAAAAAAAAAGATTTTTGTCAGGACCTCTGGAAAATCTGATGCCACATCCTGTTTGTCCCTCATGTTAAATTTTATAATCACTTCAGATCATGAGGTCATTTTGTCCAAATAAAAGAGGCTTCACTTGTGAAAGAAGCTTGGAGGACAATGTCTGGTATCTACCAGATTATCAGCATCGCAAAGAACAAGCAGCAGGCACCAGTTTTCAGAAAGGACCTAACTAAATGCAATCGCGTAAGTTAACTAGATAGAAGGAAGAATTTCCTGCAATAAGGGCTGCCACTCCATTACATCAGGCCAGGGACTGTGTGATCTCCTTCCAAGTTTGGCATTTCCAGGCATCCTGAACTTGATACAGGCTGAGTAGCAAGCTGAGACCCATCCAACTTGCTGCCATGCTAGCTAATGAGGTGTGTGGGGTGGGGTGGCACATAGACAGTCTCTGCCCCTCTATGCTGCTGCTCCTTCCTACAGAAGAAGTGGGTCCAGGGCAATTACTTGGTTGCTTTAATTCTATGGGACTCAGGAGTAAGGTTTTTTTCTGTTTTTTCACTGGTGTCAAGAATTTGTCAGTTTAATTGTTAGGGGAGCATGACTGTTAGAGAGACATCTTCACAAAAGAGGGAGGTGCCATGTTCCCTGCTCCCACTTAATTAAGGGTGGAACTGAGTAGCCAGGTGAAGCCTTATAACATGGAAGACCAATGGCCTCTGGAAAAGAAGATGGAGGGTGCTCTTTCTTCTACAGCCTGATTTGTACCCTGGTACTGTTAGGGGAGAAAGATCCTCCTGAATGGATTACACAAATAGGCTATGGACTTCGACCCCCCATTCCAGAACTACAAGATCCAAGAACTACAAATCCCATTAGGTCATTATTGAAGAGCAGATCACTGGGACCTGAGGGTGGAAAGTTAAGCAGCCAGGCTGAGTATAAAAGCAGACATGTGGGTCTTAGGGGTTCCTTTTTCCCTTGGGAGCCAGCTCTCAGCACGCCACTGGGTTCCGGCTCTGAGGAACTGGTAGGTCATTTACGGATCTATATTCCTCTCTTCTCTTTGTACTATTCCCTATGTTATTTCCCCTTCTCTTGTAAATAAACCCTTTATTAACCTTTGTTGTGGGTGCCTGATGTTGGGGCATTATAAGTACCTTTCAAGCGTGCAGGTGAGGACCCAGTCAGGCAAACCCATTTTATATTAGGGTTGCCCTGTAATAGTACTACTGTGAAGGAGACATGGGAGAAGACACAGTAAAGATACTTGAAAAAGACATGTGGGTGAGAAACACAAGGCAAGATGCCAAACAGTGACCAGTATCTTGATTTATACTTTGACATTGTTCCTTTTGTCCCAGACTTGCCTGGCCCCCTTTGGCCCCTTTTTATGGTTCCAGGACAGAAGGTGCCTTAGACTTGTGGCAAACTTTTGAGTCTCAGCAGTCCTGTCTCAGGCCAACCCTGACTGGTGGGGTATTTGCCCATGATGGCATGAGTGATTTGGGGTGTTTTACTGAGAAACTATTTTCTTTTATTCTTTCTCTCTCTTCATGCACACTAATCCTATCTATCTATCACACAAAAATTATGTCTTGGCTTGTGCACACAAGTGGCAAGTTTGGGTGGGGAAGGGAGCATACCTGGGTATCCCTCAGTGGCACACTAACATCAAGTTTCCAAGAGTCACAACAAGGCTATGGTCTAGATGGAAAGTTTTCTAGATCTTAGAGAAAGATGGCATTGGTGACAAAGTTGAACATAACAAAATGAACGTACAGGCACTTAGCACTGCTACCCAACAAACAGCGTGTGACTCATAAGTTATAAAGATCTTTTTCATTCATCTGAAAAGCAGGTTTTCTCTGCCCAATAAAAAAAACTAAACATTTGTAAAGCACAGAAAATATGGATTTAATTAGAGAAAAAGTAACTGGACTAGCTAGACCGGTCCTTTATGTCATATACCAAAATAACTTCCAGCTAAGTTAATTTAAAAAAAAAACATCTTTATATGTTTTTAAAGTCTTAATGTGGAGAAGAACTTTATAAATTTGAGGTCAAATTCAGAAACTAAAGGAAAATACTGATATATTCTAAGTGTTTGTGTGGTTATATTGGTGGGCAGCAAGAGTTGGGGATCCTTTGTGACTTACTAGAATAGAATCTCATGAAACACCAATAATAAAACAAGTGGCAGCCTTTATTAAAGCAAAATAATAAGACTTTGGCAAGGCAGTCTCAGAAGATAGAAGATGTTCCCTAAGGAACACCTGAAAGAGTGTTTAGTTTTGTTTTATTTTTTTACCTACCATATTGGTAAAAATTCAAGTGGTACCTAATGTCAATGGACCCACTATTAGCAGTATTAGCAATTATGTGCAGAAACAAGCATTCTCTAATCAGGCTGATGAAGATAAAAAAAATACAATTTTCAGGACATTGAGGGAGAAAGGTAAACAGAAATTGACATGATACATTAAAATCCATACATTAAAATTTTTTGATCAAAACATTTCATTTCTAGGAATTTATTAAGGAAACAAACAGAAGTATATAGAAATTCCTTTAATCATCCCAAGTTTGTTTATAACAGCAATAGTCAATCAGAATAGCCTGTGTCATGCACTTGTAGAACTTTTAAATAAATTGTGAAACATGATAAAACACTTTATTAATATTAAAAATGAACACAATAGAACTATATCTCTTGGCATAATATGTCCACATTATATTAAATGGAAAATGTACATAATCAGGATATGTATTGCCTGATCCACTAAAAACGTTAATCTACAAATGCATCTACATATATGCCCATAAAAGCACATTAGAAACAAAATAGACTGAAATACTCATAGATCTTTTCTCTCAATGGTAAACTTACATGGAATTTTCACTTTTTTTTATGTTTTTCCAACAGATTTTTCCAATCTAATTTTTTTTTTTTTTACAATGAACAATTCTTAGTTTAGGCAGCAAACAAATGATAACACAATTTATACTGAGGAGACTCAAAAGAGAAAATCTGTAATTTAACTAGATGTAGAAATTTTAGATTTGGAAACTTCTGGGGTTTGCTACTGAATTTATTCAACCCATGAACTTTTTTTTTAACATCTCAGAAGGTATCTCATGGAAGATAAAGAAATTTGTTGCCATTTTTCTGTTTCACTGAACATCAACTCTGCAGACATTCAATAGACATTGTTGAGTACTTGAAACCTGACCCAGGAGTGTGAGCTGCAGGTAAAGAGGAACCCCAAGAAGCACCACCCTTTAGTCACCTAGTCTGGGGGCAATAAGGGTGGGGGTTTATCACACAGAGCTAAACCAGATATCAGTGTTTTCAAATCCCAGCCTTTTCACCAAAACTACATTGCCTTGGGCAGGTTACTTTGCCTCAAGTGTGTCCATTCCTGATCTGTAAAACAAAGGTGATGAAAACAGTCCCTATCTTAATAGCTTATTGTCAGGGCTGAGTAGATGTGAGGCACTTAAAACAGTGCCTAATACTTTGGAAGTGTTCTGCATTGGTTGTTATTCTCCCAAGGGCTTGCTTACAGAGCAAGCTTCCAAGAGCAAGATTGCATCAGGGATCAGCAATGCCCAGCTCCACTTGCTAGCTTGGAATTATTAAAAAGGCTCACTCTAAGGAAAAGAGTCCAAAGGAACTTTGCTGCTGGTTCCTATTTCTCCTCCTCTCGTCCACTTGTGGGTTGTTAAATTTAAGATTTAGGTGACAAGGATGATCTAGAGGGGCCAGAATTCAAGCCCACCTACATCTGCCTCCCTTAAGCCCAAAGTTTACTGGGCCTCCCTGGTGGCACAGCGGGTTGAGCGCTGCACTGGGAAGCATCCGAGGTACAGCAGCGCGAGTTCTATCCGGGGCCAGGGAGGGGACCCACATGTCGAGGCAGACCTCTCCTGCCTCGCCCGCTGCTCCCCTCAGCAGTATATTTCAGTCCATCTGCCTGTTCTGCTCTCCATTCTGTCTCTGATGAATCCTCCCGCACCTCTGGCCTGTACCAGGTTTGTATGTATAAATAAATAAATCTTAAAAAAAACCTCACAATTTACTTTGTATAATTGGTACTAATTTATAAAAAGCTAAGTATACTTAACCTGTGGGGCATACCAGATCAATGGAGATGAAAATGAATGTGTCCAATGTCTTCTAACATGCCTAGAAATTTATATGCAGTTTTGATCTTCATAGCACTTTAAATTTTTTATCTTGCAGAAGGCATACTTGTGGAGCTGCCAGACAAAGATATCTGCTCTCCACAAAGATGATAAAAAAGATGATGAACAGCCTCACACGTGCTGTCTGAAGTTCTGAGAAAGTAGTTATGTAAAATTGTGGTTCACAGCCAGGGAACATCTTCAGGAACCCCTTAGGACCCACCCTTTAGGGTCAGAAAAACTGACTTGAAATGTTTTGCTTACCATGGCTTGGGCTTCAAAAGATGATTCATATTTCATGTTTTAAAAAAATTAATATGACCTATTGATTGCTGGGGGGAAATTCTAGTTTGCCACAATTACAGTGATACACAATAGTGTATATAGACACTTGTTCTTTTATATATATGACCACAGCTTCTGAAACTAAAATCAGGACATACAGTTTGACAATCAGAAGTATATTTATGACAGAAGAATATTTAGCAAACCAGAAAACCCAGTCCATATGTGTGCCATTAACTATATATAATGAATGATCCACCTAAATAATACATGATTACATAGGATGGCTAGTGTCTTTCAACTGGCCGAGATACACAAGTAGTTTGGGATAGGTCAATTAATTGAAAATCACTGTTGATTCTGCTCTCTTTCCAATTGCTTATTTAATTAATGTCAACTGTCTGCATTAGGTTAGTTAGTCTGACAAAATGATTGATTATTTTTATACTTGTTCTTCTCTAAGACAAATATAAAGTTATTTTTAAAAATCCTTTAAATCTGCTAAGAAATGAAGGAAAAGTATTATATAAATTATCTGTCAGTTTGACAATTGTGACTAGAAGAATATGACATTAATTTACTGATTGCTGATGGATAAAATCATGGTGACCTGCAGGCACAGTTTGGAATTATACACACATTTTAACGGAAAATAAATCCCATAACACACTTCTCTAGATAGGAGTACAGATTTGCAAAGATGCAGGAGAAGGCTCTGTAGATGTGATTTAGGGTAAAATACCTACATTATAGGGCTGTACTGTGGATTCAATGAGCTTTTATTGTAATGTGCCTGGCACATTAAATGTGCCTGGCAAACAGTAAAGCTTCATAAATACTTTTAGCAACATTGGATATCATCTGGAATTGTTAACTTTCCAAACTTTAAGTCTTTTAAAGCCTATCAGAGATTTTAAAGTTTATTTTTTGATCACAGGTATTTTTTACTCTTTAAACTTAAAATCTATGCAGCTATTGTCATGGGTTAAAAGTCATAAGTTACTTGTCTTTACTTCTGGACTTTTTCCCCCTGCAATTGTGTGGGTGATGGCTTAGAACCAACCCTCTGCCTAAACTTGATCTGCCATTCCCTCTTATTCTGGCCAGTGTGAGCTGTCAGGACACAACAAGTATACACACTCAGCTCTATGATGCTCCTAAACACAGGTTCTAAGCAAGCATGACAACCATGTGACGCCTGGAATACATAAGGCGTTTTAAGTTAAGTTGGGTAAATTGCAATACTAACAGGCTCTCCACTGTGCTAAGTGAGTCATTGAGTCTCCCAGATGCTTTGAATAAAGTTCAATGGAAATTAAGAGAAAACCAAGTAGATGCTTAGATATTCAGGGTAGCTGAGGTCGATGGGGGTGACAGGGAAGGGGCAGTCAGCATGCTTCATGCTGGGGGAGAAATGTCTGAATTTGTTTGATAAACCAGCAGGGTTTGGCCTTCTGGAAAGGTGTATTCCATGGAGACCTAAAAAATGATGGGAAAGGATTCTTAAGAAAGGGACAGTGGAAGAAAAGTCAGCTGGCAGAAATCACTGCATTACTAGTATGTGTTTCCAAAACTTAACCTATCTGAATTCTGTATGGATGTATTAGTGCATGAATGAAAAGGAAAATTAAAGAATGCAAATACTGAAAATGACATTCCATTAATCACTATAAGATTTTGAGATCTTGATACTTCCCAAACTAATTTAACATAAGGCAGTTGGAGCTCCTTTCCCAGAGCACCATCCTACTGGGAAATCTGAGGTGCTTGTATCAAGAGGAAGGGTAGCTCTGGCAGAAACAGTGTAGAATTGGTCTCCACAAAAATAGACTATTTTCAAAATGTCCAGATCTGACTTTTTTTCTAATACAAGTCACTCTGGTATATGGAAATAGAATCAATTGAGGCCCTGGTGCCTCAAATGGAAGAAATTATTACCATAAACTTTAAAAATGCAGATTACTTAGAATTAGGAACACCTCCAGAAATGTACTTTTTATTGGGAAAAAAAATCTTTGTAATTTTTTTATTATATTCATCGAGGTAACAGCACATCAAGCTAAACCCACAACAGTGGGTTTACAACAGTGTATGTTTTAGTGGTATAAGTTCAATAACTCTACAAAAGTATATTAGTTACCACACCACCACCAAAATACCCATAATCCTCCACCACAGTCCACTAGGCCTGTCTCCTCCTTTTCCCCTCCCTCTCTGGTAGCCTCCTTGAAGCCAAGAACTTAGACTGCCAAGGTCCTCCAGCCCTCACACTGAGTTCCTCCACATAACCAACCCTTTCTCCTTAATCCCACTAAGATGAAGTCAGTATTTTTTGAAGTAATGGTTTACTCTAAAACCAAAGGAAAACAAAAACTGGGACAAAGAAAATGGAAGGGGATGCTGTTTTGTTGGTTGCTGGTAGCCAAGCTCTTAGACTGTGGTCCACAATCATTTGAGTGACATCACACTCTGGATGCATAGTGCCAGAGGCAAAAGAACAAAGTGGTTATAGGAAGGGCACACTGGGTCACATAACGATCTCTAGTTATAATGACTCTATAGAATAAGAATATGCACTTTATACTTTATTATAGTTTATAAGGATAAAGGGTAATGGATTTTAAAATGCATATTTTAGATAAGCTAGGGATATAAACTATATAGAGACAGAGTCAGGAATATAGAAGAATTGGGAAGAGGGCCCATTACTGACAGCTCCCCAAATCTTTCTCTTACTCCCCAATCAATAACCAACAAAAATACACTTCTTTGCATTGGAATGCTGTGGAAAGAGAGGAGCCCAATAGTAAATAAATCAGAAGGAAAGAATCTAAACAAATTTTTGCAGAATTTATTCACTAATTACTTGCATTTTATATTGTTTCTATAGCTTTCTGACATGATTATTTTAACCAATAAGTAAACAAAAACAAATAAAAAGTTTTTCTTTTACAAAGACAAAGGCATGTTTGCATTTACCATCACAGATGGTTCCAACTGTGTGGGTCTGTGTAAATTAGAAATTCATGACCATTGCTCACTCCCTGTAAATCCTTCTCTAACCAGTCATCTCACAGACGTAAAGCAATGTCAGTTCTTTATTGTAATTTGCAAGCATTCCCACTCAACTGATAGCATAGCAGTCAAATTTAGGATTACTGACAAGAGACAGTTGCAAATGCAAAACTGCAGTATCCTGAGAAGAAAAGATAAAGATGAGATGGATGAATGGATCGATTGTTTGATCGATGGATCGATAGATGGATGGACCGATCTATTTATCTACCTATCACTCTATCAATAGTTTGTCTTAAAATGCTATTTATCTTTCAAAAAAAATGTTTAAAGCAGTATATATGATATACTAAAAGGTACTCATTTCAAATGTATTCATATACACATGTAAATATGTATTTATATTACATACATATGTGTGCATGTGTATATAATATAAAAGTCAGTCCACTTCAACACAGTATTTGTTTCTCATAATCTGGTGTTGCCCACTGCTCTCCACCAATGACCTAAAGAGACATAACTCCTACTTATGGTCAGCAGATGGTGGTGGTTCCCTATGACGTGAGTTCTCTCAGCCAGTGAGCATCTTCTGGATATCCAGTGTTTGCTTTATCATGCATGTTGTTTAGTTCCCAGTGTCCCTCTGTCTACCATGTATTTGTATTCTGGTGAGCATTTCTGTCCACTCTGGCTGATCAAAAGTCATGAAGTCACTCAAGATGCAGTAATGGAAATTTTATAGCAACTCAAAGAGTCTTCAATAAAATGGTCAAGAAAACAGTACTCTAAGACCCCTCAAGTTCTGTTATCTAGCCAAAACAAAGATGGTGTCTTTTATTTTGAAAGCAAAGCCATGAAAATCTATAAGCAGATATGCATTCCCCAGTCAGGTACTCTCAGTCCTCTATCAAAAGAGTAATAAGGTCTTCAAGCTTTGGGACTAACAAGGAAAGTTGCAACATTGCCAGTGACATTTCTAATTTAGTGGACTCTGTATGCCTGAAATAATTTTCCCTTGGTCAGCTTAACCTGATTACCAGCTCTCTATGATCCACACACACTGTGTTCTGTGATTATAAGTGCACCACTTGTGCAAATGGTCCTGGGAAACATCTCTTTGACATCTGGTGCACACTGGGCTTGCTCATTCAGTTAATCAATGATTGTGTTTTCTTAAATTTTTCAGGTTAATTAAATTTGGATTTAGCTTATTTTTAGTTTTAAATATGCGCATATGCTAGCAAATACTACACTTAGAGTATATATTACATTTTTTCCTTTTTAACTATTAATTCTTATTTATAACACTAGCTGTAGTTTACAGAGAAGAAAAATACAGATGATTTTAAATGTTTGCAAAAATATGTAATGAAGTTCAAAGTGTTATAATTTGCCAGTTTTCCTTCTTTCTCTCCTTGGACAAAGGAAACAAGACAATAAACACTTCCCATTCACTTCTAAATAAAAACAGGTAGGTCCTCCAGCACAACCTGGTTACTAAGAAATTGAGTGGCCTGGATATTTATATAGTTTTTCAAGTTCATTAAAAATCCCTCCTTTGATGTAAAGAGCACAAGGAACTGAGGTGACGGTGCACGGGTGAAATGGTGGTGGGAACCCATGGGGGAATACAAACGATGTCAAATACAATTAAATATAATAAAAAAAATTCCCTCCTTTGACAGTCTTTTTTCCTAATCTCACTTTGCAAGTCCCCCCTGAAGTCCTGGACTCTCCCTAAACTTCCCTGCTCCATCCACTTTCCTGACTACCATATTCTGGTCCCCTTCCATTCTCTTTCTGCTTCTTCTCTCTTACATGTGAAAACCCCTGCTTCTACCTGCTTTCATCTAAAATCCAGGTGCTCCCTGAGAATGCCTCATCATCAAGAGGTTCATCATTTACTTCATGGTGTATTTATACTATTTCCCACATGCCTTGAAGTTCTTCCCAGTGAAAGGGGTAGGGTAGAGTTCTTTGATTCTCAGTTTAAGTTCCAAATATTTGACATGTTTGAACAAATGAAAGTTTGGCATGATCAGATGTTCCCTGGATTGAATGGGCTCCCCTCACTTGTGCCTCTGTGGTTGTTATGAAACATCCCCAGGCTAGTCCCCTGATTCCAGAAGTGTCAGCGTGCTGGTGCCAAGAGAAGGATGAGAGACACTAGAAACAGAGCTCATCTAGAACCAGGTGCCTGCAGAGTGGTAGAGAATAAATGATCACTGCCTCAACAACTACATCTTGGGCTGCTGTGGCATTGTTAGACTCCCTGAGGTCCTGTTGTCCTCCCATGCCACACTTGACTTATTCCTGGTGACCTAGGAGCTAAGTTGACCTACTGTATGATAATAAATAAATAATAGAAAAGGAAAATAAATCAAGAATAATATTGATATTTAGTAAAAATCAACAACCAATAAAATAAATACTAATAAATATAAATAAAAGCTACCACTTTTTAAGTTTCTACTTAAGTTTCAAGGATCCTGCTAAAAGCTTTAAACATGTTATATCAAAAATTCATGATTTTTCAGGAAAAGGAGAGATGATTATGCTCTTATAAAACATATACTGACACTCAGGGAGGCAAAATGACTTGTCCCAGTCTTCAAGATAAGAAAATGGTACCCAGAATTTGTACCAAGTCTATCTTCTTTTCACACATCAGTATAAGGTCTGAACACCACTCATTCCTTGCACTCAGTCAAAGAAGTTTTATATTTTCGGTGTTGGTATTTCACATGTTTCATTTATCTTAACCTAAGTCTCTCATTATCAAAAAGGTAAGTTTGGAAAGCAAAAGGTTACTCTGCCTCTGTGCTGCCTTCCTGTGCTGTCTTCTGATGCTCCCCCAACAGCCAACCACAAATGAGGGGACAGTGAAACAGAGACAACATCACTGTGAGCAGAAGACTCTGCCCCCCAGAGACGAATCACCCCACACAGTCAGCACCCACTAGACAACTATAGCATTCCTGATCTTACATCAACCTTATTATTATGTAAGGATGCTTTAGAACTTCACAAATGGAAACTTCTTGATCCCCAAAATCAGAGGACTCCCTGTTTTGGCTCTTTAAGAACTTCCACCTCATTGCATGAATGTTGCCCTTTTAGTATGAATAAAAGAAGATGTGCAGGACTCTGGTTTCTGTAACTAAGTCCCTCTACACCAGACAGAGTTCAATCAGAGGAACAGAAACCACACTAGTTAATTCCAGAAAAACTATCTGATACCAAAAGTTGGGTGCTTTCAAATCCCTAAACGGAAACTAGAGTGAAGGAAAGCAGATCTGTGGTTGCCTAGAGCCAGGGGTGAATTGCCAAGGGGCACAGAGAAACTTGATTGTGTTGGTGTTTGCCTGGCTGCTTATCTTTGTCAAAATCCATCAAATTGTATGCTTAAAAATGACTTCTTTTGAATAAGTCACACCTCAATAAACTTGATTTTTAAAAACTATTACAAAGGCTAGAAAAATGAGAGATGTATCATCAGCAAGATGGCAGAATGAAAGGTTCCAACCCACTTCCTCTACAGAAACTCCAACTCAGCAACTATCCACAGTCAAACATGCCCTTCTGAGGTTTCAGGAGCCCAAGAGAAATATTAGAGCATCCCATTAAAACACAAACGCTAACAAAAAATGTGTTCAGAAAACAAAAGTGTCACCTTGTCCACATTACCATCCCCCTAAGCTAACATGGTACAGTCCCACTGTGGGGAAAATTTCCCTACTGGAAAAGGAAACAGATCCAGAAAGTCTGGATAAAGGCAAATATGCTTACTCTTAGCATGTGTGTTCAACACAGAACAGAGAAAGTCCTCATCAGAGCAATGAGGCAAAGAAAAGAAATACATGTCAAGAACCCTGGAGACCCCACTTAAAAATTTTATAGCTAATAAGTGAATTCAGTAAAATATAGGACACTATTTCAACACACAAAAACCTGCTGCATTTCTCTACACCAACACCAAACTATTCAATATCTGCAAAGAAATTAATAAAATTGACCATAGGTGTGAAATACACAGTGAAAACTATAAAATGGCCTCCCTGTTGGCCCAGGGGTTAGACACAGCACTAACCAGCTATCACCAGTCACTGAGGCAAGAGTTTGATCCCAAGCCAGCCAGGGAGGGGACCCACATGGTGCAACAGACCTCTCCTGCCTCGACTGCTGCTCTCCTCAGCAGCGTATTTCAGTAGATGTGTTTGTTCTGCTCCCCGCTCTGTTACTGATGGATCCTCTCACTCCCCGCACCTCTGGCCTGTACCCAGAGGTATAAATGAATAAACCTTTTTCTAAAAATGAAAACTATAAAATACTAATGAAAGACATTAAAGCAGACACAAATAAAATGCAAAGACATTCCATATTAACTCACTGACATTTAACATTACTAAAATATGCATATTATCCAAAATTGCCATCCCATTCAGAATTCCAGATATTTTGTACAGAAACGGAAAAAAACCCTAGAATTCACATATTATAGCTATCTTAACTACACTTGTTTCCTGTTACCACTAAACAACATACCTTACACTTAGGGGTCAAACATTTCATAAACCTAAAATGAGTCTCATGGAGATGAAATATAAACTTTGGGACAGCAGCATTTATTCCGAAAGCCTTAGGACAGAACTTGCTTCCGTACTTTATCAGAATCTAGACAATACCTGCGGTCCATGGAGGACCTTCCTGCATCTTCAAAACACATCACTCCAACCTCTGCTTCCGTCATTACAACTTCTTCTTTCTGACCCTGACCCTCCTCTATTCCTCTGAGGAATACTCTGTGGTTACATTGAGCCCAGTAAAATAATCCAAGGTAATTTCCCCCATCTCAAGGTCCATAATCACATCTCAAAAGTCCCTTTTCCCACAAAGGGCAGCATGCTATACTGATTTGGGGGATTAGGAGAAGGTCCTATGTTTGTGTTAGTGAGGAATGAAGGGAACTGTCATTCTATATCCTACACTAGTATAATAATGAATCTGCCACACACCTAGAATAGTATCCACAATGCTAAAGTCATTCAGTTGATATTTGGGGAATAAATAAATGAACATACCAGTATAACATAGCGCAAGACAGCACAGAGTTGTATAAAGTAGAATAGAAATAGATCACTATTGGGTATATAGCTACAGCTTTCAAAAGACGGGTCCTGAAAATATCTATTTAAAATGTGCCATTTCTTTGCCTAAATTTGACATTGACAGAAAAATCAAATTTCAATCTTAAAATGCTGGCTGAATTACTTTTCTGAGTCAAGGTATTTTTTTATATGGGGGAGTTTATGTGTTTTGCTTTGAGTTTTATTTTGTCTTGTCTTTCATAATCCTCTGCATTTTGAGTTTGAAACTTAGATAGGTTTTGATACATATCAGTGCCCTCTTCCTCACCATAAGAGCAGAAAACCCCACTGTTCAGTGTACTATGGATGAAATAATAGGTTTCAACCAGATATCCCTGGGTTAGAATCCTAGTGCCATTAGTGTCAGTTATACAATTTGTCCAAATTACTCAGACTTGCTATTCCTCAGTGTTCTCAGTCATAATGGGAGAACAGGTGTACATAATGCCTCATAAGTTGCTGAGGCAATTCTGTAAGATTATACATGTAACATAGCATATAGTATAGTGTCATAAGGCCTAGCACAAAGCTGAAACTCTGTAAATGTCAACCTTCATCGAGCCCCTCCTCCATCTCCAGCTTCTCATCACCAGAGAGGTTGTTATATGCTATGAAAATGCCTCTCCCCACTGTCTACACCTGAGGTGGGAGAAGTGATGACTATTCTCTTGAAGAATAAAATCTGTAATCCATTCTAAGATAATGTGAGGAGACCACTATGACATCACATACTATGGTCATAGCACTATCACCCCATTCTAGAGTGATGACATCATTGTGACAGCTAACATTTTTTGAGTTAGTGGCAAGAATGTGTTTTTTGTTTGTTTGTTTGTTTTTAAAGATTTATTTACACACACACACAAGTACTGGAGGTTGTGGGGAACTGAGAGGATTCACCAGAGACAGACTGGAGAAAAGAACAGGCAAACTGAAATACACTGCTGAGGGGAGCAGTGGGAGGGACAGGAGAGGTCTGCTGCACCATGTGGGTCAGCTCCCTGGCCAGGGATCAAACTCATACTGCAGTGGCCAGGGATGCCTCACAGTGTGGTGCCCAACCCCCTGCGCCACCAAGGAGGCCCAAGAATGGTTTTAAAGTACCTTATGACTAACAACAATAAGGTGGCATATATCATGATTATTTCCATTTTATAACAGTTAAGGCTCAAAAGTCATACAGCTAGAGTCAGTGGGCTCACTCCAAGCCCCTACTCCCCATGACCATGCTGACCCCAGTGCACACACACATTCCGGGACCAGAGACGATGTCTTTTTAATGAATTACAGACCAATGAAAAGCCAGAGTGAGTAGCCTGGGCCTGTTCTGTGTAGCCCCTCCATCCACAGCCTACCAATGATCTCAAAGCAATAGGTAAGAGACCCATGAAAAACATGGAGCTACAGTCAAATCAAAGGGGCAGCATCAGGGCCCTCCCTGGTGGCGCAGTGGGTTAAGCAACGCACTATGAAGCAAACAGCAGCCACTGCAGCACGAGTTCGATCCCTGACCCCTGCCTCCGGCTGGGGAGGGGACCCACATGGCACAGCAGAACTCTTCTGGCCCGCTGCTCCCCTCAGCAGTGTATTTCGGTTGATCTGCCTGTTCTGCTCCCTACTCTGTCTGGTGGATTCTCTCACCCCCCCCTGCATCTCTGGCCTGTACCCCAGTGCTTGTATGCATAAATAAATAAATCTTTAAAGAATAAAAAATAAGGGGAAGCATTAGTGTCTTTTCATTTTTCCAGAGAACCAAATAAAGGGACACATACATACATCTCTTTGAAATCAGAAAAATCAACTAGAATAGACACATAACACCAGCTTGGAGCTTAAACTCAGCTTAAACTCTGGAGTTAGAAGTGTTAGAAGTTAGACATGTTCTAGGGCTAGAGGTTAGTGTGGTTATCATGGAATCATAAAGTTGTATATTTGTACGTGGGTTCTGTTACATAATTCATATTTTCTAAGATGATTTTTATCTTGCCATATGTTCTTTAATAAAGTTTGTTTAGCAGATGTTGAGCTGTTTTGACTGACCTAAAGAATACAGAGGGGGAAAAGCTTATAAGAGTGCCCATACAAGAGGGAATATGACTCTTGGTGCTGAGTGTGGTGGGAGCAGTAGGATGGGAAGACGAGCAGTGAGAACAGGGAAGAGATGTCAGTGGCCTCTATCCCACCACACTCCTGCAAAGTACCTTCCTGCAACCATTCTCAATAGAAACCATGGCCCACCTGGAAGGGAAGGAGAAGAATGTTTGAAGAGGGGATGTCCCCATATAACCTGTTGGAATTAATGAACACTCTTGATGGGTCTGTTTGATGATATTCTCCATTAGCCCATCTAGTTTCTGGCTACTACTAATGAGAGCAGCCTCTAACTGTTACCCCTCTGTCGGTAACACAGGCATGGAAATACCACTGGTCAATTCCCTTAGTCAAGTATTACTTAACACTTACAGATACAAAAGACAATTGTTTTTTATTCAGTGAGTTTCCAATCTGTTTCATTCTTGAGAGAATGGGCAATGAGGGTGGAAAATCATAAAGGCTCATAAGCATGCCAGTGCCAACCATTTTAGAATTGTTCCACCATGAGTTATAATCCTTCAAAGATTCAGAACAGTGCCAGCAAGAACAGAGTCTCATAGATGCACTCTACCACAAAATCCAAGGAATAAGGACCTTTCTGAAACTCCTTTGACAACATCTTATTTGAATCATTCCTTGATTCCACATTCCCTAAGTAAACTGTAATCACAGGCTACATCGTGGCCTCTTACATGTGTTCACCAGGAGTCATGTAAATGCTCTCTTGTTAATTACTTCCAGTGTCTTTGGTGTGAACACTATGGTAAATTCAAGATGGCCACATAGTCTTTACTCTTCCTGCATGGAGAGTTGGAATCCAATTCCAGCCCTCCGCCCCTTTGAATCTGAGTTGATCTTGATAATTGGCTTTAACTACAGGATGTGGTAAGAGTAGTGTTCTGGGAACTCGGAAACCAGATCATAATAAGCTTTGTAACCTCCACACAAATGTCTTAGAGCCTAACATCACCATACAAAATGACCCACTACCCTGAAGCTGCTTTCCTGGAAAAACCACGGGCATTCTGAATGACAGCTCCAGCTGAACCTTGCTTTCTAGATATGTCTGCCAGACATGTGAATAAAGTTGATCCAGAGCCTCCAGACCAGTCCATCAACACTAACTATAACCAAGAAACTTCATTCAATAGCAAATGGGGGTAAAAATAAGCCACTTAATTTCTAATCCAAAAATCAATTTAATAAAATAATAGCCACTTAAACTATTGAGTTCTGGGGTAGTTTATTACATAACAGTAAATAACCAAACAAGTACATAGTTAATTATAACTTTCTAGAAGTTAATGGAGTTTACTTTTTATTATTTTCATCTTAACTGTTCTTTCCCCACACCAAACAACCCTTATTTTTATACTAAGCAGTTGTACTTCAAATATCAAAAAAGTTCTGATTTAATTTGCCAATTTCCTATGTAGTTAGGATGTAATATTGTATAAAGTTCATGGATTTAATATTTCCAACATAATCTTCACCATGACTACTCACAAAAAGGAAATATGACTTTTGCTTATGCTCTATTTCAATTAAATTATTTGGGATCATTTAAAATCAAAGTATGATCACAACACGGTAAAAGTAGAAATTCATAACCAAAGAGAGCAAATATGACCAAAGTAATGTCTGCTTTGGGGGATTTAATAAGATTTCCACTGGGTCCAATATAATTTTAGTTACTTTTAGTATTACAGACATATATAATTTTTAAGCCCAGTTTTAGCTCAGCAAGAGACAACTAATGCTACCCAGCAGAATTTAAAATCCAAAATCAAAGTGCCAAGAAAATGTGATGTTTCTCTAAGTCTGTGCATCCTCCTCAGAAACAAATAATGTTTCTGATGGACTTTTTGATATATTATTAATATTGCTTTTTAAGATTCAAGGGGGGATCACTAACTCAAACTCAGTCCTTTGTTACAAATGATGTTATCAAGTTCCAAAGAGGATTAATGGTTTGTTAATCCAGATCCCCATGGACCTAGAGCCCAAGCTTCTCATACAGGACTCAGAATCTTCATGTTGCCTTTCCTGAAATAAATCAGAGTGAACTTGTTGTTTAAGAAACAAAGAAAGGGAAAGGAAGAAAATGCTCTCCTACCCTCTGCAATTTTGTCTTAGAGGTGATGGCAGAGCAGTGAAATCGAGTTTGTACTTGACTTTCACAATGCACTAGATCAAGAATGCGAGGTAAGCATTTTAGGAGGAATAGGGGCTTTCCATGAGTTTCTTCCAGCTGTGCCCTTAGATATCCAGAACATACTTAAGACCTGAGTCTCCTACAGATTTCTCTTATAGATTTCTCTTATGGGAATACTGGCATCTTTTATAGGTCATCCCTTTGGTCCTAGAGTTAGGCATAACCCAATATATTTTAACCTCTGGTGATAACATTGTGCCCTAAAGAATCAAGATCTACAATCTTATTATTGTACACCCAAATGATACATTCCCAAAGATGCAGTGAGAGGTTGTTTTTGTTCTAAATCACCCTTTAGACCAATATATATTCCTTTTATTCTATTCCTCATAAATTCTCCCATAGCATGACACCAAATTCCTTCAATCACCTTACTTTGGTCCAAACCACATTAGCCCCAAAAATTTCAATAAATGGTAGTTTAGCTTTAAGAGGTTACCTCATGAAATAAATGTGTTTACAAAAATAATAATAATAAATAATAATCCACACAAGGAAGGAAGTATCTTAGTCAATAAAGGTTAGGCCATTCTGCAGTAACAAATTAATGTTGAAATCTCAGAGGCTTTAAAATACAAAATGTGCTTGTCCCTCATACAACTGTCACTACGACCAGAGGTAACTCTCCAAGAAGTTGTCCTCTGTGTAGTGATTTAGCTATAATGTTTCAGTTCCACCCTCCAACATAAGACTTAGTTTCGAGTGCAGGAGAAAGTTAATAGGTCATGTGGGGGTCTTTTCTTGCCACAGATAAAAGTAACACATGTGTTTCCACTCACATTTAATTGTTTAGAACTGTCTGACTACAAGGGTTTAAAGTGAAACATTGGTCTTCTGTGTCTGAGGAAAAGGAATATACCAAAACAGATCTAGAGAATACAATGCGTTTTCTTCTTCACAGAAAGCAAATGCTTAATAAATACTTAATCAGAATCATATGACTTCACAGTTGCAAAAATTGAAGGTAATTTCTTTATTATTACATCATTACTAAAGACCTTATTTAAAATTATATTAAGGAACATCCTGGAGACTGGAACAACTGGATGTTTATTTGAAGGAAAAAAATAAATTCAATCCATGCCTTAAAACTTACACAAAAATTAAGAAGATGATATGGATCAGAGAGCTAAACTAAAAGCTAAAACTTTAAAAGTTCTACGAGAAAATCTCTAAACTTAGGGTTGACACAGATTTCTTAAATAAAAAAAAGCAGGGCCTCCCAAGTGGCACAAGGGGTTGAGCACCACACTGTGGGGCTTTTGCAGCCACTTTGATCCCCGATCAGGAAGACAACCCACATGGCACAGCAGACCTCTCCTGCCTCGCCAGCTCTCGCCTCAGCAGTGTTTTTCGGTTAGTCTGCCTGTTCTGTTCCCTACTCTGTCTCTGGTGAATCCTCTCACCCTCTACACCACTAACTTGTACCCCAGCTCTTGTATACATAATAAATATATGTATATAAATTAAAATAATAATAATTTTTAAAATTAAATAAAATAGACAAATAAAAATAAGAAAAAGCACAAAGCATAAGAGATACTGACAAATTGTACTATATCAAAATTTAGAACTTTTGTTCTATGAGACACACCTCAAAAATACATACATCAAGGACAGACTGGGGACACCTGGTGGGGAGGGGAGGTGGAGGGTTGAGGGAAGATGGGAACACGAGGGACTGAGGTGATGGTGCATTGGTGAGATGGTGATGGGGAATACATGGGGATTACAATTAATGGCAAGTATATGTAAATTTTAAAATATTTTAATAAATAAATAAAAAACATACATCATAGAAATTTAGGAAAATAATATAACTAAAATTGAGTATACATATATACATATGAATATGTAACAATTCATTAATAATAAGACAGAGTGCAATTTGTTTAGATGGACAGAAGATTTGAACAGACACACTCAAAGAAGATAAGTCAATAGCCAATACACAAAGAAAAGATGCTCAACATCATTAGTTAGGAGGAAAACACAAGTGAAAACCCTAAAAAGATCTTAGACCATAAAATTTCCACATAAAAACATAAAGGAAAATCTTCACATTGGTCTTGGCAATGATTTTTTTATGTGATACCAAAACCACATGCAAAAAAACCAAAAATAAATAAATGAACAATACCAAACTAAAATGCTTCTGCACAGCAAAGAAAACAATCAACAAACAAAAAGGTGACCTAAGGAATGGGAAAAATAACTTGCAAACTATAATTCTGATAGAGGGTTAATTCCTAAAATTACAAGGAACTCCTAAAACTCAACAGCCAAAATATATATAACCCAATTTAAAAATGAACAAAGCATATAAGAATTGACATTCTTCTGAAGACATACAAATGACTAACAGGTACATGAAAGGGGACTCAACTAATCATCAAGGAAATGCAAATCAAAACTTCACACCTGTTAGAATGGTTATCATCAAAAAGACAACAGATAAGTATAGGTAAAGATGTATAGAAAAGGGACCTCTTTCACATTGTTAATAGGAAATGTAAACTGGTACAACCATTATGGAAAACAGTACAGCCATTACTTTAAAAAAAAAAAAATAGAACTAGCAAGTAATCCATCAACTCCATTTCTGGATATATTTCTAAAATAAATAAAATCAATTTCATGAGGATATCTACTTTCCCATTCTCATTACAGCATTATTTACAATAGCCAACATATGAAAACAATCTAAAAGATACCATCATCAAATGAATGGATAAAGAAAATCTGAAATCACTTTCAATTATAAAATGTATAAATTCCGGTGATCTCATGCACAGCACTGTAACTACAGTTAGTAATACTATATCATATACTTGAAATTTGCTAAAAGAGTAGGTCTTTAGTGTTCTCACCACATTCATGGATACAAAATGATGTGTTCATTAACTTGATCATGGTGATCATTTCATAATGTAAATTATATTACCACATAGTATACCTTAAATATAAACAATTTGTATTTGTTAATGATAATGAGATAGCACTACTTATGTACTAGAAGGGCTAAAATTTAAAAGAGTGATTATAATAATTGTCAGGGAGTATGTGAAGTAGTTGGGAATGTCATACATTGTTAGTGGGAATATAAAATGGTATAACAAATTTTAGAAAACATTTTGACATGTTCTTATAAAATTGGGTATATACACACCACATAACACAACATGGCTACTGCTAGGTATTTAAGAAAAGGATTTAGATCCCGCAGGTCCAACAAGACTGGCGAGACCCCAAGCCCCTCAGGGAGAGAGCTAGAGCAGCCAGACACTTCACCACCCTCTGTGGGGCCCCATGGCACCCACTCAGATCTCTCAACTTCTGTGAGACCACACAGACTGGTGAGGCTCTGACGCAGGCTGGCGAGGTGCAGAGTAGCTAAAGGCCTCAAGAAACACTACCAGTCCCCACCCAGAGTCCTAATGACTCACAGGACCCAGCCACCTCCTGCTCAGACAGTCAGAAGCCTTGCAGCCTTCTATGGGAAAAAAAAAAAAAAAGGAAGAACTACTCACCCAGGCCCACAGAGGCCAAGTGACTCCTACTAGCTTCCTCCAGCACCCAGACAGCCTGAAGAGACACCAGACCTGCATCAGAGAGTAAGCCAAAGTGGTCAGAAGCCTCACAGCCTCCTATGAGTCCCCACCAGTGGTTTGCCCAGGTAGGTGAGAACTCTGGTCAGTGAGGGGGAAGGAGCCGTACCCAGAGGAAACCCCACATACAACAGTTGGGTTCCAAAGCTCATAGCAGGCAGAAGGAAACACCCAGCAAATGGCACCTGGGACCCCAAGCAAACAGTACAACACACAGAGAGAGAAAATCCCCAGAACCCCAAGTCCTCAGCATGAAGGCTATGTTCTCCCTGTCAATACAGTGTTTAAGACTGCAATGATAAAGAAATGGATGAAAACTCAGGGGAAAAAAGGATGGATGTCTGTAGAAATAAATCAATAAACTGAAGACAACAAATGTAACTCTAAATAAGATAAAAATGAAGTTTCAGGATCTCAAAAGAGAAATACAGGAGATGAAAAACTCAGGAGAAAGTCATAGAAGTCGAATAGAAATGGTGAAATAACAAGTCAGTAACAGAAGATGCAGATGTACAAAAGACCTAGGGAGAGAAGGAGCATCTGTCTGTCCTATTTAGATGAGAAATGCCTTCTCCATTTGTCTCTGTCCTCATCAATCCTATGGCTTCATTCAATTATAAGACCTATGTCCTGTGTTTCCCCTGATACATAGCCTTGGACATCCTCCATTTTCTGAATTTTTTTAGCAAGATGGAGCAGGAATATATGGATTGCTCTGCCCCTAGCAGAATGAGCTTCTAGCAAACTAGATGGTTGACACCAGCGTCTCAGTCCTTTGTCCCACCCATCAACACTACCCACTTTCTTCTCTTAGAGTCAAACTCTTTGGACATAGTTCCAAATTCCGAGAAATACAAGTAGGTCCTTGTATAGGAATGCCCCCTTCTTGACACTAGCCTTATAGTTGATGCTGAACCCAGGTAAGCCCCCCTATCCCCTGCAGAAGTAGGTAACCCTTAGCTTAGCTGCCTCAAAACAGCCATGAGAAGGTCAGATACTTACTAATAAGCTCTAAGAGCAGGCATTTTAATATAACACTTCTAAGTAAGACCAAATTCAGATGATTGGAAGAGCAAAATAGTCCTGGATGATACCCCACTGAATCCCAAAGACCAAAATGGAAAAGGAGATGGTGTATCTAATAGTTTGTTGGTATGAAGCAAAGAACATGATTTTCTAATCAGAATAAGTAGTTTTATTGTCTCTTAGTTTCCCCTGCAAAGAGACTTGTGGTAAAAACATTTTGCAAGTTTCACTCTGTAACTTGGAGACCTAATTCTATGTGCCAAAATGCTGGAAGCAATAAAAACTGGGTAGAAGTCATTCATATAGTCAGGAAGTCACCTTAGGAAAACTGAAGGCCTGAGCTTCATTTCTGGGGAACTCTGCCTCTTATATCCTGAATCTCGGTGCAGAGACTTCCAGCATCAATCAAGCACACAGATCTGGAGTCAGAGCTGCCTTGGGTTGGAGGGAGTAGAGCTGGACACACATACAGTCCAGTTTCAAAACCAAGTTTCCAAACTAACAGAGTCCTCTTCTAACTATTTTCATTCTAAAAGTTCTTAGCAAGTTGGTCTACATGTAGCCAAAAGGGTTTCTATCTTTACTACATACATACAAACTTAGTGTCAACTAAAAATAAATCAAGGCAAGCAAAATTCAGTAAGCTGGTTAAGAAATCAAGAGTGAAGACGCCAGCCTAGAGAGCTCTGGGAAATATGCCCAAATCCTGAACTTCTCAGTAAAGTTTAATACAGTTATTTCTAGGATTTCTGAAGACCCAAAGAAAATCTGGGTCAGGATCTGGGTAATGTATTTACCTGATGTTATCTATGCATTGAAGAAAATAAAGAGGGTTGTTAATAGTCACCCTATTTAGAACCCTTTAGCAACTAGTCTATTTAGCAATGTCATAAATTTCAAAGTTTATCTTACTTTGAATTCACTGATTTGCTCAGAAGCAACTCTCTTCAGGTGACACAGCCTCTTTACAGGACTAAGCCTGACTCTTATGCTCCTTATTTGAAAAGGGGCTGTGGAGGATACTCTCTTAATTGCTGATTTGGGTGAACAAAGTTAACTGACACTTCCAAATTTTGCAGAGTTATTCTCAGCCAAAGGGCACCAGCAGATTTATCTAGTGTTTTATATAAATATTAAGTAATCTAAGTTCTTTAAATATTCATCTATTTTATAAATATTACTCAAAATAACATTTTGAATAAAATCTATTGACATGTCTATAGAAAAGATAAACAGTGCGGTTGTCTATACAGGGACAAACCCATTTTGGTTGTGTTTATTTTTATATATTATATTTTACATCATTCTTCCTTTTTGTACAATGTTTGCATTCTCCTCTCAGGTGTAGTCCCCGTATAATTCCCACCACCAATTCACCCGTGCACCATCACCATAGTCCCTTGTGCTCTTCCCTCCCATTTAGATCCCTCTTCTTCCTCTCCCCTGCAAAGTGTCCCTGATTTATATTTGCCTATTAATTCTGTTTTTTAATTCATTACAATTATTTTTTCTGATCCTTTATTTGGTTCCCCTACATTCCTCCTGTAAGTGAAACCATACAACACTTTTCTTTTTCTTTCTGACTTAATTCACTGAGGATAATCCCATACAGCTCCACCCACATTGTTGCAAATGGTAGATGAATAATATTCCCATATATATATATATGGGATAGATATATATATCCCACATCTTCTTTATTCAGTCATCTATTTTTGGGTATTTGGGGACAAACCCATTTGTAGACAAAACTTTCTTTCTGATTATCTTTCCATTCTCTCATCTTCTCATCCATCAGGCCATGCCTTTCTAAAATAGCCATGGGGGGGGGTGACTCTCTCCAGATAATTTGTCATAACTTATTAACAAACAGAAGGACCAAAGTCACACTTCTCTGTCAGAACAATCCTCATAGAATGGTTCCCGGACACACAAAAAGGCATACAGTCAAAATATGTCACCACTGTGCCCACAGATCCAAAACAGAGTATTTTATTATTACAAATTAAACACTTAGCATAGAAGTAAAAACAACCATAATACATTTTTCAGTTTTTCTATTTATATTAACGTAGTTCACGGTTTGATTTTTATTGTTCCAAACTGACATTAACAACGTGAGTTGCTCTTCATCGATCCCCTGCCCCACTTATAGAACGAGGTCTTCTTTGGCAACTTGGTGAGTGGAAAGAGACCAGCCCGATCAAAAGGCTGGGATGCCAGATCTTATTCTGCCCCTGCTAAACTGTGCAGACTTAGGTAAGTCACTTAACTATAAAAGGGTGAATTTTCTTATCAGAACTATGAAATTGGTAGACTGTTTCATCTTTTAGGATTATTTCAGCTTAAATCTCTGAAGTTTTTCATCAATTTCCCTTTGTTTCTTTTAACAGGTATATTCCAATCCCTTCCTCTGTGGGTGTTATGCTAGGTACTCAGGATACAAACAACCCAAACAATTGGATGTGCTCTATGAATCTCCAGCATAGAGAGGGGAAGCAAAAATCCACTGTTTGTGAGTCATATGGATATCTGATTAGGAAGAGAGGAGACTCCAGGGGGTCCACAGTAGTACATGACAATTGGACTTGGCTTAGAAGAAAGTCAAGTATTTGTGGAAGCTTTAGGAATATATACTTTTTATTTGTTGGTGGTTATAGCCTACAGAATATCACAATTTTTAAATGTAATTTCAATAGAAGATACTTGAGGTGCTCAATATTATATGCTCTTTACATTTAGCTCATCATATGTGATGCTTGAAATCAGCATCAGCCTAGGGAATTTAGATTCTACTGGCCCAGAAACAAGGCCAGTCAACTAACGAAGAGCAGTCATTAGCAACCTTGACTGTACATTAGAACCACCTGGGGAAATCTTACACCATCCTACGATTGGGCACCAACCCTGAGAGATTCCGATTTAATAGATCTTGGAGGCCCAGATGCCATTACTTTTTTTTATAGTTTTCCATGTGACTAACATGCCATCAAAACTGAAAACTACTGAACTAGGAAAAGAACTGGTTTCTGATCAAAACTTCAGGTGTGAAGCAAGTCATATTTGATTTCAAAGCTCTGATTACCACAAGATAAAACTTTTAAACAAATATATTGCCATAGATGGAACCCATTTGAATTCATGCAAAAGGTTGCTTTGCTGCCCAAAGAGACTCTCTGTGGCATTTCAAGTAGCAGGCTCAAAGCTGTGCATTAAAATCACAATTCCATTTAGCACATATGTTTTTAATGCATGCAGTATCAGCAAGTTAGTCTGTGAAGCTATTGGTTCACCTTTCATTTGTGTACTACACTAAATGAAAAATGGCTTACTTTTGCAAATCACACTGAGTTAAGGACAATTTCACCACCCTAGGGATGGATTAAATTCCATCCATCCAGCTGGCAAGACTACAAGGCCAATTGAATAAGTCAGCATCCCTAACACCAAGCCACTAAACCAGCTAAAAGGAAATGTGGTTGGTTAACACTTGCCAAAGTCAGAATCCAATTCATTTATCATGTAGACCATCAGAGTGCTGGGACCCTTCCAAGCAAGTCCCTAAAACTTTTCCAAACTAGATATTGTTAAGGAAAGTTCTTGTTGTGAATGCAGAATCGCAGCCCCTACCCTACTGAATTATGTGAGATAAACTAAAATTGTCAGCGGAACAGAAAAGATAAGTGAATATAGTACATGTCAGTTCAGAGAGTAGACTCTGCAAGGTTTGGTTTAATGGCATGTGGGGAAAGATGAAGTCAAAGACAACACAAATAGGCTTCTGGCATGGATGACCAAGCACCATTCACCAAGACAGGGAGATCAGACATTTTTTCTGCTTCCACCTACTTTTTTCATCCCTGAATTTGTTGTGCCCTTTATTTAATAGGTGTTTCATCTGTTTTGACACACTGGTCTCAGAGTTTCCATCCACCTCTCCCTCAGCTCCCACCACACACTCACAAGTTTCCAAAAGCACATCAAATTTAGTTGATCATATGTCTCCTGAAGTGTACCCTACCTCATGCGTCTAGTTAATAGAATCCATTCACTAACGGGAATGACTTGGAAGTTACCAGAGTTTAGCCTCTCTTATCCCCAGATGAAGTTAATCTCCAAGCCCCTCTTCTCCACTTCCTCCTATGTCTAACATCTGGTCCTACCCACCTGCCTTTCTGCTCCTATGTTAGTTCATTATTGCTCCCCTGAGTTGTTGTTCTGAGTCCTTATAATTTCCCCATCTCTACACTTGTGGATAACCAGAGTTTTAATAACACTATAAACTTTAAAGTTTCTCTCCACGCTGTTGATCTATCTCTGCCTACCCCCCACCCACACTCTCCTAATTACAACTTGAGAGCTGTTTCTCAAACACAAATCTGATTATGTTATCCTTTGTTTCACACTCTTCAGCAGCACTTTCACCTGCACTCAAGGTCTTCCATGGCCTGTCCTCCTGTCCACCCTTCCAATCTTCTGATGCTTGCCTTTGTCATGCACCAACTTTGCCAGTCTGAATAAATGATATGGATCAGTCTGTAATCTCCGCGATCCTACATTGTTTTCAGTTCATTGAGTCCTTAGGGAGTGAGTTTGTCTTTAAATTCAAAGCTCTTTGTGGGTCTCTTACTGATCTAAGAGGGTGCTAATACTTATATTCAAAAAGTTAGACTCTGAACCACAAGGTGGTTTCCACAAAGGGAACCCATTATTAATGTGTGATGCCACTGAAGAGAACAGCACTTAGTACTCTAAAGAAACCATCCCGGGGCCTCCCTGGTAGCACAAGGGGTTAAACACTGCACTATGAGACATCTGCAGCCACTGCAGCACTAGTTCGATTCCTGACTAGGGAGGTGACCTACATGGCAAGGTGCAACAGACCTTTCCTGCTGTGCCCACTAGGCCCCCCAGCAGTGTACTTTGGTCAATCTGCCTGTTCTGTTCCCCACCTTGTCTCTGGTGAATCCTCTCACCCCCCACATTTCTGGCCCATAAATCTTAAAAATAATAATAACAGTAATAAATAAAGAGACCATACCTCTGGAGAAGGATCAGGACAGGGATGGGAAGAGCAAAAGGGACCATAGTAGTGGTACATGGGTGAACTTGTGGTAGAAATTTCATGGGGGAATGATACATTGTACAAATAGGAAGGATGATGTAATAAATATACATTTTTTTAAAAAGAGAGATCATCCCTCTGAATGGGGAGTGAAGAAAAGACTACATAGAAAGACAGAAGGCAAGCAATCACAGGCCTGGAGAGAATTTCTTCATTCTTAGATCCAAAAGACTGAACAATCTATGTGCAGTCCATCAAGAGATTATTGATGACTTTCTGGAATAGTTGTTCTTTTCTGTATTATCAATTTAAAACAGATGTTATCAGGATCCTTAGAGGGAACTGAAATATTTCCTTAAACATTAAGCAACCCATTACCATGGCCCTGAGGAATGTGGCACAGTGCCTTGAACTACACTACTACGTTAAAGATTAAGGTAGGATTCTTGTCATTATCCTTGGCTCAGTTCCTCCCACAGGTCCTGGAGGCATCAGCTTTACAGTCAGTTTTTTCAAGTGTTTGTTTTAAAGTTTATCTTTGTCAAACCTTTGTTTGGTTTCTTTATATTCCACATATAAGTGAAACCATCCAGTATTTATCTTTCTCCTTCTGGTTTATTTCACTCAGCATAATTCCTTCCAGCTCCATCCATGTTGCCACAAATGGCATTAGTTAATCTTTTTTGACCACTGAGTAGTATTCCATTGTATATCTTCTTTACCCATTCATTTGTTTGGGGGCATTTAGGTTGTATCTATTTCTTGGCTATTGTAAATAGTGCTGCAATAAACACAGAAGTGAAGGTTTCCTTTCAAAATACAGTTTTTGGTCTTTGAGTAGATACCTAAAAATATAATTGCTGGGTCATATCATAGATTGATTTTCAGTGTTTTGTGGAAACTCTGCACAACTTTCCACAGGAGCTTGACCATTCTACATTCCCACCAACAGTATAAGAAGGTTCCATTGTCTCTACAGCACTCACTGTTTCTGGTTTTTTAATATGGGCCATACTTACTGGTGTGAGGTGGTATCTCATTGTGGTTTTGACTTGCATTTCCCTAATGATATGTGATGGTGAACTTTTTTTCTTGTGCCTCTTAGCCATCTTGTCAGCAATGGTTATCCACATGGTATGAGGTAGTTCCTGTTACAGGCTCAGAGATAGTCACCACTTATTTACTCCTCTCTTCAATCCCAGCATTGAGATATCATTGTCTTATTTGACAGATAAGAAACACAGGCTGCATCCACTTGATTTGCAACTACCAGAAGCAACTCTAGACTCTGCAAGGTCTACACAATAATTATTATATATCTGATTCATCATTTCTGGTACTCAACTTGCTCAAACAAGTGTGTATGGTATGTGCAGATGAATGGATGGAGAAGATAGCTGGTGAGTGAAAGAACTAGTATCAAAATCCAGGTAATCTGATCACAAATTATGATCTACCACCATATGAGAACTCCAACATATCTAGTTAAGCAGAGGCCTGACCAAACTCTTCCTTGTCCACTCTCTGTAATTTGGTTCTGTGGCTTGAGAAGAGTAGAAGCAAAAGCCTGACAATCTCATAATTGTGCTGAGAAGAAAATATAAGAAACACTTTATGGAGCCTTGTGAAGATATAATACAATAAAATCGTGATTCTTAACATAGGCATGGATGTTGCATATACATGCTTTTCTAAGATAAAGGAAACAAATGAGGGAGATAGCCTTGCTTCATTCTATATCATTCACACCACTTCATGTCACCTTAACCATCAGGGTGGTAATGGGGATATGAGTGGATTTTTATGTAATCTCCAGAGAGGTTGTTACAAGGTCACTGAGACCCACAGATGTCTGATAGATTTACATTGAACACCCCTTGTGGGAAAAATTACATTAACTAAAAATTACATTAACCTGAGGTGAATTAGATCCCAATTTAGACATTGCCTATTAAACAAAATCTATTACATTGCCAAGGACACTACATCATTTAATTCAACATTTTAAATGTGAGAAGTTAATGTTGGTGGAAAAGTTAAACACATTATCCATTTATCACCCTAAAGAGAGAGATATGAAAATGCCTAAACCATTAGCCATGTAATAGCTTCAAATACTTTATTCTGGTATCCTTAAATTGGTTAAATTATGAAACTACAATTAAGAATTATCCCTGCAGTAGATACAGAAATCCCAAGAGGTAGTCAACTTGACTCAGTAATACGTCAATTTACAACCTGCTGAGTTGGTGCAAATGGTGATGTACTCACCAGTATATGTGCCTGTATTAACATTCCATAAAATATGGAATAGTTTGCAGCAATGACCAAAGAAATATCATGAGATCATGACCCAAACCTGTGCCTATCTAAAGCAGGGAGTGATAACACTTCAGAAATCTTTTTTCTTGTGTCCATTAATGGCTAACATTAAACTTTCAACTTGTTTGCTTATGAATACATTTACAAAATGATACCGCAAAACCTAGACTTTAAAGAGAACACATATGTAGATTTCAATAAATTATATTTTAATAATAAATTATTTTCAATAAATTAAGATTTATATTAGCTGATTCCTCTTATCTCAGTATCCAAAGGAACTGGTTCCTGGACACCAACCATCACCTCAGGGATATCAATATTCAAGTCTTGTATATAAAAGTACCCTCCATATAGTTTAAATCACTGCTAGATTACTTATAATAACTAATACAATATAAATGCTTTGTAAATAGCTGTTGTGCTAGATTGTCTATGACAGGACAATCTGGGGTTTGTGTTGAGGCTTCATTATATACATGTGGTTGGTTGGTGATTTTATTGGATTTTCCAGTCCTCCTTTCCAAGAAATCAGAGTGGCACTGAAAGTCTTAATCCTTAGGTGGTAATGGGCAAAAATCATATATTAGCATAACAGAAGACACCGGAAAAATTGTCTGTGTTCAGCACAGGCTGGACCATGGCAGCCTAAATATAAAGTATATTCAGACTGCAGTTGTTTGACTCTTATGAACAGAACCCACAGATAAGGAGACCCAATAGTGTTCCTTTGAAAAATTAATTCCAACGCTCTCCCTCCAAAGTCTGTAATTTTTCTTCCATCACAACTACTACAGGTGAAATCCAAAGACTAACCAGTGATATTGTGATTTCTATTTCTGGCAAGAGCACTAGAGACCCTTGGCATTTATAGGAGGGCCATAGTGTCTTCTGTTAGGCTAATAGCATGATTTTTGCCCTGCGCCACCTAAGGATGAAGACTGTCAGTCCCAATCTGATTTCCTGGGAAGGAGAAGGACTGGAAAATCCAATAAATCACCAACCAAGCACATGTATGTAACAAAGCCTCCATATAAACCCAAATGGAGAACATTTCTTGTTTTCCAGTTTATAGAACAAGAATACTTCCATATGCATTTTGCTTGGCCCCAAATTCCATGGGGAAAGAAGCTCTTTTGTTCCCCCTCAGTATCTCCTTATCCAACTACTGACAAGTGTCCTTTAATATCCTTTGTAATAAATTGGTGAGCTGGTGAGTAAACTGGTTTTCTGAGTTCTATGAGAAAACTGATCAAACCCAAACAGAGGATCATGGGAACGCTGACACACCTATTGGTCATAAGTAGAGGTGACAACCTGAACTAGCAAGTGGCATCTGAAGTCGAGTTGTCTCATGGGACTGAGCTCTTAGCATTAGTGGAATCAGATGGTATCTCCAGGTAGATAGTGTCAGACTGAATCGAATTGTAGAACACCTGACAGAGGTTGCAGGTAATTTGGGAAATCTCCACACAGATATTGAAACTGGTGACCAGAATATTATGAACACAAAATGAATATTTTTAATTAATGAATATATAAATGAACAAATGAATGAATGGCAGATCTCACAAAGATTCCCGTACAATTTCCCAGCAGTTTCACCAGCTTCCCGATCTTTTTCCTATAAACTTGCCATGCTAATCTTGCCCCAAATACCACTTTCCATGCATCAGTCTCTAGCCCAAGGACTGCCAATTATAAGATAATTTGTTAACAATGAGAGCCTACCTCACTTACATCCAGCGGATGGAATCTCCCCCTTTGTTTCTGTTAGCTTCTGTTCCAGGAGCAAATTGCTCAGTTTCTGAAAGCTCATGGAGCTTCACGTATCTGAGCACAAAGGCACATTTGGGTCACCCCCAATAAACCTTATCACTCATTCCAAAGACCAACAGTGAGACTGGAAACATGCCAATAGTGGGTTCAGGTGGCTGCCTAGAATGCTCTAAGGTTTTGTTAGTGAGAAATATTTACCCAAATGTTTCTCAGACTTTAATAAGCACAGTAATTACCAAGGTTGAGATGTCTGCATTTCTTTTTTTTTCAAGTTTTTTATTTACATATTTTTAATATAAATTTTTTTAATTTACATATATTTGACATCAATTGTAATCCCCATGTATTCCCCATCACCATAACACCAGTGCACCATCACCTCAGTCCCCCGTGCTCCCGTCTGCCCTCCACCCTTCCCCTCTTCCCTCCCCATCAAGTGTCCCCAGTTTGTCTTTGTCTTTTCATTTTTGGTTTTTGTGTCTTTATTGTTGTTATTGTTATTATTATTATTGTTTCTATTCCTTCCCTTGATCTTTATTTGGTTCCCTTATTCCCCTAGGAGGAATATACCTCCTGGTATTTTTCTTTTGCCTTCTGACTTACTTCACTGAGTATAATCCCCTCCAGATCCATCCATGTTCCTATGAATTTGTCTAGTTTTTCTCTTTTGATTGCTGAATAGTATTCCATCGTGTATATGTACCACAGCTTCCCGGTCCACTCATCTGTTTTTGGGAATTTAGGTTGTTTCCAGGTCTTACGTATTGTAAAGAGTGCTGCTATAAACATAGGGGTGCAGGTATTCTTTTGAATCAGTGTCTTTGTGTCTTTGGGGTATCTTCCTAGGAGTGGGATTGCTGGATCCTATGGAAGCTCCATTCTTAGTAGATTGAGGAACCGCCATACTGCTTTCCATAATGGTTGGACCAGCTTGCATT
>JAGFMF010011802.1:1615533-1707059 GCA_019455555.1 Galemys pyrenaicus | reverse complement strand
GAAGTTGAGCATTTTTTCATATGCCTGTTGGCCATTTGCATGTCCTCTTTGGAGAATTGCCTTTTTAGCTCTTTTGCCCATTTTTTGACTGGGTTATTCCTGTTTTTGTTTAGTCTGGTTAGTCCTTTGTGGATCTGTGTGATAAGTCCCTTGTCAGTAATGTTGTGTGCAAAGATTTTCTCCCAGTTGGTGGATTGTCGCTTTGTTTGGTTAGCGTATCTTTTGCTGAACAGAAGCTTTTAAGTTTGATGTAGTCCCAGCTGTTTATCCTCTCCTTCACTATCTTTGCTTTAGGTGTTGTATCTCTAACAAACCCCTGCGGATGCTGCTGGTCCATGGGCCACACTTTGAGTACCAGGGTTCCATAGCAGGAGTTGTCAAACTTGGTTGTATATTGGAATTATTTCTGGAGAATTTTAAAAATACCAAACTAATTTTTAAGGTGAGTATTTAACCTTCAAGACCAATCCCAAAGATTATGATTTGATTGGTCCGGGATGATTGAGGGTACAACCGAAGTTAAGAACCACTGCTTTAGAACAGTGTTTCCCAAACGTTTGTTTCATTATTTCTCCTTAAGGAAACTTTTTAGGCATTTTCCTTTAAATATCCCTATGAAAGCTTGCTATCACAGATAGATTGCGTATTAATATGTATGTCATATACATTTCTGAGTTTGATACATAAAAAGAGAACTTTTCATTTCCCAAGGTAAAATTTTCATGACATTGGGAGCAATATCGCCCCCTCACTGAGAACATATACTGTATGCCTACATAATTGTTTTCATCCAGGTGTCTCCAACTTAAATCCCTCCAGGAGGAGGCAGTAGATCTCAGGATTAAGAGCTCAGCCTGCAGAGAGATGATAGGACTCACAGAGCTCACCCTTGCATCCTGGACCATCACTGGATGCATGGCCTAAAATTCCTTTGTGTTTGCTAAAACCTCACTATGCTACAGCCACAGAGGAAAGAACACATCCTGCCCAGCTGAGATAAGCAAGCGATGGTATTTGCCAGTGTGTCCCTCTCCGTGCTCGCAAGCCAAGTCACTGTTCATATTGCCCAGTAGCAAATGACATCTACCTAGAGACAACTGGGCTCTCCACTGCTGCTTAAAGCAAAATGTCTATGGGAAACTTCTTAATGTATGCCCTTATTCCTGACACTCAGGTTACACCATAACCTGCGTGAATCGTGTAGGAGGTGTGGATCACAGCTACCGGGGTTGAACAGCAGCACAGTCTAAAGAAAGCGAACCCTCGCATAAAGCCCTGGCTACAGGGAAGAGAGAAAAGAAAAGGAAAAAAAAAAAAAACTATCATTGCTGTTACTTTGTGCCAGGGTGTATGAGAATGTGACTTCATTTAGCATCCATCATGAGCCTAGAGGGTAGATACCATTCTCTCCAGTTGAGACAAGAGACCTGAGATTACAGAACTGCCCAAGGCTTACTCCTAGTAAGTGGGGGAGCCACGATTCAATTGATTCAATTCCCTGTCTCCAAATCTACCTTCTCGCTAGTCTATCATTAGATCTATCATGGGGCTACTCTCCCAGCCTCAACACAAAAACAAAAAATGAGCCACTGTATTCACTAAAGACCACCTCCACATTGAAAATCAGGAAGATCAGGGTGACCTTGACATGACTGCAGGAACTCTAGGTCCTATGGTGGGTCCAGAATATAAATCAGAGGATGAAATGGATAATTAAAATCAGCAAGGGGCACCTGTAATCAAGACCTCCACAGAGCCTCGATTCAAATGTCTGAACCCAGGTGAGGCACCAGAGGCCACATGGATGAAAGCACAGGAGGAGGACATGGGCCAGGGCCAGTCCACATTTCACCATAAACAGTTGGGTAAGTGGGGCCCTGAGTGGCTGAGGATTCAAAGACACCATAAACTGGACAAGAGAAGGAGGAGGCAGTGATGATGGTTAGAATTCCAGAAAGGGCTGGAACATGGATGGCCCCAGAAGTAAAGTAAATGACTTGCCTTGAAAAAGTAGGACCCTGGACCATAGCCCGTATGAGAGCCTGTCCACTCTCAGTGCAGGAATCTGCCCCATTCTCCACTCAGGCCTGAGGTCTGATCTCACTAGAATAGCGCTTTTTCCCTCCACAGGTCTTACAGACTTGTGAAAATAAGGAGACATAAGAACCTGAGAGTGTTCACACACATATGGGGGTATAGAAGATGACCTTTACAAGCTGGCTTGATCCAGAAGGAACTCTGGATCCCCCTCATTGGTGTGTGCACTCCCAGTTTAACCTGTGTAACCCGAAATCTATCCCCAGCTCCAGGACAGATCCCCTGCCTTCCCCGTTGTGAATTATAAGACCAGTCCACACATGTCTCCAAGGGAGTGACAAAGGAAATCCTAGGGTGAACGATTTCTCTTATCATCACCAGCCCTGCTACTAACTCCAGCCCCCTCCCTTCACATCAACACCAAAGTACAAAGTCCCCGTGAGGGAGGCCATTTCCTGCAGAAGTCACTCCTTCATTGTTCAAAAGAACACATTTGAGGGGAAACAGAAAACTCCTGAATAATATATTGATAACCAAAGATTCCCCCAACCTTTTCCACTCATAACAACCCAGTGTGGAAATCACCCAGGTACTGAGAACCACTTCATGCAGAGAGGAGACATAGGCTCGCCTTAAGCCATATCAACCTTGACATGACTGAAAGACTATTTTTTAGGGTCTGCTGGAGACACTTGTCAAAGAAGAAAAATAAAAGACCCACTACGTGAGAAATAGCTCTTCCAAGGAATGTGTATAGGTGATTGCCACAGTTCTTTTGAAGCAGAGTAAGAGCAAGCTTATCACCAGATGTCCAAGAGCCTTTGGATCAGGTGAAACTAGTGCCGAGGGCAGTTTCTTTACAGAAACGAGGGAGAGAGCGCCTGCCCCCACCTTGTCTTGCTTTATTGATCATGCTTCTCAATTCATCTAGCTCCACAAACTAATCAGTTGACTTCCACTCAACATGTTTATTAAAATATTGAGTAAGTATTGGCAGTGTTGGTAATGCTGGCCCTGGCAGGAGAATCCCCACATGGTGTTTTGACAAGAGCAGTTCAAAGGGCCCCTGTGAACTGGCACCAGAAAAGTTTGCGTTCCCAGGAGTAGTGAAGCAGAAACAGTTTGATTATTTGCTGCGTATTTACCCAAGCCAAATTACACTTGTTAGTCAGATTCATTTAACAGGCAAACTTGATTTTGAGTCTCTCACTAAAGTCAACAGGAGTGTATCCCCACATTTGGATGGAAGAAGATCTGCCAGCAGAGACCCGTATATGTATGGCCTAAATATTGTACAGTTGAGACTAAATTTTGGGGAGCGACTCAGAGAGAGTCTTAGGTCTTGACAATAAAGATCAAGGTCAGCAATGTCTGGGAAGATCAAGATAGTAGCACACACCTGGAGCATTTACCTAATCAAAATAGAGGAGGAAGAAAGAGTGAAAGAAGGGAAGATGCAGGAAGCATCAAAGGGAGAGAAAGATTAAAAGAAATAAAGTATAAAGTTACTAGTCTGAACTAGTGGACATTCCTTATATTCACCACTCTGTCAATTAACTGAGTAATTGTGCAAATAACTTGAATAGCTGGCAAATAATACTTATCTCCCCTCACTTTCACCTCTTATGGAAAAGCTCATTAAATTAAAAATGTATGGATAAATTAAAAGTATAACATAGGATAGTACCTTTTTTGTACAAGATTTGGTTGGATTTTTTTTTTTTGCTCATATTTTCATAGATACACATCCAACCAATTAGGAAGCGCACACAAATAATAGCAGCAATAGTTACACTGGGTGGGATGCAGAGCAATTGGGTGAGAGAAGGGTGTGAGACAAGGGTGGAAGGAAGCTACCTCCTTGGCTACCTTTCAATCTCCTTTGACATTTGAATCATGTGTTGCCTATCAACAAAATTAAGTGAAAGTAAGAAAATTTTTTTTAAAAATGTAAATGGCAGCCAGCAGAAGCCCATGCTTACAACAGACTGCAGAAGATAGGGAGGGGAGGCCCAACTAACACTCCTCTCTTCCTCCCACTCCCATCCCTCCCCTCTCCTTCCCTCCACTCATACATGGTGTTTGATCCTGCAAACAGTGGGACTTCTCGGGGCTTGGCAGAATGTGAGACTGAAATAGTACTGAAACAGTACAGATAGTGCATCCAAAAGAGTGCTCAAACAGAGCCCAAACAGTGCCAACGGGCAGTGCTCAGGTGAGACAGGTCACTCTCAAGGATTCTCACCCAGGCACACAATTGCAAGACCACTTAGGCACAGGGCCCAACAACAAAAGGGTATATTTAACAAACAGGAGATTGAGGGAAAGAGTTTCAAAGGCCACAAGTGGCCTGCTGTCTCACCCAAAATAGTGTCCACGGTGTCCAGAAGTCTCAAAGGTCACTCATGGACATCGAAGCAGACAGCAATGGACCCACAGCACCAGGAGGTGGTGCCGAAGAACCAGAGGCTGTGGTCAGCTCTCTGAGATGCTGGGTGAAGTCTGACTCTGCTCCTTGCAGGTGGTGTTAGAGGCAGGGTGAAGTAGCTGAGTTCCCACTGATTGGTCTATTTTTCTCACAACTGATTGGGCCATTTATCTCACATACGATTGGTCCATTTTTTAACCCTAGCACCAGATATAAAATAGAGAGAAGCCCAGCTTGGTCTGCCCTCATTTCAGGGCACATTTTTAACAAGTATACATTTACTTTGATAGTGACTAGTGTCTTGCTCGCTGATGAGTTTCGAAGCTTTGTGAACTGCAGGGGAAGCTCTACAGTAGACCCTCCTAATCTGCAGGCAATATATTTTAAGACCACCCAGCTGAAGTTGAAACCATGATAGCATCAACCCTATATATAGTCTGCTGTCTTATACATACGAACCTATGATAAAGTTTAATTTATAATTAGGCACTGTAAAAGATTTACAACAATAAAGGTATTTATTCTTATATAAATATTTATTTATATAAATAAACTAGTCATTCTTATGCTAATGAATGGAGTAGAGGCCTGAGCTGACAAGGAAAGAGGGAAGAGATTCACATCAGGAGGAGAGGGTGATGGTGACAAGTCCAGATACTCGGGTTTGCCTGCCACAATGATGAGTTTCTCCAGTACAAGGGTTCTTCTGGAAGTGACCTTTAATTTGGGTGATCTGCATTCTTCTAGGTAGTTAAGACAATGGTAACAGTTTCTCTTAAAGCTGGCGGGACCTCCCTTGACCTTAGTAACATGTGCCAAAGTGACATGTATTGGGAATAGCTTATTCTGGACCCCTTAGGGAGGCCTATCCTTCAACAAGATGATAGTTTCAAATGTCAGAGACTCTCAACACAGCAAATCTCCTGAGAGATTATTTGGTTAAACCTTTTGGGAATAAGCTTCCCAGAGACAAGAATAACTTGCCTACAGTTACATTGCTAATTACTGAGGTGGAGAGTAGAGATACTGGAAGATGACTGGATGAATTGTTTTAGCTTGGGACTCCAATCTAGGGGTAAAACATGCTGTAAACATTTAACTACTTGATAACACTGCTTTCCATTCTCTACTTTGCCCACTGTGAGAATTAGCTACCCAGTAGCAAGTCCCACTGGAACACTGGGACTTCATGATTCAAAGACACCACTCAAGCAAATGGCACCTGATTAAGATAAGTAAATACCATTTCTATTTCCATCCCTTATAATTCTTTACAGGACCTCACTCAATGCAAACAATTTTCCCTATAGTTACTCCACGTCAAATTGTTCAGTAGCATAGGAACTACACCTATGCTACACCTATTTGAACACTTAAAGGCTGCCATATTGCAAACCAAACAAGTCGAACAGAAGGCTCTATATCATCGGGGAAAAATTACTCACCCACTTCCAAAGTTGTTGTGACCTACGCCTAAACATTCAGTGACAATGAGACATTCTGCTAAGAAAAGTCCTCACAATGGTCAATTGGTACCTATAACTCCAGCATGGTTTTCAGACACCCCTGCCAGTAAACAAGCTGTCCCTTGATTTCCACAGATCCCAAAATTCTAGAATTCTTTAAGGTCAGACTGTTAAGAACTATTAAACTGTTAAGAAACCTGAGTGTATATTAGTCACTTGCTACTTTATGAATTGTTACTGCCATCCAAGGCAACTCTTGGCAGTACACAATATTAACTTTCTAATACAACTTGTCTGCCAATATTGTTTGGTTTGTTGTATTGTTTGTCTTTGTTCTATTTTAGCTTCACAAGGTGAACTAAAGTTTACCTAGAAAAACTATTTTGATAAGTTCACTGCATTCAGAAGATTTGTCAGCTGTCAAAAGTTTTCTCTGGGCTTTCAAACATTCTTCTTTAATTTTGACAAGAAAATGTTCACTAAGCCATCTAAATCACATACAGGAGTAAGCAAAAATTTTAAAGGGAATGTTCTATGTTCTATATTGGGCCAAGACGAACTGTTCTTTACAGAAAATAATACACTCGTGTTTCTATACTCATTCCCAAGAAGGAAATTATGAGTGAAATCATAAAATAGCAAATGTTTTCTAAAATGAAATTCTTTAGCCATTATTTTTCCCTATCCTAGTTTTCAAGAGATATTGACTTAAAATTTAAAATTCTTAAAATCATAAACTAATAGAGTCAGAGGTCTTATAGAAGACTACTCAATAGTGGATATCATCATGGAAGCAAGTTATAACCTTGGCCTTTGTCTGGTCCAGAGATAGTCAATCTTCAGTTAGTTATCTGCCACTTCAAGATTTGTGTCATGTAGTACATACACCATTTGTCTTAGTCTTGCTCTTTCACAATATCTTTCTTTAAATCAATATTTTTATATTTACTTAAAGTTGATTTTGCCTTCAGCATCAGTATTCACGAAGTTAAGGATTTGGTATGTGTGATAAGCCAAACCAACTAGCTAGATGCTCACAACTTAAATCCCTCTTCCTAATGACACAGAAAGACTACTCTTTCCAACTCCTTGCAATAGGTTAGTACCATATAACTGGATTCCAGCCAATGTAATCTGTGCAGAGATGATAAACTTACAAGTATGGTTCCTAAAACATCCTTTCATACCCTTATTCTGCCATCTGTTTCTAGTGAAAAACAATAATTCTGAAATGGCAGTGCTCACTTCCCTAAGTGCCCAGAGCATATTGGTCAAAAAAGCAACCAGCTCTGCATCAGACTTTATGTAAACAACAAAAACTTTTTTGTGAAAATTTGTTCAAGATTTATAGCTATGTCTGCAGGTCCCCCTTATCACCTCTGGATTCAGTGATTCACTAAAAGTACTCACAAAACTTAGAAAGCTGTTGTGCTTATAACTATTGCAGTAGAGGATAGAGATTATATCCGGTAACGGAAAAGACAAATAGGGCAGAGAGCAAGAGAGACCAGCAGATGCTCCCAGTCTTACTCTCTCAGTTGAGTCACGTGGATAGTACTTAATCCTCCCAGAATGGCATGTCTTGCCAGCCAGGGATTAATGCCCAGGGATTTAGTGAAAGGGTCAATCACATAGGCGTAGCTTATCACTCATTTGACTGACTTTAGTTCCATCCCCTCCAGAAATCAGCCTGGTACAGTGTAAGCCAAGACTCCCAGCATGAATCACACTGTTAACATAAGTTTTTGACATGATCCAAAGCCTCAAGTTTAAAAAAAAAAGAAAACATTTTTAACAAGACGACTGTTCTAAGAGAAATGGAGGTTATCTCCCAAGATTTGGACAAGAACTTAACCTTGTTTAGGATTGGGCCACCCAGATATACTGAGTTAATCCTTTACTATATAATAATTTATTTGTCATACAGTTGGCTTAATCTACCCTGACTAATACAATGTATAAATTATAGGTTTATCTAAAACACATGAAAATATTAAAATGACAGAACAAAGCCTATATTTATTACTTCTACAAGTATTGTCTGTACTACACCTACCATGTTTATAAAAGATGGAATGATGGATAAATAACAGATAGATTGATGATAGATAGATAGACAGACAGACAGACAGATCTCCTGTTTCAAGAGATGGGGCTCCTCCTGGGAATGGGGAGGATGTGGACACATATATCTAGAACAATGGAGAACCATAAATAATAGAACAAGGACTGAACACCCGTCAAATATAAACTACAAATATTCCAAGATGAGATTATGGCCCATCTCTTGAAAATTTCATTTTGCCTGAACTAACCACTTCTTCAGAGTTAGTCAAATACCTGAGACAAACACCTGTACTATTAATCTTCATCACAGAAAGTATCTGAAAAGTGTGGGGTGGGGTTGAAAAGAGAAGCATGGTCTGATTTCCATGAAAGATCCAAATGGCTTTTGTGTGGGCTGCAGTTCAGTGGGTGTTGGGTTAATATTAGTCAGGAAAATCACTGTGAGATCCCCAGTCTCCCCACTTCTCTTTATTTGGCAGGCCTTTGAAGGTTATTATGACTCTGTTACCAATTTGTCCTAAAGATAGTTTTCATTTTTTTAAATGCCTATACATATAAATTTGGTCAATGACCAACAGCATCCAGCTTTTGTTTTTGCTTTTGCTTTTCAGTTCTCATTTGCTCCATTCAGAGTTCCCTGACAAAGAAGACAAAATACATGCAAACACTCTCCCGGGAGCCACTATGATACATTTCCACAACTCTTCATCCAGAATTATGAAATGCAAAGTTCTAAAAATTACAAATTTCACAAGATGGTTACAAAATTATTTGGCAATCATAAAATAAAGCTATTCAAATTTTTAGCCTATGTAGTTTCAATGTTTTGATCTATTTTACTGCTAAGATATTAGTGGACTTGATTACAAGGTGCCTCACCAAACCAACCAGGGACCATTAAGTTATCTATGGGAGACGCATCATGTCCCCGTTCTTTACTGAATTTCAAAACACATCTGGCTCCAAATTTTTTGGATAAGAAAGCATAGACTTGTTTAATAGAGACAGAAGGAACTGAATTTGAATCCCTTCTCAAATTGTGTAACAAGTAACTTAACTTTTCCAAACATCAATTTCCTCCTTTGCAAAATGAAGGTAGCAATAGTAACTCCCTGTGGGGAGCAGCTGGGATTAAGTGAAACAATTTACATGAGAAGTTTGATATGCTCAGTTCCTGCACAACAATGGGTTCTTTTCTTCCTCCCATAATACCTTTCCCTTTCCTTAGTGTCCAGGTGTGGCATGATGAAAATCAAAACACAGAAATGTCAGAAAAGAAAAAACTCACTACCAGAAAAAAGAGCATAAGAGTAGACATTGACAAGATAATTTATTGGAAGTGTCCCCCTGCTGATAAAGAGTGAAGGTGCTCCAATGTGGCCATGAGTTAAGACCAACAATAACAAAGATCTACTTTTATATATATCTCTTTATGCTTCTTTTGGATTGATTTTTTTTTTTATCATCTGTTAAATGATTCTAACAATTGGTGCAATTATGTGGGTAGATGGGTAATTTCCTTTCTCCATTGGTCCTGTCATCTTAGTAAGTGATTGGTTATAAACAATGCCAGTGTTATTGACTACATTGACTTTCAGAATCCCACACTTTGCTTTATTATTTTCTCCCCTTTTGAGATAAATTCTTTACTTAAAGACTTCACTAAACTCCAATCAACTACAAAGGCCATAAAGTGTTAGGATACTTTTTCGTAATGAGAAATCTATACACATGAAAAATGCAGGAACAAACCCAAGAAGAAAATCAGGAAACAATCGTATGCAGAAATTTGACTCTGAGTTTAATAATATTTTAAATCAATTGAAGGAGCAAAAGTAGAGTCTTTGTACCTTTAGATTTCTCAAATACAAAATATGATTGATTGCTAGTTTCTATTTGTAGTTCGAAAAGTGTGAGGCAGTGCCCCATTATCATTTACTACTGCTCACAGTTTGTGTATGTCAGGAGTTCAGGAAGAAATTGGTTGTCAGTTTAGTCTCAAAATCAAGAATAGTGTTAGTTGTAGGAAGGACAGGGAGCAGCCAGAAAAGGGCCTAAGACCTCTCTTTATGCAGTCCTGGGCCTCTCTATGTGCTCTTTCCACCTGGTCTAGATAGAGCTTCTTCACAACATGGCAGCCACAGGGAAGTTAGACTGCTTACAAGGTGACTCCAGGCCCCAAGAAAAGTCTACCTTCACTGCTCCAGTGTGTAGATAGAAGCAGTGCTGCTTTTCATTACCTAATTTCAAAATGTTGCCACACCACTTTCACCATGTTCCATTACTCACAAAGGAACCAGACTCTTGCCCTAAATCAAAGGGACCAGAATTAGACCTCACTGCATGATGGGAGGTAGCACAGTTCCAAAGATCAAAGGGGAAGGGAGCTATTGTGCGGTTCCCTTTGGAAAATGTGAAAATGCAACCAGTCACAAAGAGTGATGGAGGTTGGAGGTTGAGAAATCTGGCCCTACCCAAATACCCGAGAGTTAATTTCCTGTAACCAGTCAAAAAAACCCACCCTTTCTCCTACTGACTGACAAATCAGAGAATCAATCAACCATCATTTCCCAGCATGTGCAGGCACCAGTGACAACTGGCTGCCTCACCTCTCAAGGTCTCTGAGCCTTCTCTCCCCACCCCACACAACTCCCCATTTCCCCAACTGCTTCAGGCTGAAATTAATGGCCCATTGCTTATTGTCCTTTCTTCCTAGGGTTTCCATACAAAAACCACAAAATGCGTTCTTATGGCAATAGAAATCTATTCTCTCTCATATTCTGGCAGTCAAAAGTCTGAAATCAAGGTATAGACAGAAGCCCTCTCCCTCTGAAGCTGTAGGGAAGAATCTGTCCATGCCCTTCCTAATTGTTGCTGGATTGCCCTGTCTTTGACTTCCAGCTAGATCAGTCCAATCTCTAACATCATGTGGTACCTTCTGTCTTATCATTTGAAAGCCAGTTACTTCATTAGAGACCACACTAATCCAATATGACCTCATTAAAAAAAAAGATTTATTTTTTATTCACTTATGCATACAAGAACTGGGGTGTAGGCCAGAGGTGTGGGGGAAGAGAGGATTCACCAGAGATAGTGGGGAGCAGAACAGGTGGATCTACTGAAATTCACTGCTGAAGGGAGCAGGAGGTGAGATAGAAGAGGACTACAGCACCATGTAGGTCACCTCCCTGGTCAGGGATCAAACTAGGTGCTGCAGTGGCTGTCCATAGCTTGATAGTGCTGAGACTTAACCCCTTGTGCCACCAGGTAAGCCCCACTAATCCAATATGATCTCATCTTAACTCAAACATACCTACAAATACCCTGTCTCCAAATAAGGTTACATTCACAGATACTAAGTGTGAGAACTTGAAGAAAAAAAAATACAAACACACATAAATACATACATATATAAAGATATATACCTGCATATTATATATATTTCTTTAATGAAGATACCATTCAGCTCCTTGGATCACCAAAGTTCTATTCAGTTGGAGATTCCTTCCAAGCCTCAGTCCCTTAATCCTTCAAAGCAAAGCCACCATGTCCTTAATGAAACTCTTTTAGTCATACAGAGTTTAGCAAGATCTTCTTCAATATCTCTACCCCAATCTTTGCTCTATCCCATCCCCATCCTATGGTACTAATGTGTGTATTCACACATACACGCACACACACACACACACAATAAAGTCACCTGATTTCTGCCACAGAGAATGAGGTTCAGGGCCACATGCAAGGAATTATTGATTTCCTCTTCTTTCTGCTTTTCATTAGTACCCATAAACACATCCGTCCTGATGGTTTCCCTTACCTAGCTTTCTTTCAAACAAGATTAGTTAGCAGAAGGATCCCAATTTTTTTCCTTGGTTCCTGTGGAATGTGGCAGCATTCTCTGGAACTCCAACTCATCCTACATTTTTTTTTTTCAGGGCTGTCATTCCATAGGGTCCTGCCTGAGTCCACAGACTTGCTGTGTAAGCCTCTTCCTAACAGGCTTCTTCAACTTCAATAAAAAGGAGAAGTCTCAGCTGAAAGTTACCTCATGTTGCACAGGTTCATATTGGAAGAGAAAGGAAGCCACAAACCCACTTTGTGGGGTCCTCTGGCTTATGCACGTGAACCTCACTAGACTGTGGGAGCGCAGTCTTTAAAGAATCACTTTCTGACACTTGTCTAAGAAATTGTGCCGTTCCCTTGTCCTACTCTGCTTGGAGACATGGGTAAATTAAAAACAAACTACACACACATCCACTTATTCCCAACCTCAATCAGACCATATGCCTCACAAGAAGAGTCTCAGCAATTCTTAATTAAACCTCATGATATAGAAAATGACTATTCCATCCCAAGTCTATAGAATTAGTTTCCTCCATGTTTGAAGAATTCTTTAAGAAATATCTTAGGCAGTGTAAATAGTAAGGAGCCCTCCTCAGCTAATTTGGAAATTCAATTCAAATCATAATTGATCTAACCAGAAATACAGAAATCCGTTGTTGAAAGAGAAGCCAGCCATGACACCAGGCTCTCCCTGCTGCCTGATTAAAAGAAAAGGGGTGCCAATCATAGAAACTCGAACTGCCATCCACCCCACCATCCACCCCACAGCTCTGGGCAGCTTGGTCCCTTCGCCTGGCCCATGCCTCCCTGACCTTCCCAGAGTCTGGCTTCTCAATTTACACATGCAGAGATAATATTCTGGGCTGCCAAAATAGATGTATTTGTCTTTAATGTATACAGTGTTTTCAGGTAAAGCCACTGGGGTTTTCAAAATACCTAAATGGAGATGGGTAGAATAAAATTCCTACCCAAGTGGGGACTTCAGTCCCCTTTCAAAGTCATCAAACCCAAACTACCTTCAAATGGATTTTAATATTAATTCATGGTGTGTGCTAACAGCAGAAGTGTGATGCCTTACGATTCTGATGATCTGCCTTCTAGGTTTCTGATATGTTGCTTGATTTTGAAAGAATTCAATGATTCTCCAGTTTTGAATGAAGCTATTGTTGCTTTTATGAGCATGATTTTGCCCATATGTACTATCACATATTCAATTATATGCTGAGAAGTTGGCCAGGTTGATGTCAGAACTGTTGGAACAGTGCTGGTGTCAGCCAAACATGCCAAGCACAGGTGACGTGGCATATTTGGATCCTGTCACTTTCCGTTTACAATGTTGACTGTTGGGGCATCCTGGCTCTGCAGTTTGAGCCAGGGAAAGTGGTGGCTCCTGTTAGCAAATGAGCATTTTAATGCAAAAGTGTTCAAAAGATATTTGTTGATCCTTCTGCATAGAAGGCTCTCTTTGAGATACTATAAACTAAACAGTGAACCCAACTCCTTAGAGCTCACATTCTGATGCCAGAGGTAGCCAAATAAATAGATAATCATAATAACATCAGCAAACAACAATGACCATGAGTAAAAGTGAAAGTAAAAGGTGAGTGATGAAGAGTGTGGTAGACCACTTTCTTCCCAAGGAGTGACTTTTGAGTAGAGACCACCATGAATGATAGGGTAAGGTTAATAATACCTAGGAGAAGAACATCCCAGCAGATGAAAAGACAAGGGGTACATACTTGGAATTGGGAGGGATGACAAGGAAGTCAGTGTGATAAGACACAGGACTAGCTGGAGGAGGTGAGGACACAGGGAGTCAAGAGCCAGGCCATGGAGTATCAAAGCCATGGGAAGGGCTTGAGCTGACCTAGACGTCATGGAGCATGCTGTGCAGAGGGCAGGCCTGGGCCATACCAGCACTGATAGGCTACATAAAGAAGTATTTCCAGGAGCAAAGTCCATTAAGTGAATTTACTTCTTTGATCAGTTAAATGGTATCTAATTTCATGTACATTTCTATTTTAATAAACTTGTCTTCATTTGGTTATTTCTTGTCCATAAAAATTTTCCATCCTAAATTGAATTCTTTCTAAACTCCAGCACCTGCCTTTGTGAGGTGTTTGTTGTTACTTTGGCTTGTCCTTCTGTGACCAATCTTTTTCCAAATTCAAATTTTCTAGCCCAAGGTTTTTGGATCTAGATTTCATCACAAATACTTGATTTTTTTCATCATAAATAATCAATTAACTTATTTTTATTGCAGGTTGGTATTAATAAGATAGATTTATCAACATATCCCTTATAAAAATTTTCAGCATTGTTTCTTAGTACAGAGAACAGAGTTCCTGCCTTTAAACAGTGAGCATCACACTGCTATTCGAGGATGCCAGGAGATGTGTGAGTCTACAGAGCTAGAAGCTGTCAGAAGTACCAAAGAAGAAAAACTAACATTATTTAGCACTTCTCTGGATGTTTTGTGTATATCAAATCATCTGTTCTTCAAAACATCCTTAAGAGGCAGAAGTTTCCTCCCCATTTTAGAGACAAGGAAATCAGGTTTTGAGTTGTGAAGTAACTGGTCCCCTGTCTCCTAACTGGTAAAATCCAGAGGTCAAACAGCTTCTACAACTCATCACACTAACCCTAGCTTCACAGGGGTTTGCATAGCACAGCTTTTCCATTTTCAAACACCAGGAGGTACTTTTTTCTCTCCAAGATTCTGCTAAGCATTTCTTCCTGCAAACTTTTGACCCATACATCTCTTTCCTCCCATCGGGGGAATTATTATGAAGAGACAATGCTGAATTTTGAGCTAATACAAGACACCCAAGATCAACAATGGAAATCTGAGGTAGGTCTCTCATGAAAATACATATTCTCAGAGCTGTAACCTTAACATTGAATAACATCTCAGACACATTTATTGAACTTCAAGTCATGTACTTCTATGTGATTCCTGAGCCACTCTGTTCCAGAATTACGTTTCAAGAACATAAATCCTAATTTTGCTGGCTCTGTGACATATATACCATGTCATGTGAGCTTAGACCTCCTGTATTATTTGGCCTGTTATGCACAAGACTCATGTTCATCCACTTTGTCATTCCTTTGAAATGAACTGCAAGAATTTGAAAAAAATATATAGGAAACCATTTTTTCTTTCACTTCTCCTTATCCAACCAGGAACATCTATTTTAAACAGTCACTCAAAATGTATTAATAATAAAGGCCAACAAGTATGCTTTCTCTGACTTTATGATCTGAAAAGCTTCCAGTTAATGGTACTCACCAATCTTCTGCCTTCTTCCCTGGTAGGCAGTGAAACTGACAATAAATGGTTAGGCCTGGCCCACTTGATTTATTGTTATCATTCTATGCTGTCAATTACTCATGAGCACTGCAAATGCTGAAACATTACATGAATGGGAGCACTACACTGAATTATAGATGGACAGTGTGAAGAAGTATAATATACAGGGTCCCATCAGCACAATGTAGAGAGCAACTCTTCAAATAAAAGTCTCTGTTTAAATGAGCACCAAATGCCCATTCACATTAAGAATATGAACTCAAGAAGAATAAATCAGAGGTTCACAATTTATGATTCAAGTAGTGCATCAAGTTTGGGAGGAGACTAATTGCTGAGTCAATAAGGCAAAGCAGTTTAGCATGTTAATAGGACAACATACCACACCGTATCTATCTAAGCATCCTCAAGAAGTCTTTGCACTCATATAAAAGCCCAACATCAATAGAGTATGAAAAGATATATAAGAAATAAGAAAGCTAAAGAATAAAGTATTGGGTTTATTCCCTAAGGCACGGGCTAAATTATTTCTCTAACCTGGAGTGGAATGAGGGAGGGGTAGGGAGTGGAACTATTAGGAAGGCAATTCTGGGGCCTTTTTCACTGTGTGTATAAATCATTAAGCAGCAGACAGATGACATAACACCAATACAAACAAGGGTTCCCAGAGAATTAAATTTCCTTCCCACAAATGAGTCAGAATATAAATTAATTTGCTATACTATACTCTCATCAAGTGCCAGGAAGTAGGATGCCAGTGCAAAATATACCTAGCAAGATTTGAGATGACTGCATTCAAAACTGTCCAGGCCCCTATTAAGTTCTTCCATCCACATAGATTCCCTCACCCAGTGGCTTAGACTTCATGTCTAACACACTAATGGGGTCCCCAATGTCTAGCCTCATGATCTGGACTCACCATGAGGCAGTGTAAAAGATTTTAGAGCAAAAGCATAGGTGAAGATTACCAACAGTGCTTTCTTTAAAAGGCTCAACCTTTGTTCTGAAATTATGCCCTTTCTACCAATTGGCAAAAAAAAAAAATCTTATTTTTTTAAACTAACAATCAATTTGTTGTTACCAAAGTCTTTTTAGTCTAATGTCTTCAATTTGGTGAAATAAAAACTAACAACCCTATGTTGAATCCATTTTCTTTAATTTATAAACCCCATAAAATCCAAAAATCTTAAATCATCATCTTATATTCTCAGGTAACCCAGCTTTATAAATCAGTATATATCTTGGCAAGAATTGAGGCAATGGCCACTCTGCTGGTTTGGTTACTTGAATGTGGCTGGGGAGAGAATAATACATTATAACCTCACTAGGGAACTACCCTGGATTCCATGACAGTGAAACACGTAAACAACAGGCTCTCTATCACACTTAAGCAAACTTTTATCATCTGGAACGCCTTGGTGGTGTACACTTTCTTTTCCACCTTGACTTGGCATCTCAGACAAGTTGAGGATTCTTCCCACACCCTGGATTGATAGTCTTTTGAGCTCCTTAATTTAATTTCTGCTTCACATCAGCTACATAGGACAATGAAGCTCTTTTTTATTTGTATGGTGGAGCTATCCGTTCCTTTGATCCTACAGTGAAGCTGGGAGAACTCACAGAGAAGTGATGTCTGGACGTGACACCTCCCAAGGTTTGATCAACAGAAAAGGGCTTTGAAGTGATCCTCACATAACAGAGGAGAATTTCTGATGGACATTCTGTGTAATATGGAGTCAAGGTTACGCTAGCAGGGGCCATGAATCTCACGCTCAGATCTACTGCATGGTGAGATAACTGATTATTTTTAGGAACTTAAGGGCAGTCAAAGGAAAATTAAAAACAAACAGAAAGATGAAAAAGTGATCATCAAACCACGAGTACAACCCACACTGGGGATTGAGAGGACTTCAAAGCTGCAAAAAGAGCCTGGGCACTGAAATGATACCTGTCTTTATTCAGGTCATTTCTTTGCTGGTGTCCCCCTTCCCCACCACGTTCTAGTAAGTTCAAACTCTTCCTTTTCTCCAAGCCTCAGTTAGAAACCACTTCTTGTAACAAGCCTTCCTGCCCTCAGTGATCAGTTCTCTCTCCTTCAGTTCACCCACAGCACTGATCTCCCACAGCCACAGTGTCTGTCATTTTCTACTCTGCATTTTAGGCTTTAAGATAAATGTACCATATCCTGTCACTTTTTAAACACAAGAACGCACCTATTTTTGTTTCATCTTTTCTTGAAGTTGATGTTCAATAATCATTTGCTGAGTGGAAATACAAACGAATGAGTGAACAAATGAGTGTAAAGTGGTGTATATTCACTTTAGACTTCCTGAGGCCTGAAATTCCAGAGGCCTCTCTGCTACACAGAATCAAATAAATCAAAAAAATAGCAGGGTGTAGAGAAGCAATCTGCATAGACAATATGAATTCAGCCATGACTTTCAATATTTTTAAATCTGCTTCTTTGGACTTCCTGTGTAGCACCAGCAGGCATCTGTGGCGTGGCTGGGAAGACAGATAAGGCCTTCAGGTTGCTGCTGCTGCTGCTGCTGCTGCTACTAAGAGACAGTGACAAGAAGTCCACCTTTGGTTCCTGCAGCCACTTCTGGGTTTTCCTACCTTTTTTATACACACCCACAAAAAAAATCTCCTCATTTTATTGTCACTACCATCATGCCTGGTGTAAAAGAAATAGCAAAGGAATAGTTTTCCATGGAGTGGATGAAAAACTGAGATTCTGAGAGATGAGGTAACTCATGAAAACTGCACTGATAGCTTTGGCAAAGCAGGTTTCAAATCCAGTTAAGTCCCTTAGCAGAGAACACACACATGGAGGCTCACCTGGTGGGCTTCAGGAAAGGGGTAGGGGCCATAGGAAGACAGATTTATGATGGGGAAAGGTCTTTGGAAGAGGAAGATGATAACAGTGAAACAAGCAAGCGCTAGAAACTCCAAACCTCCCTCACATACTCACCTTTTTAAGGAACCTATGTGTTTATTTTACTTTAATCCTTGGTTAGCCCTCTGCTTTTCTAGGAAAGGGAAACTAGGGCAGGCTGAGTTGACCTGAAGACCTACATGGAGTCAGTGTTAGAGAAGAGCTGGGCTTTATGAGGGGTTAGCCACTAGTGACAGCAGCAACATCATTGTCCTTCCCTTTACACCATATAGGTCAAAGTTCAAAGCCTCATCCAGCAAGAGCTCTCCCTAAGGGAATGATGCCCCCATACTATAGTACTGGCCTTGTACATGCACGGACGTTCTCTCCAAACCAGAATCATGTCAGTTCTCACCAAAGGACAGTTGCTCATTGCCCTAAATTTAAGGTACTAATTTTCCTTTAAATCACATGGGAAAGTGATTTTGAAAAATGTAAATTCTGTTAATGAGTAGCAAAAATTAAAAAGGTGCCCAATTCATAAATGATAAATATTTTACTCTATATCAGATAATTTTCTCCTGACTTTAAACTTTAAAATGCAGGCTATTTTTCTGCCCTTTGTGTTTCCCTTTAAGAAATTGCGTCTTATGGTTGCATTGCAGACACCCAGCACAGTGATTAGTGTGTAGCAAAACCTCAATAACTGCTTGTTGGATGTTTATGTGCACACAGGTACATATATAAAAAGGTTACTATGTAACCTGCCACATTTGCAATACTTACTTCTGGGAACAGCCATCAAAATGATTCCCTGGGTTTTGGAAGGCAGGAGGCAGAGGTTGGGGGTTGCCTGCTTCTCCATTTTCCCAGCATTTCCAGTGACCATGCATCTGGGCATTGGGTGCCTACAAGGACTGAATATGTCCCACCACACCAATGAGCATGTTTGAATATAGCTGTTTCCTTATGGGACATTTAGGCAATAAGCCAATTGTACCAGCTGTACCCAGGCTGACTCTGGCACAACTGGACACCAGGCAGCTTGAAGAAATCTGCACCCAGGAAAAGCAGTAAGTGGTTCTGAAAAGCCACCAAGACTTTTTGGTCCTAGTGTTGTGACCAGGAACAGTGACAAGGGGGAAGGGAACGTCTGGTGTTTTGCATGTGTGATCTCATTGGAAATCACATGAAAAATGAGAATGGTAAGACTTTGAACAGCCAGGTAACTAGCTGGCCAAGTGTACTCAGGTCTAAAGGAGGAAGCAGAGGTCTATTTGAAATCAAACCCTTTGTTCTCTCAACCACTCTGCTATTTGCTGAAAGGTCATGAGATTCCATGTATGATCCTGTCCTTGATTTTTTAACACTTCATGGTTGTGCATGTGGTGCTTGTGTTCCAACAACAGCTTGTTGGTCAGCTGAGTGGCTAGGTACCAAATATCAAGCTTGTGGTACTTCCTTAAATGTGCATATTTACTCCATCCTTTCTCCCCCCCCACACACTTAGAATCTCTGGTTCTCTTTCCTTGTCATCTAAGTTCCTGTCCCTTTACATATGGGTAATGTAAATTTTGCAATGACAGTTCTGTAACCCTCAAAGATAAAACATGTGCCAAGTCCTGGTGCTAAACAGCTTGATTTAATTAAGTCCTGGGATGGCCAAGTTCACTGCTGACATCATTTCTCAGAATTCAGTGGGGCATAGCCTCATTGACTATGGTGTCTCAGAATATGATGTCAGGGTGCAGAACTAGGAATTGACCTTGTCCACAAGAGTTCTGGGTTCTAGTGGAGCAGGCCCCTTCACTGGTACTCGAAATTCTCTTTGGAGGGCTGAGTAAGCTATCTGGGTACACAGCATTATAAATATGATAAAAATAGGCAGCATCAAGTAGTCCTAATGAACTAATTGGAAGGAAGGAAAAGGTGTCCTAATGATGTGAATAGAACGAAGATAGGAAATGGGATAATGGACAATAGCTGGACACTAACCAGGATTTAGAATCAAGAATGCCTATGGCCAGGTTACTGCGTCATGGTCAAAGTCAAGATCTCAGGCGCTAGATGGTTCAGCAGGAACAATGGCACAGGTATGCATGATCTGGCAGCTGAGCAAGTTTAACAAAAAAAAAAAAAAAAAAAAAAAAACATGGACTTAGGNGCTAGATGGTTCAGCAGGAACAATGGCACAGGTATGCATGATCTGGCAGCTGAGCAAGTTTAACAAAAAAAAAAAAAAAAAAAAAAAAACCTGGACTTAGGAGAGGTTTAGGTAGCAGAACTAGAGATCAGGAACACAGAGGCTGGTTGATAACTATCAACCAAGTCTCCAAAACCTCAACATCAACTGAGTGCCTTAGATTGAATTCAGCTCTGATAGCACCTGCAGTTGGCATAAGACTCCACCTTTTAAGGGCTCAGTCCCATTTGTCTTCTCTCACTTCAGAACCCAGTCACCAATACCAGGCTCTCAGGTTAGCCATATTAAATCCAACCTGGTGGCAGACTTAGTAGCTTCCATCACCTCCTTCTCCTAGGTTTTGACAATTTGCAGGAATGACTCATAGAACACAGAATAATAACCTACTCACTGTATACAATTTATTATTAAAGATACAAATAAACACTTAGAGTAAGAGATACTAAGGCAGAGTCAAAAAGGGTCTAAAGCACAGAAACCTCTGTCTTCATGGAGTTGGAGCACACCATCCCAGCACATAAAGGTCTGGCCAACTCAGAAGCTCCATGAATCCCATTTTTACGGTTTTGTGAAGATTTCATTATATAGGCATGGTTGCGGTCACTGGTGATTAATTCAAGTTCTACTCTTACTCCCTTCTTAAAGATCAAGAATGAGGCTAAAAGTTCTAAGCTACTAATTATGACTGACTACCCTCCCCCATCCTAGTTTATCTAGCAGACCCTCAACCAAGAGTCATCTCATTAACATAACAAATATACACATCACTAGGTGATTTTTAAGGGCTTTAAAAGCTGAGTATTAGAAAAGGGGGACAGAGGGGCCTCCCTGGTGGCACAATGGGTTAAGCAACTCACTACGAAGCAAACCTCAACCACTGTAGCACAAGTGGTTGATCCCTGCTGCCATGCGGGGTGGGGGAGAGAACCCACATGGCGCAGCAGACTCTCCTGCCTTGCCCACTGCTCCCCTCAGCAGTGTATTTCAGCCCATCTGCCTGTTCTGCTCCCCACTCTGTCTCTGGTGAATCCTCTCACCTCCCTGGACTCTGGCCTGTACCCCAGCTCTTATATGCATAAATAAATAAATCTTAAAAAAAAAAAAAGAAAAGGGGGTCAGGGCCTCCCTGGTGGTGCAAGAGGTTAAGGTGCAGCATTATGAAGCCATCACCAGCCACTGCAGCATGAGTTCAACCTCCAGCCAGGGAGGTGACTCACATGGCACAACAGACCTTTCCTGTCTCACCCACTGCTCCCTCAGCACTGAATTTCAGTAGATTTGCCCATTCTGCTCCCCACTATATCTCTGGTGAATCCTCTCAACCCTGCACCTCTGGCCTGTACCCCAATTCTTATATGCATAAATAAATAAAATAAAATAAATCTTTAAAAAGAGGGGAACAAAGACCCAATGTTTTTTATTATGCCACAGAGGCAAATATCCAGCTCTCAGAATAGGTCAGAGCCACACTGGTGGCCAGGATAACATATGGCTCTTTCTTCCACCCTAGGCAGTATCACAAAAATCCCTCCTATGAAGAGTCAGGATCAGCTCTAGAGAAAAGAACAGAGGTGAGTCTGTATAAGTGCAGTCCCAGAATATGTGGAAAGAAATATGTAAGAACAAGGTCTATAGTAACAAAAAACTAAGAAGGTAAATCTGAATTGCTTCTGACTCTTATTTCTGGGTCCTCAGCTTTCCTTATATAAAAGAATAAAAAAGAAGATGCCAGGGGCTGGATTAGAGGGAAATAAGGAGAAGCTGGTAAAAACTTTCAGTGATTAAAGTGAATTCAACATGCTCAGAAAACTTGGGGGTATTAACCTTGTCAGAAAAATATCTCAAGCACATCCAGAAAACAATTAAATATCTCATACATGCCACATCAGCTTATTACAGAGGATGACTGACTATCTAATCCTCTGCATTACTGAAAGTAGGTGGCTATAAGCCCATGGTGTTGGTGGAGGTGGGAAAGAAAGTTCAGAGCCACTAATGTAATAGTGATGAAATGCATAGCCATGGTCAGATATGCTGGAGCAGGAAACAGGCAGAGGAGGATCTAGATTTTGAGATATGAACATCTATACAACTCCTTCAGAAAGAGAGAGGGGATCTATGTTTCCCTCTCCTGAAGCTGAAAGCTGTAAACAGATATTCAATTCCTGTGAATCCTCACAGTCTAGTGTGGTAGTCAGTAACCTCTCCCCTGTCACTAGGAAAAGAAAAGTAGTTTGTTCTCAGTACCAAACCTCAGCCTCTACCACCTCCAAAACCCACCCTATCTGTCCACCCAACTGTGGCAGCATGGGACAAGCAAAGAAATTTCAAAGTAGTTGGGGCAGGAAGAGCCACACTGACAGCTAAGGCTGGGAGACTGAAATTCAGCAGTTTAAACAGAAGCAAGCAGAACAGCATCATTCTCTTGCCCTTACACCTTGAAGATCCAGAGAAGATTTTCTGGAGCAAGCTGTCACTGGCTGAATGTACTGAACAGCATGGAAAAAGGATCTAACCACATGGATTGTGTACTGAAATTAAGAACAGATCCAAAGGGAGAGGATACAGTGAGGAACTTTAGGGCCAGTGTGACCATCCACCCCAAGACCATAGTTGAAGGAAATTCCCCAAATTGATCCCTCTCTCTACATACTCTGGAGGTCCTAAAAGACAAAAGAGAACTCCAAAACTAGAACCACAACACCACCTACTGGAAAAACAACAAATGCTAAGCAGTAAAGCCCTGTGGCAAAATGAATGAGAAAGATAAATCTTCAGAATGCCTTCTTAATGACACAGAAATGGGAAGTCTAATGGACATTGAATTTAAAATAACTATTATGAAGAAAATCAATGAGCTACATCAAATACACTCTATCACAGAACAAAGCGTAAGTAAAATAAGAACAGGGAATAAAGGAGCAGAGGAGTTCTTTACCAAAAAGATTTAAACTATAAAAAAAATTCCAAACAGAAAAGTCACAAATGCAAAATTCAATGAATTAAATGAAAACTTCCATGGAAAGTATGACAAGCAGATGGAAAAGAAAGAATTGGTGAAGTTAAAATTCAAGTAATATTTCAACTGGAAGATAAGAAGTAAGAACCAACTGAAGAAATTCAGCAAAAATTTTTAGAATTCAGGAAAATGTTTTCTCCACTCAAAGAGAAAACATAAGCTATTTGGCTATACCAGAAGAAGAAGGAAAAGAAAAAGGAACAAAAGCATATTCCAAGAAACAATAGCCAAGAACTTCCCAAACCTAGGGAAAGAACTAGTCATAGAATTCCATGAATTTGATAGAATACTCAACTTCTAAATGCAAAACAAAAATCTACAATAACATACATCATCCTTATGAAAAGTCAACAACAACAAAAAAACTAAAAGTACTAAACAATAAAAAAATAATATTTATAATAATATAAAAAGACTTGCTAGTGAGTTTATCATCAGATTTCTCAACAGAAACTCTTCAGGCTAGGAGCTAGTGGAATGATATATTTACAGTTCTAAAACACAAAAGCTATCAATCAAGAATACTCTATGCTGCAAAAACTACCATTCAAATATGATGAAGAAATATTTTCACTGATAAAAGTTAATAGAGTTTATCACCAGCACACGTACCCTACAAGAAATGTTGAAGAATTCTGAGAAGGAAAACCAAAATACAAAAACAAAATCTTGAGCAAGGTGATAAGCAGTAATACAGAATCAGAAACATCAGCAATAATAAAATGAAACAACAGCAAAATGATAAAGGAGAGGGAAAAGTGGAAAAGTCCTTTTGGAAAGCCCTCCCAATCTCATAAATTACATCACCGTCAAGAGACATATCTACAATCCTGTCCAGGCTTTCCAACTTGAAGGGATCCAAGGAAATGACAGAAATATGGGAGAAAGCTTATTTCAGATGTTATAGCAGTCCTGAAGTTTAAATGCATACAATTCATACAAATCATTCAATACCCACAACAGGAAAACAGCCCCAGGAGAAGTATTTTTTCCTCTTCTTCTCGCATGTGACTCTCTCCCATAACTCAGAATTTAATGAATAATTATTTTAACTTAATTTCACTTAACATAAAAATACGTATGTATCAGTTAGATATTATGTACTATGTACATAGATGCTATGTACAGTTAGATACTACATAACAAGCTACCTCTAAAAGTTCAATGGCTTAAGATAATATCACTTATCTTTTCCCATGATCTACTGAACATGAATTAGTTGTGGGTTAAAGGGGTTGGCTAGTTTAGGATGGTCTTGGTTAGGATGACTTGGCACTCTGCCATGTATCACTCATATCTCCAAGGAGGCTGACCAAAGCATGGTCTGAGAAAGGAAAAAGAAATATTCAAGTGCTTCTCAAACCTCTACTTGTGTAATTTTTTTGTTCCAGTGACTAAAGTCATGTCACCAAACTCAGTCAGAGTACAGGGCTACTACTAAGGGTCTTGGATACAGGGAGATGCAAAACATTGGGTAATCTGTGCAATCAATCTGCCATGCCTGGAGATTAACACCACAGGATTGCATGCTTAGAAAAACCAAAATGATCTCAGCTCTAAACTTTATAATCCAATCACTAACCTCTGCCATGTAGGGTGAGCTACTAAACTGCCCACCAAGTGAGAAATAGCAGCATGATTGGCTGGAGTTTTAAGAGGGATGTTTTCCTGTCACACCAAGACTAGTAATGAGAGTCCCAGTATAAGACCCTTCCTCCCAGCAGTTGGATAAAGATTCCCACTACAAAATCTAGGAAATAGTGAGCCAAATGAGAAGAGAAGATACACCTGGGAAGGTAACCGGGGTAGTCAAGGAAAGAGAGCAAGGAGGATAACTTTGAGTTCTAAAACATCTGGTAAACTTCAAATTCCTTCTGATTTATACCCTAGGAAATCTGGCAAGTTTTCAAAGTTGTAGGTGGTTTGATGAACTGCTTTACCACTAGAAACTACACATATTGGGTATAGAGAAGTTGTGCTTAAGAAGCAAGTCACCAGTCCCTAAATTGGAAGAGTTTAGGGTGTTGATCTGGACAAGAAGGAGGAGTTACTGCAGCAAACAAAAGAAGATCAAAGCATAGCAGCTAGGAGGAGTAACAACAGCAAATGGAGGGGATGGGTGGAATGAGGTGGCCAGGTGGAGTGTGTATGAGCTCACATGAGATTCCCTTGTAGATTCCCTATGTGATCCCAGAGATATTTGGGGGATAGGATTTCAGTAATTCAGTTGGTGGGGAATGAGTTACACAAGTGCTTCTCAAACAATCTCTTTGGAAAAATGAGTTTCTAAGATTTCCAAACTGCTGTGACTCAGATTTCTAAATATTATAAAAATAAGTTATCCCCCCAAAATAAAACTTTCAGAAAGGCACAAATACAAACAAAAGACCAAGAATTTTACTATTCAGCAAACATAACATTGCTCTATCAAATTATCAAAGATTTTTGGGGTCTCCCTGGTGGTGCAGTGGGTTGAGGGCTACACTGTGGAGCTTCTGCAGCTACTGCAGTACGAGTTCAATCCCTGTCCAGGGAGGGAACTCACATGGTGCAGCAGATCTCTCCTGCCTTACCTGCTGCTCCCCTCAGCAGTGTATTTCAGTAAATCTGCCTGTTCTGCTCCCCACTCTGTCTCTAGTGAATCCTTTCACCCCCTCCTCTGGCCTGTACACCAGCTCTTGTATGTATAATAAATAAAATCTTTTAAAAAAACAAATTATCAAAATTTCTGAATGCCCACTTTCAATTTCAGTGTTTCTATCATCAGAGACTAACAACTCATCAGCTGGGTCAGGTCTATGGGCTGCATTAGGGTAGAGATGAGCTACAATGCTGTCAGCTTTTGTTTGATGATACAAAAACAGCAACTACCAGGTGTGGAGCATCTAGTGTGTTCCAAATTCTGAACTCAGCACGTCACATAAATTTTCATTATTCTTTCAAACTTATTATGCTCATTTTAAAGATCAAGGAACCAAAGTGAGGCTAGGAACTTGTTTTAGTTTACATATCCCATTTCTATGACTGAGGTGTGCTTGTTGCTGTTTTGATGGCCTGATCCCTAAGGCTTGAATAAAGATGGAGCAAACACAGTCCTCTCCACACTCAGAATCAAGTGTAGGAGGGGCTTCCAAAAATCTCTTTTACTTGAGAATAAATTGCTTTTGACAAATGAGCTCATCTTTGCAGCTGCCATTTTTTCTCTCCCTAAATGGAGAGACTAGAAGTTTTGCCAGATTCTGTAAAAAGATGCCACTATATTAGGGCTTTATCAGAGCTGTGACAACCTCCTGACCTTGTGTTTTAAGAAAGCTATTCTTGTTGTGTTTGGTTTTTTTTGTTTTCATTTGTCTACTTAGCTGAATAATTCTGAGTTGTGACTGATAGAACTGTATCTATAGATTCAGGAATGTGGAGATATGCAAGGAAATCTGAGCTGTGGTTTTCTCCAACCAAAATCATGGACCACTAAACCCTCCCCCTCAGCCTGCCCTATAGGGCAATAATAGCAGAATAGCCCTTGGCACCCAAAGAATTTGTAAGACTAGAACCCAATACAACAAGAGGTTGGAGCCACAGTTGGTGAATACAAGGGCTAAGATGGATAAGAGCAAAGAAACTGTCATGTCCTCTGTGAATTCTTTCAAGACCACTAATGACAAGTGCATCCAGCCTTCTCTGTGTTACCTCCACAGCCTCAATACTACCACACAGTGCTTCTCATAGTGTAGGACATTATGTTTACATATTCCTTCCCCACAAGAGCCTGCTTGTCCCTCTTGCCACAAGGACTTCTTGTTCATTTGTGATCCAGTGTTATGCTTAGTAAACTACAGCTCAGGTTTGAACTGCACAAGCTCACTTATATAAGGATTTTCTTGTAAACAGATGAAGTGAATGCTAAAATTAGTACAGTATTATAAATGTATTTTCTCTTAGATTTCCTCAATAAAATTTCCTTTTTGTAGCTTACTTTACTGTGAGAATGCAGTCATTAATACACATATAAAATATGTGGTAATCAACTCTCTGTTATTGGTAAAGCTTATGGTCAACAGGAAGCTATTAGTTAAGTGTGGGGGAATATAGAGTTATAGATGGAGACTGTGCTGTGGTTGGTGTCTCTTATTCCTGAGGTTTTTGGGGTTTTATTTTAAAAGATTTATTTATCTATGCATGCAAGAGCTGGGGTACAGGCCAGAGGTGTGGGGGGTGAGAGAATTCACCAGAACAGAGTGGGGAACAGAGCAGGTAGACTGGCTGAAATACACTGCTAAGGGGGGCAGTTGGTGAGGCAGGAGAGTTCTGCTGTGCCATGTGGGTCACCTCCCTTGCCAGGGATTGAACTCATGCTACAGTGGCCACAGATGTTTCACAGTGCAGTGCTTAACCCCTTGCTCCACTAGGAAGTCCCCTTATCCCTGAGTTTTTAAGGGACAACTGCACGAGCACTCAATGAATAAGTCCACTAGGTGGGCTACAGTGAACCAGTGCTGGGAGAATCCTAAAACATTAACAGGAGAAGCTGTCTCCTGAACAAAAGAAGTGAGAGTGCTATGGAATTATAAATTTCATTTTAAGACCTACAAGTAGAAACCAAGAGTTTTGAAAGCCCCTGAACTCTACCTATCAACGCAATCTTGTCCTAGGAGTTCTTTGATGATCACAACAAAGGACCAAAATTATGAATTAAAAAGAAAAACACTCCCACCAATGTTATTGTCAAGGATCAAGCTTTTTTGGAAATGAAAACTGTGTGTTCTCATTCCCAAGTACACCAAAACAGTCAATCTAAACATAATCAGTCTGTTCTCAAGAGTTATGTCATTCAACTTAAAATAGTTTTTAATTCCAGACCCACAAAGAAGAACAAATTCAGATTTAAACATAAAATCTCTCCAGTTTTTGCAAGATTTAAAATATAAAGATAAGTTATTTTCAGATAAATATAGCCAAAGGAAAAAAAATGTTCTGAAAAATTAAAAGGGGTTTCAGCTGAGCACCGGCCACCAAGACGAGCTGGTGATGCCCTGCCCCACTAACAGCACCAGGCATGTGCTTGAGCCAGGAGCTTCTGTGATAAAGAGACCAAGAAGAAAGGCAGAGTACCAGCACCATCAGGAGCTGTGCCCAGTGTCACTCCGAAAAGCAATAAAGCAGAAGTCACACTCGCCAGCTTTCTGCTTATGGTGAGGGGGGAGTGTGAGTTGAGAGCATGAACAACTCTTGACAGTTCAAGTGAATAACATCAGGGCTATCTTCCCAGCATTTGCTTATCTCTGCTCTACTGAGAATTTAACATCTCATAATGTACCCCATGAACACATTAGGTCTGTGTGAAACCACCAACCAGCCACAGCTGGGTACCTGGAACAAGTTATCTTGCACATCTCCCTTCTAAAAATCTGGAACTGGTGGGGCCTCCCTGTGACACAAGGGGTTAAGTCGCAGCATTATGGAAATATCCACAGCCACTGCAGAACAAGTTCAATCCCCAGCCACAGAGGTGACCCATATGGTACATCAGACCTCTCCTGTCTGGCCCGCTGCTCCCTCAGCTGTGTATTTCAGTGGATATGCCTGTTCTGCTCCCCAGTCTATCTCTGGTGAATGCTCTCATTCCTCCCACCCCCATACCTGTGGCCTGCACCCCAGCTCTTGTATGCATAAATAATTAATCTTTAAAAATAAAGATAAAAATCTGGAAGTGAAATCCAGGCTGCATGGAGAGGATCTTTTCAGTAAATCCCTTTTTCTGCTTAAGTTGATTTGAAGTAAGTTTCTGTTACTTTCCAACCAAAGGAAACTCAACCAAGTCAGGAGTTCCTCAGCAAATCCACGAGTGTGTTCCAGGAGCAAAAATCAAATAAGTCCTTGGTCAATGGGAGTATGTCTGGATTATTTTGTTGGAGAAGAACCTGATCCTAGTATCTGGAATCTTCAACAGACTTCTATATTACTCCAAAAGGACTAAGTTAACACTACAGAGACAACTTCCTCCAACAAGAGTCTTTTCTGTGTGTGTGTGTGTGTGTATAGCAAGCACAATTTTGCTTATTATGCACAGTTTTATGCAAAATTATTACTACTTTTATCAGAAATGTCTTTCAACCTTATTTTTATTTATTTTTTACTGAAGTAACATTGGTTACAAATTTGTGCTTTAGAAGTATAGAATATAGGATCTCCCCCTTCATGTATTGTTACCTCACCTCACCTACCCCCCAAGCACCCATAGTCCACCATCATATTCCATTGTGCTCTCTCCCCTTTTTGTTCTCATCCCTCCCTCTTCTCCTTCCCCAGTGACAGCTTCAGTTCCATAGTCAGATTTCTAGTATTTGTTATTAGTTTGGCTTTACCTGACCCTTTGTTTTGTTTCTCGATAGTGCACATGTAAATGACAACCATCTGGTACTTTGCCTTTCTCCTTCTGACTTCTTTTAGCATATTTCCTTTCATTTCCATCTACGTTGTCACAAAATGGCAAGCGTTTATCTTTTTAATAGCTGAAGATATTCCACTATGCAGAGACCACATCTTCCTGATCCATTCACTTGTTTGGGTGCACTGATGTTTCCTCAGCTTGGCTATTGCAAACAGTGCTGCATTGAGCACAGAGGTACACATTTCCCTTTCCCATTATTGTTTATGTATCTTCAGGTAAATATCTAGGAGTGGAATTGTTGGGTCATATGGTATATCTACTTCTAATATTTCGAGAAATGTCCATATGGTTTTCCACAGTCTACCTTCTCACGAATAGCATAAGAGGGTTCCTTTTTCTCACATCCTCTCCAACATTTTCCAACAAGTCTTGTAATATCAGGGATTTGTGTAGAAAATTATGTATCCATTTAAATAAAAATTTTACCCAAGTAGATCTTAAGTTTCCAAAATAGTATCATATTTTTTTCCTAACCCAAAACTAAAGTCATGTGCACAATTATTAACTGGACTTACTAAAGAGTACTGTTTGGGTTTTTTTTTTCCCCCATTGTTATTCTTTTTGGATAGCATCATGGTGATGAAAAAGACTTCACACCTCCCTATAATTCTATATACTTATTACATAGTAAGAAAAGGTCAATATAACTTATTGTCAACCCAGCTTATATCAATATTTCTTTGGTTTAGCTTTAGATTTACATATCCAGGAAGAGGCATATAAACGATGTCTATTTTTCTGGTTGGTGATGTAATTTTTATCTTAGTACTTTAAAATGTTGTATCTTTTTAGATCTCAATCTGTGTTTGGTTTTTGCTATTGCTCTCTTTCCTGAACATTTTTGTTTGAGTTAGGACAGATTTGATTAGATGCTTCCTCCCATCTTTTGCTTACATGCTTTCCTCTAAGTGATGGCCACACTGACTTCTTTAAAAGTCAGGATGAGCTCAGTCTTTCTAAGGGACCTCGGCTGAAAGTATGGGTCTTAGGTCAGCAAAACTCAATCTACCCCAAACTTCACAAGGCTCTGCCCATTAAGCCATTACTGGACAACCAGAGGGTGTATTCTTAAATCCTTAAGTAGAATGTAAGCATGAAAAGGAAGGAGAGGGAACTGATATTGATTCTTCTTATTCTATTATATAAAACACTCCTCAGATTGCAAAGACCCAGATAGAAAATGACTTCTATTCTAAGATCATCAGATACAGTGTGAATCCTAAAAATTAATATTATATCACAAGTATTACCTTTGTGTAAATGTTCTACTGACCTATGTTTTTAAGTGAAAAATATAAAAAGCTCATTTGTGCAAATCAGAAAAGGTGTCACTATAAGCAGACCCTGCTGTCAGGTGCCGAGCTTGGCAAGAGGCCCAACGCTCAGATTACAATCTCCTCTCAGAGCCTCAGCCACTTTATGGAGTGGATGAACAGAACAGGAAAGCCACAGACAGTGGCCTGCTTTCATGATTGAAAAGCTATCTTTACCTACTTTTCTACTAGGCATTTAAGAGATGTTGTGTAATAAACGTATACAATTACTGTTAACCTGTGAACTTTAGAAAATAAAAGTCATGGATTTTTGAGATCATCAGTTTTAAAGTTCTTTTCCAATAGACCCCAGTGCATAAACACAGAAAAGAAAAAAGTAAGACATTGTATTATTACACTTCGTTTTGGGGCGAACTGTACACACATAGTAGTAAAATGCATAAAGTGAACTAATCTTAAGTCTACACTGAATGATTTTTTACATGTGTGTGCACTTAATAGCAGCAGCTCAGTTCATGACCTAGAACAGTTTTGCACTCTTAGGTTTCCTCTTACAACTTTCTGGGACCTTGGCTGTGCCCCCACGACCTTCATTTTCTTTTCTGACTTCCATCATCTTTAATTTTTGCCTCTTCTTGAACTTGATATAAATGAAATCAGACAATACTTACTCCTTTATGTCTACTTCTACTCAGCACAATGTGTGTGGGGTCCTTCCATGCTGAACTATGCATCAGTAGTTTGATCTTTTTGTTGCTGTGTAAAATTCCATGATAAGATCATATCACAACGTATTAACTCTGCTCTGGATGAGTACCTGGGCTGTTTCTAATTTGGAGCTATCATGAATATACATTTAGTGGTTCCTTTGAATTCAAGGAATAGAAGTTCTTATTTTTATTCCACCAAGAAGTTTGTATAATAAATCATAGTGATGTAGCTAAACACAGAAAATTAAAATAAGAATAAAATATCCATGCCAGGGCAGATAAGCACTGTACACAATATGTCAGGTCTTTATAGTTGTGATAATGGAGTTTCAGGTTAAATTCTGAGCTTCCTGGAAGCCAGAACAAAAAGGGAAATGCAATGAGTTAATGAGTTATATAATTCTTGTAACGGTGGTGGTGGGGGTATCAGTGAGGAGAAACAAATTCTAAAGCCACTAAATTCTAAAGAAAATCCTTCACATGGTACTACATGATAGCAATTTTTGAGAGATATAAAAAATATTGTCCTTAAGGAGGCCCTACACAAAGTATGTGCACAGTTTTCTTGCTCTCTAATTCTTAATTATAATGCCTTAACCATAAAACATGATCCTAACCTAGCAGACTCTATAACCGTGTCATAGTACAGTGGTATTGTACATGAGTGTGCAGCACTGAAAAGGAAAAAGAGTGTCAGAATGTCATCTGTTCTAAATTAGGGGTCAGCAAACCACAGCCCACTGACCAAATGGGCCATCTGTGTTAATAAATAGATTTTGGAACACATGTATACCCGTTTATTACATACTATCTGTAGCAGGTTTCTTGGTGCAACAGCAGAGTTAAATAGTTAACTACAAAGACCATCTGGCTCACAAGCCTAAAATATATACTATCTGACCTTTTCCAAAGAAGTTTTCCAATTCCTGCTGTGAATTTGCAATAGAGTAGAATTCCAGATATTTTTCTTCTTGGCTACTGTTCTTACCTTTACGTTTCCTCTAAACTTTCAGTGTGAGTATGACCTGTGACTGATTTCTAGCCAATGGGGTATGACAAAAGTGAAGGGATTTTTGCATATGCAGTTAAAATGCCAATTCAGTTTATGTTTATTAAATCAAAAGAGACATTATCCTACATGCTCAAAACTTAGTCTGAGAAAGTCCTTAAGAGAGTGTGAGCCCTTCTACCATCAGAGACTTTTCTCCTTTGCTAGTTCAAAGAAACAGACAGCATGTTAGAAAAGCATCTCTTGGAAAGAACAGTAGCAGGGACTGATACTGCTCTAGAAGCTGAGACCTAAGTCCTGCAACCAGAACTGAATTCTGCCAACAACTAGGCAAGTTTATAAAGGACCCAGGACATCATATGAGAATATAGTCCTAAACCCTAAACTATGCCTGGACTCCTAACCCATGGGAATTGTGAAACGTGTTATTTGAAACCACTTACTTGTGGCAAGTTGTTACATAGCAAAAGAAAGTTAACAAGATTACCTAGTACTCTAATTTTTTCTATAATACACTATGACTTAAATATAAGAAGCAACCACAATTTTATGAAAAGTCCTTATCTTTTAGATATACAAACTGAATTATCTAAGTATAAAATGACATAATATCTGGAATTTTCTTCAAAAGAATAGGGAAGGGATAATAGAACCATATAGAAGAAATGAGATTGGCTGTATGTTGAGAATTCTTGAAGTTAATTGATGGATTCCTACTCAACACCTATCCCTCAGTCTTCCCCTAGTTTTAGGTCACCATGTTCTGTTGAGAAACCAGCCCTGCTACGAATTTATTATGCAACTCCTTCCACTTATGTGTATGTTTGGAATTTTCCACAATAAAAGTTTTTAAAAATTAGTCTCATACATACAGAATTAAATAAAAGTATGTTTATAGTTTCTGATACAGGAAAACTAAACAATGTTAATGTCTACACAGGGAACTGGTTAAATTAATCACTATAGATGTATAATATGTTTATATGTATCTTTGAAATTGATTGCAGAGAATAATAATGCTTTGTACATTTTTCTATGGTATAATTTGATGTAAAATAAAATCTTTGTAAGCAACAAAACAAAGAACCACAACTTATATATTCTTTTTTTAATTCATCTAAGTAAATTCAGGTCTGCAAGTATGACTGAATCCACTCAAAGTGTACTCCCCATGATGGAAGAACTATGATGGGAGGAGGGCAAGCCTATGGAACTCCCTTCATCCCCTCCTATTCAATACCTATCCCTCAGTCTTCCCCTAGTTTTAGGTCACCATGCTCTGTTGAGAATCACCAGTCCTGCTATGAATGTGTAGACATGGAAGGGGCAAGAAAAAGTTAAGTCGAATGCAAAACCATAATGATTCTTGAATAAATATAATAATGACTCTCAAGAAATATTTAGAGCTGCAACCAAATACAGAAACTGTCAATTTTTATTTCAGCCCATATGGTCTCATATTAGTCTTTCTAGACCTTTCTTCATTGTCTTACAACCCATAAGCTCCTAGGTACCCCTTCTTCCTATTTCCTATTTCCCTCAGGTCTCTTTGTCAGTAGTAAGATTAAGGGACAAGGTTCACCCACACCAAAATGACTCTTGGACGCATTATTCACAAGAACTGTTCCAGATCACTTTAGGGTAAAATGTTCAAATGATTGTGAGGATATGGTAAATGTCTTGCCAAGACATGTGCAATCACAGAATGCCAGGGTTGAAAGTGCCTTTATGAATCTTTTAAAGTTTCTTTATTTCCATCTGAAAAAATTACTAAGACCTAAGACATGATACCACAATGACCAAGGTCACAAGGACAGAAGAGTATCTGAGAGTGTGGACTAAAGCTGTGGTGTGAGAGTGTATGCCAGCTCTCACACCGGTGCTTTCCCATCACTCACTTGCCCTCTCCAAGTCATGCTTTTCAAATTTAATGAATAGCTAAGTATGGGCTAATATATAGACTCACAGATCCGTAGCATAAGATTTGGAAAATGTGTGGTCAATGAAAGTGGGAAGGAGGGAGAGAGGAAATTAGAGAGGAAGAAAATATGGAAATCCAAATAGCTACTGAAAAAATTAAGAGGTGTTCAAGATTGTTAATCATTAGGGAAACACAAATCAAAATCACAGTAAGATACTGCTTTCTGCCAGGCAAGGTAGCTAAAATTAAAAAGACTCTATACTAAGTGGGCAAAGATAGTATAAAGAGAGTGTTCATACTTAGGTTTTAGGTGGATAATATGGTACATGTAACCATATTATAATGGTTATATGTTATAGTGGTTATAACGTAACCACTTCAGAAAATTGTTTAGAAGTCTATACTAAATCTGATTATATGCCTACCTGGTAAATCAGTATTTCCAGTCCAACCAAGACATAGTCCCAACAGATATATAAATCATGTGTGTGTGTATGTGTGTTTTCAACAAAAAAAGATGTACTAAAATGTTTATGACAGAGCTATTTTTAACTAGAAACTACCAAAACATCCATCAATAGCAGATGCAGAATAGTGGTACATTCATATAAAGCCACACAAACCAGAAATAAGAACCAACCACTATTATAGGTGATGATATGAATGAATCTCATTAAAAATGTTGAATGAAAGAAATATATTGCAATTTATTTAGGATCAAAACTAGGCAAAACTAATTAATGGTGTGCAAAGTTAGAACTGTGACTAAGGGGAACAGGAAAATGGGGATGATGAGAGGTGACTCTGAAGGGTATTTGGGGGTGATGATAAAGATCAATGTCATTATCTGATTAAGCATAGAAGTGTTCAAATTATGATCACTTATTGTGCTATATACTTAAAACTATATCTTTTAACTAACACCTGTATCATTTTAACTATATTATATATGAAATATATGTGTGTGTGTATATATATATGCATATATAGATAGTCTAAAGATCTCAATATTCCTGATCATTGTAGTATCTTTCAACTTCCTAACATCACTGGAAGATAGCTATTTATTGTGAGCTCAAACATCAGTTCCATATCACACCCACAAAAACAGATGTCTATTAGATGTCAATACCAAGCAAATGTCATCAATAAGTAATAATTTCAAAAGAATAGCAATGGAATTAACATTATAAAACACCAAACATGTTACCAAAAAATGTGCTCTGTACTTCACATATATTTTCCAATAATTATCTCAGTAACTCTTCACAATAGGTATTATTACCAATTTCATTTTATAAAAAGAACTAACATTCACTTATGTGATTGACCAAGATTGCAAAAGTTTCTAAGTAGAAGGACCTAGATTCAAATCCAGAATTCCTTTTTTCAAAAATCTTGACTTGTTTCATCATTCTCCACATGGCCCTAGGCTATTAGTGCCTTTGACTTTTACCAATAAAACAACTTCATAAAACTCGCACCCTCATAAATATCTCACATAAACATAGTAGCCCGAGGTGATTTCCTAGGAATATTACTACATTATGCTCTGTTGCCATTTACAATCTAGAAAATATCCCACAGACTTTATTCCTAATAAGACAAAAAAATGAGGGTTAAGGTTCCTGGTTTCCCAAATAACATTTAATTGCCCAAAACACAGACAGAGTACAGCCAACCCTCCCACCTTCCCACCCTCCCAACTACTCCCAGACCTTCTGCAAAGGGGGAGCCACCAGGCCCAGTCACTTTGTTAAAGCTTTTCTTACTGTGGCTGTTTTATTATTCATATACTTTTAATAGCCTCTAAATGATTGTTTCATAGAACTACCATAGCTTAAGTTAATGCTAAAGACATTTCAAGTAGCTCCCTTTTAAATTTTTAACCAGAATAAAGTTTACAAAAAACACATATGCTCCTAAAGCAGTAAGATCTCTTTGCCAACAAAAATGCAGTTTTACAAGGCAGCTCCCAGGTCTCATGGAGCCCCACCACTATTTGACGCCCATTACAACTATGGGAACTGAAGTCTGACTATTTAGATCCAAGAATGCAATGTTTTCTGACTTGAAGCCATTTTCAGGAAGTACTGGCGAGCAAAACAAAGAAAGAGAGCATTCTATTTCTCTCTTTTTCTTTTTTTTTCTAATTTTATATATATTTTACATCATTCTTCTTTTTTGTACAATGTATGCTTTCTCCTCTCAGGTGTAGTCCCCATAAGACTCCCACCACCAAGTCACCAGCGCACCATCACCATAGTTCCTTGTGCTCTTCCCTCCCCATTTTGATTCCTCTCCCTCTCCCTCCCCTGCAGAGTGTCTCTGATTTATAGTTGCCTGTTTTTGCTTTTTAATTTTCTTTAATTTTTTTCCTGACCCCTTATTTGTTCCCCTACATTCCTCATGTAAGTAAAAAGAAAAACAAGAAGTTGGGCCTGGGAAGCACAAAGCAGGAGGGCACTAAGAATATTTATATTATATAACTATTGAAGGAGTTTACTTAAGCTACTAAAGTTGTATGCTTAGTTGAGAAGAGGCTAGTGGTTATCTTTTACTGAAGGGCAATGAGTTTTGTTAAATGTCTTGATAGTACTGACTTATTAATAATTGAAGCATAAATCTTTCCCACCATCCCATTAGACATACTCTATCATATACACGATGATGAATTTAATGCCTCTATTTTATATATAGGAACCAATATCAGTATCCCTACCAAATATAGATGTTTCGCTTCCTAAAGAGTCTTCCTGGTGAGAGAATTTGCAATAAAAACAGTAACTTTATGAGCAAAACAAAACTGAGGGACTAAGATGCTGAGTGAATCTTGAACAAACATTTTCTATTTACTAATATACAATTATAAAGTCAGCACACTAGAATTAATAGTTTCACATCTTAATTTAGAAGGAATGGTCTCTATACAATTAATCTTCATTTCCTATCCCTTGACTCCATGGATATTTAGTAAAATCTCCTTCCCTCCAGTTTCAAAGGGATGCTAGTGAATCCATGTTTTCTTCACAGATAAACTACAAGCTAAAAGGCAGTTTTTCCTGTTCTTAGCTTTCCAGACAAATGCCCTTCTGCCATTCATACCTTGCAACCCTCAGCTGTACTCCTAAATATCCCCCCACAAATACACCCAAAGATGTAGAGATTTGTTTCAGAAGAAAACTTCTGAGAATATCTGAATTGATTTATACATCCTAGATGAGGAGATTGGCTTTCATTCATCCCCAAGCCCCAAATGGTGGTTGTGATGTCCAGGTACTCACTTTCCTGCCTGCCTCTTCACCATTTCACAGAGGTCCACATCGGGGGTCCAGCTTTCCTTTCTCTCAGTGTCCTTCTGCTTCATGCTGAATTCCAGCTTTACTCACTGTGGCTTCTTTTATAGATCAACTTGGCTAAGCTACAGTACCCAGTGACTGTTTAAACACTAATCCAGGTGTTGTTGTGCAGGTTCCTTGGTAGATGTGGTCAACATCTATAATCAGTTGATTTAAATGAATAAGGTTATATACAATAATGTGGGTGGGTTCCATCCAATCCGCTGAAGACCTTAACAGAAAAAACAAGGTTACTCAAGAAAGAAAAAATTCTGCCTTATGATAGCATCAGTTCTTACCTGGATTTCCATTCTGCTGGTATGAACTACAAGTTTCAATCTTACAAGACAGTTGTGTGAACCACTTCCTTAAAGTGAGATAGAAATAGCGGTAGATAGACAGAAAGATAGACAGAAAGATAGATAGATAGATAGATAGATAGATAGATAGATAGATAGATAGATAGATAGATAGATAGATAGATAGATGAGATGTGTTTGTGCATGTGTGTTTGTGTGTTGTGTATGGCAGTCAGTTTTTCCTCTGATCATTCTGACTGATACATCCACCATCATTCTGTTATTACTATAATAATTATCTAAAAATAAAAGACTCATGAGTAACTAATGTAGGACATAGAAACTCACAGCTATCCTATAGTAAATTTGATACACTAATATTTCATAGTTTAAAGGGAAATTTTAAGTTGTGTAAAATTTTCTTTATTTTTCCAGCTGGCTTCTGATAAAGATTCTTTGCCCAACCAAACTTCAGTCAGACTCCTGAAATTTATCTTAGCTCCATCTGTGCATTTCTTTATAAAACCTAGTGTTGGCAAGAACTCAGCTATGTCAGTTTAACTGAAACCCTCACCCACAGTTTCTGATCACCTTCATAGATCTGATAGGGTTCTTCATCCTCTGCCACCTTCCATGCAATGTCTGATCACATGACCTGCCTTCAGCAAGAATACACTGAAGTGGTTTTGCCAGAATCCCCCTTAGCCCTGATTTCCCTCTGGTAATTTTCCCATGCACTTCCCCCTCCCTGCTCATTATTATATATTCCCACTTTGCAAGCTAATATTCAGAGGTGAAATCAATCCTCTCTCCCTAGTCCCTTGTAAAATCCCGTTGCAGTGGTCACTACCCCTAAAAATGTGATCCTGAATAAATATTGGGGTTTGTGGGGAAGCTCCAGAAACACCACCTCCCTGCTGGTGCAGTCAGGTCTGTCTTTCCATCTTTAACAACTGTCATTGAATAATTTTTTCTTCAATTTTTCCAATTACATCAAACTGCCCATCCCTTGATTGTAAATCAACATTGAGAAGACTGGCATTACTCAGTTTAGAAAGGAGAGCAATTCAGTCAGAAGCCCATTTTCTCCTTCCAAAGCTGAGCACATCTGGGGAATCAAAATCCACCTCCTGAAGGAACAGTGTGACAACCAGACACAGCTCCAGGTCAGCTCTGTGGCAGACCTGACTGCACCAGCAGGGAGGTGGTGTTTCTGGAGCTTCCCCGCAAACCCTAATATTTACAACAAAACTAACTCAAGATTCCCAAGAACCTCCTGCTAGATGTCATTCTCAGACCAGAGCAGACTTCCTAAGAGAATGCTCATCTCCAGCTTACTCTCAGCATTCTGTATAACATGTGACTCGGTAAGAAATGTCATATTTCCCTAGCCTTTGAGGAAAAAAAACACCACAAAATTTTTAAATAAACTCCTACTCAAAAATTAAAGTACATCCTATAGATATACTTTACAAGTATATCCTGTAGAAAATACCCAGAAATCTCATGCTGATGATTCAAGTATTCATCAAACAGTTGTTTTTCTATCTTTAAGAAAGTTCCTTTCTTCAAAACAATAAGGCTGCTAATTGAAAGAGAAATAATATAAATCTGACTTATTTCAGACAGAAGAGTGCCTAAAAATGGTCATTACTGTCACATCACTTGGATGGGTGACTACTGGATTGAAAATTCAACTATAACAAATATTATTAAAAGTCCACTCCACCTAACACACAGGCTGTCAGCACTTCCAACCAGAAATTATCACCAATGTCCTTCAGGGAAAGAATCACTGGCCAATCCCAGTTGACTAAAGGATCCTTTACAGAACTGGCCAAATTGAATTCTGGTGCCACTGAAAAATGAATAATAAAGGAAATTTCTTTATGTTATGCAAGTCATTGGCAAGAATAAATATTACAGAAAAACAGGTGGGCCTCCCTGGTGGCGCAGTGGGTTAATCAACGCACTATGAAGCAAACCACAGCCACTGCAGCATGAGTTTGATCCCTGCCGCCAGCCAGGGAGGGGACCACATGGCGCAGGCAGACCTCTCCTGCCTTGCCCGCTGCTCCCCTCAGCACTATGTTTCAGTCCATCTGCCTGTTCTGCTCCCTGCACTGTCTCTGGTGAATCCTCTCTCCGCCCTGGATTCTGGCCTGTGCCCCAGCTCTTGTATGTATAAATAAATAAATCTTTAAAAAAAGAAAAACAGAGGTGAAGGTCCTATAAACTTTCAGTTCCCTGAGAAAGGACTGTCCACAGCAGTTCAGTCACCCCATATCAATCTCATCAGTGCCCAAAACTCCATCACTGTCCTATTTGAGGTCACTGACCTCAGCATTTCTTGGCCCTGTGCTGATACCATCCCTGATGGGGTGAAAAGGGGCAAGGTTGACCCCCATCCTATGACTATTGTGGATGCCACCCAAAAAAAAGGCAGCACAGACCCAACAGATGCTGACCTTTGGTCCCTAAGTGTCAGTCTCATGAAGCATTTCCCTCTGGCATTGTTGCCAACTATAGGAACCTCAACTAGAAACAGCTGATGAATCAAGTTGACTCACACAAGGCTGAAGAAATCACCATGCAGGGATTAAATGCAATCTCAAGTTTGCAAAGCCATGGGCTTTTGGCAGTATATGTAGAATGATTTATTTGAATAAGTACTACAAGCGAAATATTATGCTTTAGTATGTAAACATGAATGATTCAAGTTTCCCAACCTCAGGGGCCTTATGTCTGTTGGAGAATACTGGCAAATTCAGAGCTAAAAGATGGTAGGTGAAATTTGCTTGATTGAAGAAGACAATCCTAAAGAAAACCATAGGCGGAAATAATTAATTTCAACCAGGAAAATTGAAATAATCAGCCTAGTAAATTAGTACAAATTTGGTTTGGTTTCTTTAGAATTTACCAAAAAAAAAAAAATGAAATGTAGGGGGTATTTGGAATTCAAGGAAGAAATGGAGAGACATGACACAGAAAGGAGAATGACCTCCAGCAACGTGATAGCAGGCAAGGCCTGGGGGGTGGGGGGAGTCTTTTTCTAGACTTATAGACCAAGCTGTGTTCCCTTCTATTTTCCTTAACCATTTAGTAGAAGGCTGTAACACAGAACAATCCTTTTCACAGTATTTGGGGATAAAAAAAGAAAGGCACTAGGTCAGTGCTTAGGGTCAACAAGACAAACAGCCCTATTTTCTCCAGGATATGTAAATCTTGGAAACTGTATTTGGAGAACTGTGCTTGAATATTAAAGAAACAGACCAGAGGACTTGGCAACATTGGGTCTCACACATAGAAATGGTATAGTAATAAATTTTAAAATGACAGTGGGAGTGCAGAGGAAGGAAATGATTTTCACATTCTGTAGCACTGAGCTGTCAAATAAGGCTGTACTCACACTCTTGCTTACTGTTCAATTAATTCACACTATTCTTTCTCACTAAAATCTCATTAAATACTTGCACTTCATTTTTCAATACAATGTAATTTATTTAAACCCTGAAGATGTCTAGTAGTAAACTTATTTTTTTAAAGATTATATAAGCAAGCAGAGAAGATGTCTGGAGGAAGCAGGAGAAGTTAAATACAAAAAGACTTATTGCATTCCAGAGAGAAGCACAGCACTGTAAGTTTCCCTCCATGCTACTGCCTTAAGGAAGTCCTCTGTCTCTTCCTAGCAGACTTCTTCCTACCCTCCCAAACATTTCCCTTTATTAATTCTGCCATGCAATAATCTAAAAGATGGCTGTTCAATGAACAGTCTCCCCATAAGCAGTAAACTGAACTCAAGAACAAGAGCTGTGTCTCTTTTTCACGTATTTTCAATCCCCAATTCATTAACTAGTACATAGTTGGTGCTTAATTAAAGTTCTTTAAATTAAGGGGAGGAGAGAGGAACATTTAAAGGATGGTTATGATGCAATGAAACATAGAAGAGGATCAAACACATTCTAAATCAGGCAATCATAAGAAGGAGAGACACAATAAAAATGACCCAGTTAGACACTGGGGGCCTAAACACATTTTAGTGGTAAAATAAATGCTTTTGTTGTTGCTCTCTTCTGAAATGCAAGAAATTAAAGGAATTTTTTAAACTATGAAGTCACAGGACAGATAGCACTAGCAATGTGATTACATGTTTGGGAAGTAGATAAGAATTTACTGTAACTAAAAAGAATGAAAACCAAATGCCTACAGCAGAAATAGACAAAAGTGCAGCAAGAAATGTACAGCTAAGAAATGCAATACATGCTTGGCTAAGGACTGCATGTTTATTAAGCCTGGATCCAAGGTCCAAGTATGATGGGTGTGAAACAAGGCAGGGGGTTGAGTCTGAATAAAAAAGACCCTATGAGGTTGTTCCATGGAACTTTGAACTAGATTTTCCAGATACTCAGTAACGAATGCTATTTCCTCCTTGGACATAATACTTACAAAATACACAATTGCCACAAGCTTCCAGCAAACTTCATGCCAGACTCTTCAACAATATTCACATCAAATTCTCATGATTCCCCAGGAAAAAACATCCATTTGGGGGTTATCATCAATTGGCCCCATCAGTTGACAAGTTTATCCATGCATACAAAACCTTTAATCACCTTTCTAATGACTAAAGCTAAAAAAACTAAAGCTAATACTTGCACTTCATTTTTCAATACAATGTAATTTATTTAAACCCTGAAGATGTCTAGTAGTAAACTTATTTTTTTAAAGATTATATAAGCAAGCAGAGAAGATGTCTGGAGGAAGCAGGAGAAGTTAAATACAAAAAGACTTATTGCATCCCAGAGAGAAGCACAGCACTGGATTCCCAATTAGAGCAGGAGAGTTGAGTTGGTAATAAGGAAATTACTGTAATTGAAAAGCAGAGTTTCCTTTCTACAGAAGCTTAGAAAACCCCTACAGAGGCCATAAGGGCACATCTAGTTGAAAATGTCAAACTGAGTCTGATCAAAAGATTGTCCTCCAATTCCTAATGAAATAAAAACATTTTTAATTTAAAAAAATTTTACCCAAATTCTAGTCAAAGAAAAGTGATACAGCACTTTGCCCTAAACTTCTAAAGTAGCAGTGAATGCTTTCAAACAGATTCTCAGAAGATTTAGAAAATCTCTGATGTAGATTTTGAAAAATTACTCCCAGTTCTTTCCTTCCTTCCATTTTTAGACTTACACCCTTGTCCTTTGCCATGAAAATGAAACTCTGCTTAGCCTTCCCAAGAACAATATTCAATGCCAGAAGAAAATGGAGAAACGTCTGCAAGGTTCTCAAGCAATGAAATATTACCCGACATGTGAGGGACACAACCAAATAATCCCTCCAGCATGAACACATGGGGGCTTCCCCACGGAAGAACAGGAGAAATGGAGCACCCACACATCACTGGAGGGAAAGGGAAGTGGGATTCCTGATTGTGAAATCCAGTCAAAAGATGAATGAGGACTTTTGATTTTAATTTTGTACAAAACTTTATAGAAGATGAGACCCAGGTATTTTACCAGTAGACTATTTGCCCTTCAAATGCAAAGAGGCAAATAAGAGAATAAAATTCTCATAAAGCTCTCTGAAAAAAAAAAATTCTAGGCAATAAGCCCAACTCAATAAGAACAAAATCAAAACTTTTAAAAGTAGAGAAACTTTGATTCAGAAAAAAGAAAAACCTACTAGTGCATATTCATGGTCTATACAAACATTTAAGACAAAAGAACCCAGATAAGTGTGGTTATAGATTAAAATGTAAACAATCAGGCTTGACAATTTAGAAACAATTGAATGGGTAAAGAACATTCAGAGGAGACAGGAAAAATGGCAGGGAAAGAAAAAGTGCCTATTTCCTCATCTGTCAAAGTAGAAAGTCAACTGCTTCCCCCAAAATTGAAACTGGAATTGGAAAAAGCAAAAGGATCCCCCAATGTCTTCATCATCTCTTTTCTCCTTAATTTTAGAGGTACTATTTTAGGAACTATTATCACCTATGGTGAAGAAACGTGTCTGATGTTCAGCAGTTTCTGCAGTCTCGTCTCCTTTTACTTCATTTCTCCTGTTAAATTCAAGTAAAATTGAATTGAAAACTTTTTAAATATAGCTCATATTTTTATAAAAGTGCTTTCCTTTATATGAAATTAGCTCTTGCCCCATGGATATATTCACAAAGGCACACGTGAGGAGAAGAAAAGATTTGGGAAGTGATATGCACCTAATATAAATGAGGATTAGTCTAAATCAGGGGTGTGACAAGCTACAGGCTGCAGGCTAAATCTGGCCCTAAATAAATTTTTATTGAAACAGACATACCTGGTCATTTACACAGTGTCCATGGCTGCTTTCCTCATTGGCAGAATTCCTATATAGTGAGGAAAGCACAGTCACATAAACAAGATACAATCTAAGAGAAAAGATCTCTGTCCTGTGCCTCTCATGAATAAGGACCAGAATAAAACAGAGGGGGATGTTGTACGTGTGAGGTAGAATATCTGTGCCAGGCTGTGCCTTCTCTCAGGAGTGTGAGGTGGAGAGCAGTAGCCATAGAACCAGACCCAACCAGTTCTTCCCAAGACCTGAGTGAGTGCCCTGTGGAAAGACAGGAAGACAGCAAGAGAGCCTGGTGTGTGAGGAGACCATCTGTGCATGACTGTGAGACTCCACCCTGAATCATGGCAGCCCATAAGAGAGAACCCCTCCCTCCCTGAAGCTCAGGTAGAAGTTCATTGTTGAGCGTTCCCTTTTCCAGTGATTGTCAGGCAACAAAATTCTTAGCCCGTTAAACAAAAGCAGCTTTCAGAATATTGGCTTTAGGTCACCAGTCGAATGGACCCTCACCTCAAGGGGATTCGTACCAGTGACAAAAACCACCGGGCCTCCAAAAGCTAAAATATTTACTATCTAGACATTTTCAAAAACTCTGCTGACCTCTGCACAGAGATGATAGGATTTGAGGTGGGAGGAATTCAGTTTTAGTTTTTTATTATCTTTCTTCTATTTGTGGCATTGCAAAGAATATTTATTATGCTTATAAATTTTAATAAAGAAATGAAGCTACTTTTGTACTGAAAAGAAGTCCAGCCCCCCCCCCCTTTGTGGAATTTAGTCTCAGTGGCCTGCCTGCTAGAGCTTCATGCTCCTCTTCCTTCAGCAGTGTTCTCCTGACCAGAAAACCGGGGTTTCTGCAGAGAAGACTAAGCACAAAGCTAGTCTGTCAGCTGTGGAAATCCAGGCCTTTGTCAGTTAAAGAAAGGCAGTTATTTGAACAGTATTCTTGAATTGTGTGCTAAAACCAGTGACACACTGCCTTCTTCAGATGGGCATATGAATTTGAGAATCCTGTCCAAATAATAAGAAGATGGGTTGAGGAATGCAGGGGAGGAGAAATTTTTTTTTTCCTATTTAGCATTTGCCAAAATCACAACCTTCAGCAAATATCACATAACTCATTTAAAAATTCCTCATTTACTGAAACTTAAATGGAAGTGACCCAAGAATTCAAAGAAAACAAAAGCTAATCAGTCCTGCTCGTGTGTTTAAAATCTTTTTCTCAACTCCATGCTAATTTTCCGACACCCAAATAAAGGCCTTTCTCAAAGATTTGAATTATAAAATGTATCGCAATCCACACAACGCAAAGAAGTATGGTCAGAATCTGTGAAAACCATCGATCCGTTTTGAGAGAGCTTGTCAAAGTGACACCTGAGAGAAGGAAGAAGATGCCCACATGTGTCCACCATTTTGAGCCTTTGCCCTTCAACCTCTGGGCCACCCTCTCTACAGAGCTCTTCCATCAGGAAAACCTCCCTGATGATTTAAGCAGCAACAGTAACCCAGCATGGAATGAACCCCCATCCCTGTTCTGCATATCACTTCACCCAGCATCAATTATTAATTAATTACAGAGCATTCCAAGGGCACAGGGGCATATTTCTGCAGGATGAGCTATCAGCCATTAGAAACAAGGAGATAGATTAAGACTCATGAATTAAAGGTTTCACGATTCAAGATGCTTTCTGTCTCAAAATAATGAATAATGCTGATTTTATTCCCTGATTGAATGTGTTTATTTCAAGAACAGTAAATCACCCCAAGTCCAAAAGCAACAGAAACCTTCTTTCTCCTTCTTGAAAATGTTTATAATAATGACTGTTTTTATTAAAAATTCTGATCAAATAACTATACCAAAAAAAAAACTGCAAAAAGTTTTGTTCCTACTTCAAGCTTCTTATACTGAAATGCTTTAAACTCCATTTTATAGTTAAAAATTGAATTAGCTGGGGACACATCTCAAGTTGAAACTGTCTAAGAAAAAAGCTTATAAATTCTTGTCATGAATAAAAAGAACTTAGAGATATTTCTTCTGGACATTTTTACAAGTTTGGCTCAAATTTGACTGTTCCTTCTTATTTTATAATCAGTCATCCTGATGCTTAGTGAAATCTAAGATATTTTCCCAAATGCACGTGCCCAGTGTTCTCTCCAACACACGATCCCAATCCTCCAAAATCTCTTCTGGAAAAAAAGCAACCCACACCAGCATCGCAATCTGTTTAAAGAAGAAAGAGAAGACACTCACTGGGTGTACAAGTCCTCCTCGCCTTGAATGATGGTGCCGGGAGCCATGTCAGTGCCGAGGAGGGGAGCAGAGACACAGGATGGAGGCGCATAGAGTGGTGGGCCCAGGCGACTTCATTGCCCAGCTGTCCCGACAACCAAACTCTGTTACCGTGGGCCCCATCACTTCACTTCATTTCTCGAAACCTACTGGTATCTCCTGCTCAGTGAAGTGGATAATGACACTACCTTCAGGGTTAGTCTAAGGATCAAATGAGATGATGTATATGTCAAGGAGTAACCCACAGAAGACTTTATTCCCACCGATCTTTACAGATGCATAATGGCCTCAGAGAAATAGCAATTCATATATTAAATTTTGAGATTTCTTCCCCCTCCCTCTATCTTCGCTATCCCTCTTGACCGCTGCCCCTTGGTTACAAGGACAGGGAGCAGTCAGGGGCCAGCAGTACCCCCAAAGTGTCACTGCATCACCAATACCCTTCCTTAGGAAGTAATCAGACTTTTTTTCACTTTAGATGAAAAAGGCTTAGGAAGGTCTTGATCAATCAACATTATCTCAAGAAGGAAACATCGTCAAGATTTTGAGGGTTGCAAAGGAAAACATCACAACCCTGATCTTCTAAATCTCTCAGCCTACCTACCCAAATAGTCTCAGAACTAAAGAGAGGCAGGGTTTCAGATCATAAAGAAGGTCCCCCAAGCCACTAATGGGGTACAGGCCCCAGAGGAGAATTATTGAGAACTGGGAAATCACTCTGGGGAACCTGCTGAGGAGCACTCTAGCCAGAGTGAGACCCAGAGGGAGAAATTCACCTTGTTTTGAAGGGTACCAACCTATACTGGTGATGGGAAGGTCAAATAAATAGGGGAACAATCTATGTTCCTCAGTGTCCCCAAATGGCAAAAAAAACAACCATTAGAGGGGCCGATCAACATTAAGATTTTCCCCACCTGAAAATGGAAGTTGGTAGAAATTTACTTTTCAACTGCAAATGTTTCCAAAAGTTCAAGGATGATCCAGAAAAGACAGGAGACCCCAAAAATGAGCCTTTTGGAAATCTAGCAGATGTGTACCTGAGCTCACATTCCACATCAACTCCTACCAATAGGTAGCTAACTAAAGACCAAAACCAGGACTCAACACCTGGTAAATTCTCAGATTATTGTTACAAATAAATGCAAGCTGATTTAAATAAGGACAAAGGCGTATGTGCAATGGGGCCAGGACATATTATACAAAGTGATGTCTACTAAAACGTAACATTGACAAAGATGAAATTTTCATTTTGTCCACTGGTGTTTACCCAGCAATCAGAACAATGCCAAGCATGGACAGCTTAATAAATATTTGTTGAATTGAAAAGTAAAATTGAGGAAGGGTGGGACCTTGTATAACATGTCACATGGCCTGTTCCTATCCCTTTATCATCCAATATATTTACCAGCAGCTTGCGGAAAAATCTAGAAGTCTCACTTACCAAATTATCCTATAACATCCTGGGAAACATAGTTAATATGATGAACGATTTGCATCAAAATACCAAAAATGGAACTCAAGCTAGAAAACTGGACTGAAATCAACAAGATGGAACATAATTCATACAAATTCCCACATACAGGCTGAAAAAAAATGAAATGTACCATTTCAGGATGGAGAAGGCCTGGCTTGACAGCAGTCTCTAAGGAAAAGGCTTGGAAGTTTTAGTTGGCAGCAAGGCCTGCATTAGCAACACTTGACACTATCAAAACACACATGCAATGACAGATGGCCGCTTTGGAAGGGGGTGTCCAGTCTAATAGCTCAGCAGTGAGCTCCTTCTCCAGGGCTACGTATAGAGTGTCACACTCATCTGGGGTAGAATGTGGGTGTGTGGGGTGCAAACAAGAGGGGTGCCAGCAATAATGAATGAGAAATCTTGAAAGTGTATCACATGAGGGACAGTTTAAAACCTGCTTGAAAAATCAAGGCTGGTTATAGAGAACAAAAGGCTCCAGGACGGACAAGATGACTGTTTTCAAATAGGTATTTAAAACTTCCCGTAGTTCTGGGTATTCCCAAAAGATAAAGTGAGGGTTAATGGATAAAATTATAAGCTTCTCCCAATCTAGAGCTCTTTGGAAATAGAATCAACTGTCTTTGAGAACTTGCACTGCTTTATCATTAAAAGGAGAGGAGAATGAGAGGTTTTATTGATTGATTTATTATCCCTGTGTGTGCCAAGTGATGGTCTAGAAGTTCCATGAATCTCATTTCATGTTCACATTCACTCTGTGAGAGAAGCACTTATTATTAATATGTAACCCTTATATCCATCACTGTCCACCTGTAGAGGAGCGGTTAATTGAAAAACAAAATAAAGGTTAAAGCAGAGAATCACAAAAGATATTTAATTTTATCTTAATGTAGATAAAATTCATTCATTTGCCAACCAGGCTCTTGACCCATGGCCTTCCTGTGAGAAAATATCATTGGCTCCACCTGGTCTTTCTTTCATAAACTCTATTTCTATATTTCATTATCATTGCCAGTTTGTGTTTCTTTAAAGTGGGGTGAGAATTTAAATTCTCTAAAGAAACGATGTGATTTGGAGACATTTCCCAGGCATTTATAATTTTCCCCAAGACTTGACAACCATCTCCTCTATACTTAATTCAAAAGTTGGTTTTCACCATATCATCCAGCAACACCACTGGGTACATATATCCAAGGGGAAGGCTGTCACAATCTCAAATTGATATCTGCACCCCCATGTTCAGGGCAGCATTGCTCACAACAGCCAAGGCATGGACAACCTAAGCATACTTAGGATTAATAGACAGAGATGACATAAGGTACACATACAATGGAAGACTATTCAACCATGAGAAAGAAGGAAACCCTGTTATTTGCAACAATACTGATGAAACTTGGGGGCATTATGCTAATTGAAACATATCAGAGAAAGCAACAAATATTCTAAGATCACACTTATATGTGGAATCATAAAATGTCAAATTCACAGAAGCACCCTGCAGGTTGCCAGGGGTGGAGAAGAAATGGGGAGATGTTGGCCAAAGGGTACAAACTTCCAGTTATGAGTAAGTTCTGAGGTTGTAATATCTGCAAGGTGGCTATCATAAACAATATTGTATATTTGAAAGTTGCTAAGAGAGTTGCTGAGATCTTAAAAGTTCTAACTACACACACAGATACAATGTGACTGCAGGTGGTATATGTGTTAACTGATCTCATTGTGGTATTGATTTCACAATATATGCATACATTAAATCATCACACTGGGTGCCTCAAACTTAGACAATGTTACATGTCCATTATAGCTCAACAAAGCTGGGAGGTAGGAGGGAGATGGCCAGTTTTTTATTGACTCTCCTGCTCCACATTTCAACATTGCACCAAACCAGGGTCTCCCTGGTGGCACAAGGGGCTAAGCACCACACTATGAAGCATCCATAGCCACTGAAGCATGAGATCAATTCCTGGCCAGGGAGGGGACCCACATGGTGCAGGCAGACCTCTCCTGCCTCGCCCGCTGCTCCCCTCAGCAGTGTATTTCAGTGGATCTGCCTGTTCTGTTCCCCACTCTGTCTCTGGTGAATCCTCTCACCCCACACACACACACCTCTGGGTACCCCAGTTCTTGTATGCATAAATAAAATCTTTAAAAAACAAAGAAAACATTTTGTTTTTAAAAATTGCACCCAACCATTTCAGAGAATGAAACAACTCTATTTCCTTTGTCATCTATATTTTTTTAACTTTCTCAATGTTTGATTAAATTATGTGATCCTGACAGTGAGCAGAGCTGACATGGGCAAGTTTGGGGGAGAGCATGACTACCTGAAAGGTTTCAGCATGGTTGGACGAGAGACCAAGGGAGAAAGAGAGATAGAGGGAAAGAGAAAGAAAGAGCCAGGCCATGTTTCTGACCAGCAGGAACTTTTATTGTACTCCCAGGCGAGGTTCTCAGATCCCCAGAGAGGGGGTCGGAGAAGTCGCACCCAGTTACAGGCTGTGGCTTTTATAGGCGGGGTACTTTGGATTGGAAAATTTTGAAGTTCCTTCTGGCGGGAAGGTTGTGGCGGGAAGAAGCTGTCTGTTGGTGGGGGTCCATATTGAAGTCTCCAGGTTGCATTCAGGTCTCCCTGAATTTCTGGGCCGCATTCCACTGGGGTTGAGCTACCTGAGTCAAGTGTCATCTTGTTCCACATCGAGAGCGACTTGCTGTCTCCATCTTATCTTGGTTACTGCTGGTTCCTTGGAACTGCTGCCCTGGGGGCCTGGGTGAGGGGTTTGGGTGAGGGGCCTGAATGAGGGGCCTGAGTGAGGGACCTGTGTGACCTTTCACTACCTATGGGAGCATCTGCCCCTTTACCACTGACCGTGCCTGTAGGTACCTCCATGGGCATCTCCAGACGATGCTGAGTAGTTCACTATGTAGACAGCCTGGGTCACACTGCAAAGATGGTTAAAAGAAGATTCACTAAGCAAGTTTCTGTTCTACCTTTCACTGCAAGCGTTTTCTGGCCTCAGAGAAAGTAAGTCACTCCCTCAGCACCAGTGAGCCAATGAGTGTCTCTCTCTGAATCTCTACCCTCTCTACTGGGTGACTCTGGAAGAGCTTGAGGGAGCATGCAGACTCCTGGGCTCCTCTGAACCCAGAGAACAGACTGAGCAGAGGGTGGCAGGGCCCTGAAGCTGTGTCTGATGCATTTCCCCACTGATTATGGGCCAGCTCTGAACAAGAATTTTAGAACCTCCAAAGTGGATGAGCAGACCAAGCTTGGCATAGAGACACCTGGCCTGGAGGGTCCTGCAGCCTTTCGAAGGTCTTCTCGCCTGCTTCTACCCTAGGTTTCCACTGCCTTGCCTTCTTGCAAGTCTTCTCTGGAAGAAGCTTCCCTCAAGGGACCCCTTAGAAAGAATGAACCCTGGGGACTTCACTTGGTTGTATGGGGGTAGAGGGAGTGAGGTACATGGGGGTAGCAGAGGGAATCAAACTGACTCATGGCCGGTCACTATTTTACGTTTCTAGGGACTCACACCGTCCCCAGGCACCCTTCCCTGGCTTAAGTTTCCCAGTCCCAGCATTCTTTTAAACCCAATTCAGTCCAGCATCTCCCTCTGATTACCTTCTATTGACCTTCTTGCTTGCGACTAAGGGGCTCTTAGAGGAAAGATGTTCTAATAGGAAAGGAGATAGGGAGGAGCCAGAGGATATCTGTTACATCCATTATTCTCCACTCAGGATCCCATTTTGCGCCTTCACTTGAGGGCTATAAATTGAACCCAGAGGGAGGGGCCCCAAATCCGCAGTGGGGAGTTCATTAAAATCGACACTGTTTGCCTCGGGCTGACCAAAGTGAAACACTGCCACCGCGTGGCTACTCGAGGTCATCACAGGCTGTCTCCCTACCCGACCCCAGCGCAGCCTCCACGTGGTAAGACAGGGACAGCAGGAAGAAGAGCAGGGGGTGCATTTTAGCCTTCCCCACCTCTTCTTTATGAATATTCATATAAATACATTCACAAGGTACAAAGCTCATAAGGCCTACGGGCTGAACAATGGAATGACGAGCTCCCCCCTCTTGGCCCCAGAGGCTTTACTGAGCAGTTTCTGGGGTAGCCTGCAGGAGGTGCTTCAAGCCCGCACACAGGTGTCCTAGTCTTCACCAGGAGGCGAGCACTTGCTAGGCCTAGACCCTTGCCAGTCCCCAGACAGGCGGACCTCAGGCCGGTCTTACTGCTGTATAAATCTGCTCCCTGTCTGTGCCTTGATACTTACAACGACTAAACACACAGTGCCCCTTCTCTGCAGTTCCCAAAATCCCACCTCTTGCACATGCAGCAGGAGAAACCAGGAGGTCATAAATGATCTTTCCTGCTCACACAACATCAACCCGAACGTCAGTGCAGTAAGTTTTGGAAACGCTCTTGTGCAACCTTCTCAGTTGACAGGTGAGAAAACCGGGGGAACAGTGTCTTTCTGAGTCCACACTGCAGTTGCCTCCAGGACAGACTCAGTTGTGCACTTACTGAGGCTCCACACATCCTCTTTAACCCACGCCTGCCTGCTCCCCGGCTTGTCCCCCGCTCCCTAGCATTGCCTGCTGCTCCTTGTTCTAAAGGGCTGGTTGCCAAGTGCCCAGCACTCACCTTCCAGCTTCTCTGGACTAACTCAGCAGCACATGACTGACTGCTACGTGGTGGCGAAAAGGCCTGAGCACCAACCCCCAGGAAAGCTGGTCTGAACGCGCCTCAGCTGCCCTGAGTGCCCGATAGTGCCTGATAGTGCCCGAGGAATTCAGGCTGGACAGACACAAAGACCTTCTAATGCTTCAGCCCCAAAATAGGTGTCCAAGGGAACTAACAAAATGTCTGGAGTGCTTATAACTGGATTAAGTTATGAAATCATGCTGCGTATAATGAGTCTCCAGTGCTATAAAACACAAGGTACAGCGTGATAAGAGACCTGTGGCCTGTCTTACATGTAACTCTCTGATGTGCACTGACTGTGCACTTTGCTATGAATAATCTACTCACTCCCATAAGGAGCGTATAAGACACACCTATTTACGTGAACTAATGTGCCAGACTTTCCACTGCTTTTAACCTCATGCTAACTTGAAAATTATCAAACTACTTACGTTTCTATTTCATGAAGAAAGGAGCCAAATTTCAGATTTTTTTCATAATTGATACTTTCATAATTATTTCGGTAGATGACAAGTTTTAACTTTTTTGCTTGTTAAATAATGGGTCATTTTAAAATTGAGGATTTTTGCTTTTAATGATGTGTAAGTGGAAGTCATGCCAGTTGGCAGTTTCTGACACTAAGAAATTCATCAAATAATTGTGTTTCAGAAAAATGGAAAAGTTAAAATGTGCACAGCATCAGAGACGTGGGCTCACAGAGCTTTAGAGCTGTGTCCGAGAGAGGAGACCAAAGCAAAACACCTCTTTTATATAAGATGGGGAAACTGAGGCACAGAAAGCTAAGCGACTTGTCCCTCACACATGTCTCTGCTGGGGTGCAGGATCTTTGGGTTCTCATTGTCACTCACCAGCCTCCTGGTTGTGAAATCCCAGAGGCCATTTACTCTCTCTAAGCCTCAGTTTCCCCCACCTGTAGAATGAGTAGGTTGGATGAGAGGATATCTATGATGAAACAATTTCCGAAAAATAAAAGCCTCCATGCTCACAAAACTGAACTTTGAAAAATACAAGAATCTGATGGTGCACTGGGGAAATGGTGGTGGGACATCCATGGGGACCACAATCAATGTCAAAAATATATAAATAAAATAAGAACTACACCAAAAAGGAAAAATAAAAATACAAGAATGTGCATGCACCTGCAACATCACCTGTGAAACAGAAACTGACCACTGCTTGCAGGCCTTCATTTTCAGTCTGGACCCTCTCATCCACCATGTTCTGTATTTCTCATCAATCAGACTGCAGCTGTCATGCAGTTTCCTGCACAGCTGTGCTCTACCCCGCACCCCCACCCCTAGCCTTCCCACCAGCGAGTCCAGGTCGGTGGGAAGGGGCAAGGTTCCCTGCAGCGAGCTGAGTCATCCTTCCCAAGTAATTTGCTTCTGGAGATATTTGGAAATGCAGAGGCCTGTAGTCAAGTAGAGAGAATAATCCATCATGTGGATTGCAGCTGCCTTCAGCAGAGTGGGAGGGAGACCTGGCAGAGTTCAGGATGCCTTCCTACTGCCTACGGGTGACCCAAAGCTGCAGATGCACTGGGCAGGTCCTGCTCCACTCATGATGACAGCCAGGGAGATTGGGGGAAGTTACCCTGTGCCTAAGGCCCTCTGCCTGTGATATGTGTAGCTGGGAAGTACCCAGGGAGGAACAGGGAATGTCTGACCAGCTAGCTGGCCTGGCTCAAGTAGGCAGACACCCTCACAGCAACACCAGACCCAGTCTGCTCCTCACTCAGCATCTGGAGTGACCCTCCCCCTGCTTCGGCCTCCCCTCCCACCTTCCTTCAAGATTCTACCCCCACCTTTCTCCCATACCCCCAGCCCCATCCCTACAACTTGCTCCCAGGTTTGACCACTGCCCCCAACTCCTGGTGTTTTGCTTGCATTGCCCATGAGTAGTTGGGTGCCTTATATGCCAGTTCCTACCAAGGGTACCTGAGCGACATGGGTTTATGGAAGCATTTGGTGAAGATGAAACATATGATGCCCCAGGAGGAGCCTGCTTTTTTGGGGGGAGGGGAAGAAGGAGAAGGATTGAGGGGTAAACAGGTACTGAAAGGTACTCACTTCTTCCCAAGATCTGAATGGGTCCAGAATGACAACTGAGTGCACCTGTGAGCCCACCCAAACCAGGACACAGGTCAGGCTGCCACAGGCCGTTGAGTTCCTGGGACAGGCAGCTGGGAGGTGGGGAAGGGGAGAAAAGATACACCCTGGGCATTCAGTTCAGAGCGGAGGGTGTGTGCCCAGCTCCACTCTGCTCCCATTGCTTACCCTGCCAGAAGAACACACCTTTCAGGTGAAGGGACTATTTTCTGTGCACAAACATGACCTCTGCTCCAAAACTGCCTATCTCAGAGCTGAAGTCACCCTTTTTAAGTTTGTCCATCTGGGACTTTTTCTCCCAAAATGTGCACAGAGAGCTACTGGCCTCCTCATGCTCTGGAAGCCCTTTCCCTAAAAACCCCAAACATGCCCCACTTCATCCTCATTGCAGGACCCAGGGAAGCACCTCCTGTGCGGAGCAACTGCCCCATCTGCAGGCTACCCAGGCCTGGGCTAGTCTGCCCTTCTTGCAGACTTGGACAGGGTGGAGAGGAAGGCACCTGACCTGGAGATGCATTAGAGCACACCGAGGACCCGCAGTCTCCTCCAGTCCATGAGGTGAACCCCGGGGATTAAATACCTGCTAGCCCAGGAGAGATCAGGAGCTATTCCCAGGCCACAAGCACAGCTGACCTTAGAGGGACTGAAACTCAAGTATTTCTCTTCTATACCTTCCACCCAATGCTCCCAGAGCTATGTTTTGTTTTTTAAAGAGCTGAGGGGGGAGGAAATGAATCAACAATGTTCTGGAAGGGTCCTTCTTCAGTCCCCAGATAGGTTCTCCAAGGCCCCTGAATACCCAGGGGGACAAATACCAAAAGGTGCCAGGCCCCCCAGCCCCCACCACAAGTCTGAGGGGCAATGAACAACACCTGAGTGCTCCTGTCTGAAGTGCCCACATGCAGGTGGTGTTAGAAAAACCAGAACTTACTATCCTGCTTTCATACTTCTGACCACTGCTCCCCAGTGTGGTAAAAATTTTGTTAAAGAGCTAAAAGCAGGATTTCCCAGTGTGGTGATTTACCCCAGGAGGACTGCACAACTACTTTTGAGATCAAAGGAGTCTTTGTTATGTGGGGTGGCTTGGAAATGGGTAGTGAGGTAGAGGCTTCTCACCCCATGTTCTGTTGGACATACTTTCAAGTCCATTCTCCTTTCATAACTTCCACCACTCCTGTGGAAGCTTCCAGCATCTCTTGCTTGGAAAACTGCAGCGGCTTTTTCAGAAGTAAAATAATTACACATGTTATGATTACCTCTGATTCACTGTGAAGGTTAAGTGAAATAGTGTTATGAAAATATCTATCCCAATGCCTGGCATATTTTAGGCACTTCAAAAAAATGTCTCTTCAAAAAGAGGGAAAACTACCAAGGATTTGTTAAATTTAATTGAACTTATAAATATGTGTTTTTTTTAAAGATTTATTTATTTATGCACACAAGAGCTGGGGTACAGGCCAGAGTTGTGGGAGGTAAGAGGAGTCACCAGAGACAGAGTGGGGAGCAGAACAGGCAGATCGACTGAAATACACTGCTGAGGGGAGCAGCAGGCGAGGCAGGAATGGTCTGCCTCACCATGTGGGTCCCCTCCCTGGCCAAGGATCGACTCGCTCTGCTGTGCTGGGGATGCTTCACAGTGCGGCGCTTAACACTGCACCACCAGAGAGGCCCTGCAACTCATAAATATTAATAAATGCAATACAAATTTTAAGAAAGAAAACCCAACTTTTCTATCCAATACATTCTTGCCCCCTCATTCGTGCTGCACATGTAGCCAAAACCAGGTTTTCCAAAACACAGATATCTGATTACGCCCAATCCTGATACTCAAGTGAGATGGATCTGCCACAACAGAGACACCGTGTGCTTGCCTGAACAGGCTGTCAGTCCCATGAGCCCTTCCCTCTAGGAATCTACCTGGATTTGTCCCATAATGACCCAATATGCAGCCAATGGTTAGAGGATTCTAGTTGTATGAAGCGTAGGAAGTAAACTGAACCTGACCTCTTGACCTTAATTGTATCTGTACCTCTAAACCTTTCCATGCAAAGTGTGACTAGCAGCCCTAAGGGCTCGAGAGCTGGGTTTGTTGAACTCATAGGCAGAGTGTTATGAACTGATCTACAGCTACTTGCTACAAAATAATGTTTACTACTTGCTTTTGTAAGGAAAAATAATTAAACTTTTTTTAAATACTTGTCTATGTAGAGCAAAATTTCATCTGCATCCATTTGATATGAGCCACCTCTAACTATGGATGGTGACCATAATCTATCCAAAAAGAATCTAATCCCTGTTCATGTGCTCAGAATGTTTTCAACATGAGAAAAAAGAGGTCAGACACTAGGAAAAGGTGGAGGGTCCCCAGGAGGCCCTGCTCATCACAAACATACAGTTTATAATTTGTTCCTGAAGAGTTCAACATGGTAAAAAAAAAAAAATCCAAGATTTGAGGGTTTTCTATGATTCCAAGAAAAAGTAAGGATCTTACCCATACATACTGTTATTTTCTGTTAGTTACTGGAGTTAAGACTCAGATATTTAGAAAAGCATTCTCAAGGAATTAATCAAATGACATGACATTCTGGTTTATAAATAAAATAACCCACTAATGGCCAGAGGGAAGGGAACTAAGGATAACCATAAATAATGACAGAAGATTAGGGTTGGGGGTTATGAGGCTTCATAGGACATCTTCCCCATTTAAGTATATATTTGAAAATAGTCATTACAAAAGGTAGAACCCTGGATCTGGGTCAGAAGGACCCAAGGAAGTTTTATTGTTTGTTTATTCCCTGAACATAACTCAACAAATATCATGGGGTGAATCAATGACTTAGACATTTAAATCAGTAAAATGTCTTTATTTGTTGCTTGTGTATTTTGACCATGTTCAAAGCTATAGTTCAACATGTTTTAAACAATCAGTCATATCCACAAAGGGATTACGACAGTCCTCAGATCGTGGATTACACAAAACTAAGGTCTAACGAGTTTAAATGATATGTTCAGAACTGAAATTTTTTCATCTGGAAAAAAGGGCTTACACTTGGGTCTCCTGACCCAGATCCAGGGTTGCTGTCCTTTCTATTTTTAAGCAAATGATGGAAACAAGGGAACTTATCTTTATCATTGGTCTTTAGAATGTGCACTTCCCTGCATCCTTAATAACATGATTGAGGGCACAGAAACAATCCTGTGTTAGAAATGTGATTATCATAGCATGCAAAGTACAGAAGGAGTGTTTTGTTGATTTAAGTATAGCCAATCTATGCAAAAGTAATTTTTAAACCCTAGGTGGTGCCAGGTTTCAAACTCTGGCCTGTACCAAAATCACTTGCACTATTTATTTAAGACATATATGTCTGTTTGCTGAAACGATTCTAATGTAGACCAAACACTGAGAATTATTTTTTATACAGAGCATTGAAGACTGAGAAAGAGCAGTAAGTTAGGAGGTAAAACCAAGAGAGTGATTAGTCATAGAAGCCAGAAAAAGTGCTTGAGAAAGGATACATAGAAGCGTCTACTGGACATAGAAATGTGGAGGTCATGGAGATTTTGACAAACAAGGCTTCAGAGAAATGGGGCCTCAGGGCCTTCCTGGTGGCACAGGGGTGAAAGTCTTAGCACTATCAAGCTATCACCAGCCACTGCAATAAGAATTCAAACCCCAGCCAGGCAGCTAACCCACATGAGGCAGCAGACCTCTCCTGTCATCCCACTGCTCCCCTCAGCAGTGTATTTCAGTAGATCCACCTGTTCTGTTCCCCACTTTGTCTCTGGTGAAGCCTCTCACCCCCTCCTCACATCTCTGGCCTACACCCCAGCTCCTGTATGCATAAATAAATGAACTTTAAAAAAAGAAGTGGGGCATCAGAATGTGTTCAGTTTGGATGAGGAGAAGAATGAGATGGAAGAGTGACAACAGACCTTTTTTTGAGAAGCTGATCTATGAAAGGAACAGAGAAAAAGTTGAAATAGAGAAATTAGGCAGTGTTGAGGGAATGTTGAAATTGAGATTTTATTTTTACCTTTTAAAGAACTAAGTTTTGTTGCCAACAAAATCAGTTTAATAAAAAACAAGTAAAAAACATTTGGAAAGTGCAATTGATACAGGGCAACAAAAGGGCTCTAAAACCTGCCAAACACACAGTCCCAACAGTTTACCAGTCACGGTCTGAGTTCTTACCTGCGCACACAACTGCAAGACTACTCAGGTTCGGAGAACAATAATAATGAGATTTATTTAACAAAGTAGGGGAAAAAAGAGTTACGGAGGCCAAAATTAGCCATATTACCTCACTGAACCACTGTCCAGTGTTTTACAGCACTAAACATAAACTCTCCCAAGATGGTGTCTTCCCACCACTGAGCGTCTGGAGCACGTGACAGCCAGACTATAGGCAGGATCCAACTCAAGAAGACAGCAGAAGACACAAAAGGAGATGCTCACCAGAGCTGCAGAGATGTCCCAGCGCAGCACCAGACAGGAGACACTGGAAACAGCAGCTGCAGCAGCCAAATAACTCGAGGAACGGCCACACTCACACAACTCCGCCCGGCTCTGTGTCTTCTTCGCCTTCCCTTCCAGGCAATAACAGCTACAAAGCTGGGAACAGTTTCAGTAGCTCCGCTACCTACAAAGCGTCCAAACTTTTCTTCTCTGAGGTTGGCTGCTGGAAGCCTCTCCTCGCCCTTCAGAGGTCTGCAATAGCCTCTGGAAGATCTGCATAGTGGGGGCAGAAATCACTGACCCCAGAGTCACAGAAGATCCAAAACACTGAAATTCTGAAAGCTGAATCCTGAACCCTGAATTCTGGGGGTTGCTTCTGAGTCCTTTGTGTTTGTTATCAGTATCCACCCCAACCCCCCCACCCCACTCCCCACCAATACTTTGTCTTCGCCAGGGCTATTCATCCTCACCAGCAACCCCCTCCAGGGGACGCCACCTATACCAGTCTCTGGCTTCAGCCACAGGTTACACAATGACACACATGTACTTCCTCAGAACAAAAGCCAACAAGCACCTTTATATAATCTTTGGAAGGACTGCTTCTAGGTAAAGAAGACTTCCTTCTTCCTTCTACTGGCGCAAGGAAGCAACATCACTTCCCAGCAGAGGAGCAAGTCATGTTGAATCCTGTAGTTTGCTGAGTGCATTTGCATGGCAATGTACTTGTAGCCTCTCAACCTTATTTAAATATGTTTCTGCATGTAAATGTCACAGATGCTAGAGGGTACAATGACTCACTAACATGCAAACCACAAGAGAACAGGGCATTTATAGTATTTATAGCAGAGTGCTTGAATCAGGGCCTCAGCAGAGATAAAACTACACATAAACAGACAACTGGTATTTGACAGTAGAGCCAAGAATACTCAATGGAAAAAGGACACTGAAACAAAAATGCTGAGAAAAGAACTAGGTTGCAGTTGAAGGACCAGTTGATGTTTGGGGCTCTTAAGAGAACATCCTGTGGTCTTGCTCCATCAGCCCTGACCAGATAATGATTACAAATTGATTCCTCAGGTCAAGTAGTTGCCACCCAAGGGAGGCTTTTGCTCTGGGAGATCTGTCTCAGTAAGCTCCACATCCTACAACCAATCCCCATGCTGTAGACTGGGTTCTTAGACCACCACCCTGTACTAGCGTTCAAGCTACAGTCAACCTGATTGTGGTGAGGTTACAACTAATATAACAACAAAAAGCACAATGTGCAAGACCAACATCCCTGAGCTGCAATTTTAAAGCAAAGCCATCACAGCAGAATTGAGAAAGAAAGCAACCTAGGTTAGCCCATAGAAATAATCACAGAGCATTGAGAATAATGAAGAGGCAGAAGAATTCACTCCAATCGATGGATCAATATAAAATAAAATCTGGGGGAAATGCCCAATGCAAACGAATAAACCAAACTACTAAACAGACTTCAGGGTAATAACCATCTTTAATGATACTTGCTGAAGTTGGGAGAACAATAAATGAACAAAATGAGAAATAAAATAAAGATAGAGAAAATATGAAAAAGCCCCAAACAGAAATAAAGAATGCAATCATTAAAATTAACTACATGATAGAAGGGATCACCAGTAGACTAAGTGAGGCAGAGGAAAGGATCTGCAAGACTTAGTGAATGGGAGAAAATATATGTACACCATACATCCATCAGGGGTAGATATCCATAATGTACAAAGAACTCATACAACTCAACATACAGAAGACAAATAACCCAATCAAAAAATGGGCAAAGAACTAAATAGACACTGCTCCAAAGACATACCGATGACCAACAGGCACATGAAAAAATATTCATCATCACTGATTATCATGAAAACTTAAAATCACAATGAGATATCACCTCATAAGGTGAGAATGAATTAATAAGACCAAAAATAACAAGTGTCAAGGATATGGAGTAAAAGGACCCCTCATACACTGTGTTTGGGAAGTTAGACTGGTTCAGCTCCCTGAAAAATAGTATGGAGGCTTCTCAAAATATCAAAAACAGATTTACCATATATCCAGCAACCCCTTAACTAGGTATTTATCTGAAGAATGCAAAAACACTAGTTCAAAGGGATAGATGTGCTCATATGTTCAATGCAGCATATGTTCAATAGTCAAACAAGGGAAATAACTATCTCAGCAATAGATGTGATAGAGATATTGTTTATATACACAATACTCAATTATTTAAAAAGATGAACCTCTGCCATTGCAACAACATGGATGGAGCTGGAGGGGATTATGCTGAGTGAAATAAGTCAGAAGGAGAAAGACAAACACTAGAATGATTTCACCTAAATATGGAATACAAAAGAAAAAAGAGAAAGCAAAGAAATAGGCAAAAACAAACTCTTGAAATCAGTGCAAAACCGAGGCTACCAGAATGGGAGGCTGGTGGCAGCAAATGGGAGAAGGAGCTCAACAGATTATGGTGAAAGATTACTAGTCTTTTGGTGATAGATGTGGCGTGATAGCATACATTTGTAGAGGTTTGAACCCATACTCCTAAAATATAAACTATGTTGTAAATCAATGTTACCTCAATAAACAATTGAAATAAACGCAAATTAGTAGATAAATAATAAATTATCTGCATCTGTACTTGGGATAATCCATTGCACATGCAGGTTGCAAGAGCTGTAACTGAAAGTGGAGGGTAAGGCCAGCAAGTAAAAATGAAGAAAGACCTTATTGTATGGAAGGGTGTGAAAACAGCCTTGTGTTTTGCCTCTTGGATTGATGTTTACTACAGATAAGTTACTAACTTCCTGGAACCAGAAGGAAAGATCCTTTTTTTTTTTTTTTTCCTGGGATGTCACCAAGTCCAAATGTTTCCCAAGTAACTTTAATTTTTATAACCAATGAGGAAAAAAAGAGTACAGATGAGTCCTTACTCAGGGTCACCCCACTAATAAGGGACGGAGCTAGAATGAAGGCAGGTAATCAACACTCCCATGTTCTTCTAATCTATATACTCACTGCACAGAAAGCACAAAGATAAAATAATAATCAGGTCTGCCAAGCAGAAATGACAATTAACAGTCAATTCAATTTGCTTTATGACATTTCTTTTTTCAAGGATCCAAATAGTGCATACAGATAAACAACTCTGTTATGGAGCAACCCTTGACCACCGACCCAGCCTTCCTTCTCTTGCTCCCCAGGGGCTGTCACTGCCACAAATCAGATTCCTTTCCCCCTGCTCTGCTCTGCCGTGATGCCATGGGTAGGCACTCACAGGCCAGACAGTCCCCTTTGTTGTTTCCTGTTTAAAGAACACTGGATTGCAATCTCCCCACTCCCAGATAATCATGTGCTTATTATTCTTGAAATGTCATTCTTGAACCTGGAATTGAGATCAATATCCTGAGGTGCAAGGACCGAAGGAGTTTAATGCTGAGGTTGTATTGTGTGGCAGAATATTCGACTGGAGCTGGGAGAAGCTCTATGTTCAAAGAACTGGACTTCCCTCTCTGCTCCTTGCTGCCCCCCAAAGACTCTCTTCTCTAATGAATGGAACAACAGTGGCCACATTCATTAGCTAAGGGAAATGCTTGTGATTTTCAACTTTCGCTGGAATTCCAAGTCCCATAGATCAGGTCAGGGGTCTTTATTTGTTCTGTCTCCTGATGACTTCCTGGTGTCTAGAATGGTGCCTGACTCATTAGAGGCACTCAGTAAATATTTGTTTAGAACCTGGCGATGCCACAGGCAGATGTACATACATCAGAAAAAGCCCAAGTGGGTAAATGTTGGGTTAGCCTGAGTTGGGCTCTCTGGCTCCAGTAGATTCTGGCTCTGTGACACTGGGCAAGATGTTCTGAGCTGTATGGAATATTTTGGGCCTGGATAAGAGAGGTGCTCCATCAAGGTAAGTGGGTGTAACAACCCTTTTAACTAAACAATTCTGTCTGGGTGACAAGTATCTCTTAGCAAGCCTATACAAGCATAGTCTCCACTCCCTAATCCCTTCTCCACCCGGCTCAGGGGAGTTAAGAGGTGCCTTTGTGAACAGCTGTGACCATTCAGAAGAACTAGTCAGGGCTGAGAATCCAGATACCTACTCACTCCCTGTGGCCAACACAAGCAGAGGGAAAATTAGGGAGAAAACCCTACCTGCTCTGTAAAATGACACAAATTTCACATACCTGCTCTTTAAAAGTTTTGATGTTTCCTTGACTCAAAACAGTCTTAAATGGAGACAAGTGAGTACACCTATATTCTAGGCTGCAGTCTTAAGCAGACATTTCACAAGAGCACCAACTAAAAATCAATAACCAAGCTAACAGGTTAGTAAGGATTATTGAATAATTAGACCAATGTTAACTAACTGATGCTAATAAAACCAACATGAAAACACCCATGTGTCAGGCACTGTTGTTGAAACTAGGGATGTTAATTGGGCCTCCCTGATGGCACAGGGGTTAAGTCACAGCACTCTGAAGCTATTGGCAACCACCGCAGCACGAGTTTGATCCCCAGCCAGGGAGGTGACCCACATGGACCCACATGATGCAGCAAACCTCTTCTGTCAATTCCATTGCTCCCCTCAGCAGTGTATCTCAGTCACTCTGCCTGTTCTGTTCCCCACTCTTTCTCTGGTGAATCCTCTCACCCCCTGCACCTCTGGCGTACAGTACCCCAGTTCCTGTATGTATAAGTAAATCTTTTTTTAAAAAAATGAAAGATATCAGATGGTTTCACGCATCTGTGGAATATACATGAAAAAAAATTATACACAAAGAACAGAAGGAATAAAACTTGAACTCAGGAAAAAGATGATAATAGTTACCAGAAGGAAAAGGGTGGGGGAAGGGAGGTGTAGTGGCAAGAAGGGGCCACAAAGTAAGTTCAGGATGGTCCTAGCAGAAGGGGGTAAAGGAAGGAGTCTCAGAGCCCTCGGTGGCTTTATACTTTTATTACAGAGGTGGCATTAAGTACATGGCAGGCATGGGTGCCGGGGGGCTGGCAGGATGGCAGGCCTCCCAGCCCCCAGCGCATCTCACCCTCTCGGCTGCTTTGCTGCTCTTCTGTTCTCCCGCTGCTCTCGCTGCTTGCTGGTCCTGCTGCTGCTCACATTGACACTGGCGTCCTCAAGACACCACCCACATAAGCCCGTGTCCAAACTCAGGTGCGCCCACTTGCGCATGCGCACTGCAGGTGTCCATCATTATACCAGTGGTGGGAGGGTGGAAAGACCTGATAGTTCTCTGATCCTGCAGGAGGCAAGATGGGTTATGGGTTTTGGTGGAGGAAAAAAAGGAAAAAAATAAAATTTTAAAAATAATTCACATGTGAACAAAGAAATGTAATAATCTGAGCACATTCTAATCAGTGATCATGGAGATGCAAATATTCTAAAGCAACATAAAACTAGTGACCACACTACACCAACATCTTTTATAGTAGCTTTATTCAAAATATTAAAACATGCACTCAAACTGCTGGAGGATAACAATAGAGAAACCTAAAGAAGGCATCGCAAGACCAAACTAAAACCTGACTCACAGAGGGAGGTGAGGCAGAGGAGATAAACAGGACCATAAACCCAGCTGTAGAAATCAGGCTCCTGGGCGCCAGCCCTTTATCACAAGGCATAAGACCCAAGCAGGTATCACATGCTGTGGGAGTACTGGGAGAGCAGACCTGAGCTGAAGATACGGAGACTGCCCACTGCCGAATCTCCCGTCTCTTTCTGGTTTGCATAGTTTTCCAAAATCGGCAACAATCTAAACACTCACAAAGACAAGCCCCTCCCTACCAAAAGAAGAACCGGGCAGCCATCCTTCTGCCCACCTGTGACTATCCAGGTGCTTCTCCTCACCAACTCTCCTCTGCAGGGCAGCAGCCTCCTGCCTGCCCATGACCTATACCATACCGAAACTTCACTGGCCTCCCTCAGGGGAGGCAGCTCTCCTCAAGACCTCAAGACCGCGGCCTGCGACCATGCAGGCCTCCCTCACAAACCTGTCCTTTTCCGAGCAACTCCTCCTGCCCAGTTGTGTCTATGCAACTGTCCTTTAGTCTTCTGTCCCTTTTCCCTAATAAACCTGCTCTTTAAAACAACATCTCTGCCTCATAGAGAAACTCAGACACTCTGCCTGGGAGTGCCTGAGAACTCGCTGTGTGCTGCTGAACAGGGCGTTCTGGTGAAACCTTTCCTAGAGTAAACCCACAGACTTGAAAAACATCAAAACAGTCCACTGGTGAACGAATGGAGTGGGGAGGGGGAAAACAGGCAATCTAACTTTACAGTTCTTGAGGAAAATAAAGAAACCAAATCATACATACAAGTGATAATATGTGAAAGGTCGGTGTAGCGGCAGGATGGGGGCGGCACTGGAGGCAGGGTCGGGATGGTTCTGGCAGACGGGTCAGGGAAGGAGTCTCTTGGAGCCCTCGGTGACTTTTAGGCTTTATTTAGTAGAGGTGGCCAGGTACATGGCAGGCAGGGGTGCCGGGGGGCTGGGAGGCTGGCAGGCTGCCCAGCCCCCGGTGCATCTCACCCTCTCAGCTGCTTTCTACTGCTGCTGCTCATCGGTTCTCTCAGTTCTGTCTGTTGGTCCTCGCAGTTCTGTTCTCACAGTTCTGGCGTCCTCATGACGCCGCCCATTTATGCCCGTGTCCAACACAGGTGCGCCCACTTGCGCATGCCCACCCTGGAATGCTCACAGCACCGCAGGTGTCCATTATCAGTGATGGGAGGGTGGAAAGACCTGATCAACCTTTACCCTACAGTCGGTGAAAGAGCCCTGGAGGGAGTCACCACCCTAGGGGAGGTCTTAAGATAGATAAGGGAAAATCTTATCTATCAGCAGTTCAGGATAACGGATAACACCACCTGAAGTCCTATGTGACTATTAACAGAATTAAGCTCCTCATACTTTACCTCCACCCCCACCCCCCAGAACCTATAAAAACTCCTTCCCTACTCAACCAGGGCATGACTTTCCTGACCTCCATCCTGTGTGCTCAGTGAACCTCACCCGGGAGCGCAATTAAGTTCCTGCTTGTCAGAAACTTGGTCTGGCTCTCCATGTTCTAACTGCACCGAAACCTTTCCATATGCCCTTCATATTATCAGAGGCTTATAACTTAAAATTTGCTTAAAAGCAAATTGTCCATCTGGGTTAGAATTGGCCTGATCAGCTTATTCTGCTGTTTCACTAACCCCTGTGCCAGAATGTCTTCTGTGTGCCACGGCTTTGGCTCCATGCAATGTCCAGCACCCCAACAACTGTCTACCCAATAATTTAACAACAACTGATTATCCTAGCTCAAAGGATCACCAAATAATGCTTTTCTAATGCTATCATTCCTTTTATATTTGCTGCTGACATCATTATGTCAAATGTAGCTCCTTGTCATTAACTGGAACTATTAGGTTGCCTTGAGATGCAATTTCTATTGGGCAATAGGTTTACATTTACCCTGAACTAATTTCATTTAAGCAGGAGTTAAACCTGATTAAATGATGGCAAATATGAGGAGGGTTATTTTTTAAGAATCGTTACACACTCATGAATTTTCATACATAGGATTGTTTCAATTCACAGTAAATGTTGTTGTGGGGTTTTTTTTTAATGTAAAACCATCTCTGCCTTTCAAAGCCCTTCTCAGGTCATACCTTTAAGTATAACCTCAGGTGTAAAAGCATCCTAGTTTCTAACACAAGTCCTTGGTGCATCTTCCCAGTTCTTTTTCAGGGGATGCTGTTTAGAAGCTGAGATCCAGGTTTTGAGGGCTCTTTTAGCATCTGTCAGTGATACCCTCGGGCCAGCTTCCGTGTGGGCACGGGGGAGTCTGTGTGCACAAGGCACTCTGCTCTCAGTTGGAGGGGGATGACCAAAAGACTGGGCGATCTGGGAGAGTCTCGCTGAGAAACTGGGAGCCACGCAATGTGAAGAGCCAGAGCAGGTAGCAGTCTGAACTGAAGTTAAAGTGCTCCGCAACCAGAACAGAGTCCAGAGGGCCAGAAAGACTTACAAGCAAGGAAAAGAGAGTACAACTAGCTGGAACGAGACCAGGATTCTGCCTCTGAATTGAGATAAATTTGTATGTTAACTGTCTTTTAACCACATGGGAATAGTACATATTTTCAGAGACTTCAAAAAATAAATGAGCAAAAATAAATTAAAAAAATAAAAATAAATAAATAAATAAATATAAATAAATAAAATAAATAAATAAAAATACCTGAAACCTAAATAATGTTAAAACCAATGTTACTTAAATTAAAAAAAAAACTTTTAATTAAAAATTAATAATATGAGGGCTTCTGGAGCAGTGAGCGGCTGGGTTAATGGTGTGTATATGAACTTCCTCAAACAGAAAATGAGACCTGCTATTTAGAACATCCTGAATGGTGCATCGATGTAAAGTCCATTCTGCAAGAAGGCTGAAAATGAGAGAGCACTCACGCACCAGAGTGGGAATGCGTGGTAAATATCAGCTAAAATCTGGCTTCTGAGCAAGGCACCCCTGGTGCAATCGTCCTATTCCTCTATGCTGGAGGTGCCCACTGATGCCATTTTTGGAGTTGCTGGGTTCAGAGAGTGAGGTCCTTTGGTTCACTCTGGGAAAGGTTTCAGCAAGCTCCCCTTCACCAGCAGCAGCATACACAGCTGTTTCTTCACAACACAGAGACATTACTTATATCCAAAAGGGCAGGCTTATTACAAAGGGGTAAGAAGAATAAAGGACACTTGCATAGGCACAAGCGGGCAGAAAGAGCTGCCCCATAAGGGACAGGTTTGCTGAGAGAGGCCTGGTGGTTGCAGGTGGGCGGCCTTGAGGAGAGCTGCCTCTGCAGAGGGAGGTCAGTGAAGGGAAGTCCCGGCAGGGTACATACAGGTCACGGCAGGCAGGAGGCCGCTGCTTCGCAGAGGGACAGAGTTGGTGAAAAGGAGCACAGGCACAGGTGGGCAGAAGGACGGCTGCCCCAGGCCAGGGCAGAGACTGCACTGCTAGTCTTCTCTTGGGGAGGGGCTCAGTTCTTTGTGGTGTGGTTTGTTTCTTGTTCATTTTACACAAGTACGTAGAATTTGAAAGGGGCCAGATTTCTACAAGGGCCTTCAATCTCCATATCTTCACCTCCCAGTCTGCACTCCTGATACCTCCTACAACATCTGATACCACTTGGGTCTTGTGCTTTGTGATCTAGGCACTGGCGCCTGAGGGTCTTAGTTCCTAATGCTGGGTTAGTGGCTGTTAATCCCTTCTACCCCACCTCCAGCTCTTGGCATTGTGTGAGCCAGGTTTCTGACCTTGTGGTGCCTCCTTTCCAGTTTTTCTGTCCTTATCCTCCATCCAACAGTGAGATCCTCGCCAACCTACTCTTCTCAACCCTCCTGAATGTTGGTGGTGGAACAATGAGGCCTTCCCAACCCACCTACCCTACAACTGGATCTGCTAGCTGGCAGCTGCCATTAGCTCTCACTTTAAGAAGCAACAGACTTCATTTTCAGGTCCTCTGTGGCACTGGGATCTCCCATTTATCCACCATGTGTGTGGCTCACATCAGGAAGCCCACACTGTCCCGTCTGGAGGCTTTGACGTACATCAGGCAAGGAGAAGTGTGACCCTGCCCAACTCTGGCTTCATTCAGCAGCTCCTGCAATATGAATCTGAGATGGTGCCTTTCAAGCCTACCCAAAGCCTCCCTCCTTCCTAGGGAAGACAGCTGAATGGCAAATACTGAAAACCTACATGCAGGATTCCTACTACGCATGTCCTACCTTGGTGGCGTTGGTGGCGTAGGAGCGCCCACCCATTAAACAATGGTCTCAGAACTCCCATTGTTTCTGGCCAGAGCTGCACCCTGCTAAAAGTAGGGTGGGGAAACCAGCTCTGCACCACAAGTAGCCGAGTAGCCGTGAGTTTGTACAGGAAACTCGTGGATACGTCACAATATGCATCACTGAAGCTCTCATTCTGTCACGCTGCTTCAGTGGGGTAGTAAGAGGTAACCAGGTTGACAATGGAATTTCAGACTACCTCAGGCATAGGGTCTCAGGACCAAAGGAAGGCTAACCACGATGAGAGCACAGTACAGGTGACTTGTGTTTCCAGATCTCCTGCCCTCAGGACCACCCAGGTCCTTGCACCTCAGACCTCACCTTTTCATTTTAAGATAAGGCAAGAAAAACTTGCAGCAGTGTGGGAGAAAGCAATTGCTAGACCAAGAGAAAAAGTCAATTCATTCTGAAAGAAACACAATTTACACCATACTTTGTTAGCGTTGGAAATCTAACTAGGTGACAGATACCTGTTTCCTTGTCAGGAAAGTAACCCCACGGGGTTACTTTGTGGAGGCAAAATAAATATGTTGATTTGAACTGTCAGATGTTTTTGAGATCCAGTGAAGCAGTTGTTTAAAAGAGCAAGGCGTGGACTCTGCTGTTTCCTTTTCACTGTGGGTTCTTCCCTGAGTTTGGACTTGGACATGACTCTCGTTCATGCCTGAACCTTTCTCATTGCTTATCTCAAAGCAACTCTTGTATCACTGAAGAGCTTTTCAGACCACAGATCAAACATCCCCCTCTTTGTGGTGGTAGCAGTGGGTTCCAGAAAAGAAGCAGTATTTACTCTGTATTGTGGGTCAGTGACTCTGAAAACAGTCATTTTCCCAGCTTGCTATCTTATCTCTATGACACTTGTTTTCTTCTCCATCCAGCGGGCTAGACTTCAAACTGTTGATCTCTGATATTTGCAGATTTCACAATGCGATGCTACATCTTTGTTGTCATTAGGTGATTTTTCCAAGGCAAAGACAAATTTCTAAAATCTAAATAAATCTGAAAAAAAGCAATACGTTAGTGATTGTCATTATTATTTAAGAGTATGATATTTTAGCAAGAAAATTATTTTTTAATTTTTAGTAAAAAAACTAGCACATAGTAAAAATACGGTATATACTTCAAAACAGAAACATCTCTAGAATAACACAAAAGTGTCCATAACTTAAACAAATTCACTATTAACATATTGCCTTACTTAGTTTGTTGCCATTTTTTTTTTCTGAACCACTTTAATAAACTGTAAAAAATAGATTCCCTTATTCCCAAATATTCCAATGTCTACTACCTAAGGACATTTTCTTATAATAACCACAGTGTCAAGAAAAGGACTTTTGGGGCCCGCCCTGGTGGCACAGTGGGTTAAGCAACGCACTATGAAGCAAACCGCAGCCACTGCAGCACGAGTTTGATCCCTGCTGCCGGCCAGGGAGGGACCCACATGGTGCAGTGGACCTCTCCTGCTGTGCCCGCTGCTCCCCTCAGCAGTGTGTTTCAGTTGATCGGCCTGTTCTGCGCCCTGCTCTCTGGTGAATCCTCTCACCACCCCCACACCTCTGGCCTGTACCCCAGTGCTTATATGCATAAATAAATAAATTTTAAAAGAAAGTTTTGGTATCAATACATTTTTGAATAAAATTCAAATTTAGTTAGTTGTCTTTTTGAGCAAATATTTCCCTTGATCCAGAACCTACACCAGAAAAATGTTTTGTATTTATTTGACCTGATTAATGTCTTATAATCTGGAATGGCTTCTTTGTTTTTCATGACCTTAACAACTTTAAAGAATGTGACCAATCTATTTGTAAAACAGTCCTCAATTGGTCTAATGTTCTTATGATTTGACTTGAGCTACGCATTTGGGACAGGAACACCTTAGGAGAGGTGTGTCCTCCTCAGCACATCACCTCAGGAGGTACATGATGTCACTTTGTTCCATTTTGGTGACCATATGGTTAAGGTAGTCTCCTTCAGCTTTCCCCATTATAAAGTCTCTGCTTTTTCTTACACGGATTAACATGTACTTTGTGGGAAGACACTGAGAGACTATGTAAATTTTTTTTCTATCTTTAGGCACTAGTTTTAGCATCCACTCATGATGCTTGCATGACATTCACAAGCTGGTGAAGAAAACATAAGTCGAGTTCTGCAGTAGGACACTTTAGTCCGTGACAACCTCATATATGATGAGTGCCAGAATTCTACTTGCCTCTCAGAGCCATCCTCAGCCACACCCTAGTTGAAGTTGACTCCCATCTCAACCACTCCTTCAGCATTCAGTGTAGTAACATGCTGCACAGGTTTAAAGCGTGGGAGCAATAGACTGTGCATCCAGCCAGCGTACAGTAAGTGACACCATCTAGATTTTGTGATTACACTCTATGACTTTTGCACAATGGTGAAATTGACTGATGAGGCAATATCCTTGTCATTGAGCAATGCATGATTATATTGAGTGTTCTTTTTTCCAGAGATTGCAATAGTTTTTCCTTGTCATTGAGCAATGCCTGATTATATTGAATGTTCTTTTTTCAGAGAATGCAATATTTTTTCCAATAGCAGCATTACTTTGCTGACCATCCAAAACCACCCACCATGTCCACACAAACCATGTCCTGTTTTCTCATCCATGAAAAGGGACAGAGTATTTCCATAACAAAATAGCCAGTACAGTGGTGCTTAGAAATGATGCCTAACGGGCCTCCCTGGTGGCACAGTGGGTTAAGCAATGCATTATGAAGCAAACCGCAGCCACTGCAGCATGAGTTCGATCCCTGCTGCCGGCCAGGGAGGGGACCCACATGGCATAGCAGACCTCTCCTGCTGTGCCTGCTGCTCCCCTCAGCAGTGTACCTCCGTTGATCTGCCTGTTCTGCTCCCTGCTCTGTCTGTGGTGAATCCTCTCACACCTCTGGCCTGTACCCCAGTGCTTGTATGCATAAATAAATAAATCTTTTTTAAAAAAGAAAAGAAATGATGCCTAAGTATTCAGACATTCGGCTGGGTTCAAGGACCTTAAATCATGGAATACTGACTCACCTGATCATACTAGAACAACATAGATGAGTAAAAATTGGTGAGAATTTATGTATGGACCAGCCCAGTATGAAATTGTTTTTAGCAGGCTACCCACATAGCTGTTTTTTAATTTAAACAGTAAACAGAAAGATACAAATCAATGAAATGGAAATAGTTTTCTCTGGAAATTACATTTTCTCAAATTTTAGAGTGGGTATATTATTCATCTACAAGTATTACATTGCCATCCCCATAATCCAAACATTTTTCTTCACATCCTTAGTTAACTTTACCTGAAATGGTATTAGTAGTGACATACTTCTAGATACACACTAAGCCCTAGACTTTCATCTGTGTTGCCTTTGCTGGCAGGTTCTCCTGGAATCTTGAGTATACGGGTTCTTATCACACTGTGCCAGACACTTCCCATGCAGTACCTCATTTAACCCTTACAGTGGACAGGTGCATCTCTTAACCTCAGTTCGCAGGTAACAACAGCTGTCTGTAGAAGTTACTGGTTAGTAATTTGTCTGAGGTTCAACTTAGTAAGAAGCAAATCCTGGACTGGAAGCCAGCCAGAGTCCAGAGCCTATAGTCTTAAGTTCTATGTTATTCTCATGCAAAACAATCCCATAGATTGTTCAGGGAAGGGCCAGAAGTAGGGTGAGTAGGGTGAGGTGCTTAGGCTGAAAAATTTAAAGAAACCCTCACCCTCAAGTGCTTATTATGTACACGACACTGAGAGTGAATGCCCCCTAAAATCTGCTTCCTAGACTGTGCCTATTTCACCTTCTTCCCAACCCTGGTTCTTGGGGAGGACTTGTCAGTTCCTCCCCAACTTGTTGTGCAATTCGTGCCTATTCTTGGGATACATAGGAATGTAGGGATTTCAGTTTTCTTCATGTGGCCAATAGACAGATACCTAGTCTTGGGCAACTCTGTTCCAAGCATAATGCTAAACACAGAGGTGAAAGCAGAAATTAAGATCAACCCTGCCCTCCTATGTCTTATAGGTATAAGCAATCATTTCTGATAGAACTAATATGACAGGTCAAGACTTGGGCCTTCTTGAGAATCTTCTCAACTAAGCATTAGCACTTTTTTTTTTTTTGAGGATTTCCAAGCACACACATAAGATTAAACTCTCCTTTTCTTATGATATCACTGCTCTTCCATTTGATCGAACTTTTTGCATTCACTTTACTTGTGGTTTACTTTCCCCACTAATAGAAAGTGCTGCTGGGCACTAGCTCAGTTGTGCTTCGCCTGGGATTTCTTTCCAGAGTTTAGTCCTTGACAAGACTAGATTTCAGAGACATGTATTTAAAATTTGGCCTTAGGGGCCTCCCTGGTGGCTCAAGGGGTTAAGCACAGCACTATGAAGCATCTGCAGCCACTGCAGCATAACTTCGATTCCAGCCAGGGAGGTGACCCACATGGCACAGCAGACCTCCTCCTGCCTCACCCACTGCTCTCCTCATGAGTGTATATCAGTCATTCTGCTGTTCTGCTCCCCACTCTTGTCTCTGGTGAATCCTCTCATTCCCAACACCTCTGGCCTGTGCCCCAGTTCTTGCATGCATAAATAAGAGATCTTCAAAAAATAAATTAATTAAATCTGGCCTTGCTACTTATTATATATTTAGAAAAGTCACTTTGTATCCCCATGCACCAGGCATTCATCTGTAAAATGAGGATATGAATACCTCATTTGCAGATTTGTGAAGATAAAATGGAAACAATTTAAATACCTTTATGGCAGATAGCTGTGCTCAGCAAATGCTTTTGTCTCCCCTTCTTTCTTTATTGCTCTATCCTTGTGCCAAGATTATCCTTCCCAGAGTTCACACTAAAGTGATACAGACAGGGGCCTCCCTGGTGGCGCCATGGGTTAAGCAACTCCCTGTGAACAAACAGCAGCCACTGCAGCACAAGTTCGATCCCTGCCGCCCGGGAAAGTGACCCACATGGCGCAGCAGACCTCTCCTGCCTCGCCCGCTGCTCCCCTTAGCAGTGTATTTCAGTAGATCTGCCTGTTCTGGTCCCCACTCTGTCTCTGGTGAATCCTCTCACCTCCCCCCACCCCCCACCCCACACACACACCTCTGGCCTATACCCCAGTGCTTGTGTGCATAAATAAATAAATCTTTCAATAAAGTGATACAGACAACAATCAATTTTTCATCACAATCAGGTATTTCCCAGGCAACAGACATCACTGTTGGCTGCCAGCAGTGTTCTGGCTGGCTTTCCTTGTACCTGCTGTAGAGTAGGAGTGTCAGAAAGCAAAATCTAACTGAAAAGTAGATTTTGTTGGAAAATAAATTTGAAAGTATTTCTCATTTCAAATTCAGATAATTACTTTTATTTCCTCTCTTGGGTGATCTGAATAATTGTAGTTGGTTAAATAGATTAAGCTTTATAAACTTAGCAGATTAACATTTTTACTACTTCAAGATGTATAAGCAAATGTTAATTTATAATATATGGAATGTTTCCCAGAGGTGGACAGCAGAGAGCAGATAAAAATCATGCAGTAACATATAATACATTGTTCCCAACATGAAATGAGTGCTATGCACACTGTTAAGAATTCATTTTACTTTTTTGGGGCATGCTATCTCCAAAAACAAAAGTCACAAAAAGTGACTTTATAGAAATACATGCATAAGACAATATCTGTTTCTATGCATTTGAATATTTTTTACTTTCATATTTTTGATAAATTTGAAGGGTTTGGGGATTTTCTTTTTTCTTTAATGAGCATATCCAAGCTCAGCTCATGGGTTCTCACTCTATATGCCAACTCTCAGGGAATGGAATAGAACAGAGAAACCATTTAACTAAACAACCCAGTGATTTGGTTGCCACACAAAGGTTCAAAGCTTAAAATTGAGTTTGGGGAACACTACAATGAAAATAACTCAGACTCAGGGCAGTTAAGAAACTGGTTCTTAAGCCTTGGCATAAGCTATTTCTTACAAATAATAATTCTGCATGACTGGGAGTGATTTAAAATGTAGTCTTGTAAAATCGAAAACATCTTTTTCCTTATTTCCTCATCACCATTTCTAGTAGCAAATTGAGCAATATCAGCCATAGCTTCTACCAAGGTACCATCATTTTAAGTGATCGTTCCATAAATCAAATTAATTCTTTGCTGCAAAGTAAAGGTCTGAATTTTCATTAGTTCTAAAGACTCTTAAGTATAGGCTTCAGCTAGATATCATTTTAAGTTAAAACTTCTCTTTATTTGACCATGGTTTTTGATTTTAGTAGTATGACTATGCAATTACTCTAAGTAGGTTGTTTTTTTTTTTCCTTTTAGCAGGTGTGATTGGAGAAAGAAGGGACAGGTCACCACTGTGCCTTTCAATGCACACTGTACAGTGTTCTTGCTACATAGTGACATGCTTTCATATAGCCCTACACTATTCGGACTTCATGCTATAGTATTGGGGCAAAAAACAATCTATTTTTTGCATTTTGAAATGTCCAAATTATAAACACATCTACAATAACATCAGACATCTGAGTTTTTTCTGCAATTATAAATGACAGAATAAAGATTTTTCTTTTTTTCCAGAGAGTAACACATGGAGTAACACAGGGAGTTGATCACAACCTTAAGTTAGATGGAATCTTAAATTGATGAAAGTTATAATATGGAACTTCAGAATTTGGTTTTTTTTCAACCTTTTTATAGAGGGAGTTTCCCAAATTATCTTCTTTCTATTTATCTGCACCTCCCTTGGCAACACTAATCAGACTTTTTACATTTGGTAACACAATGACTACTTTTATGGCTATCACAAGAGAAGAGCTGACAAACATTCCCCAGTCTATTCATCAGTAAGAATCAATGAAAGACTAAAATATAATAGAAGCTTGATGTCATTAATAAATTGTGAGGATTTAAAATGGGTGTTCATGAACATAAAGTAAGGGAGAAATCAGAGATCGCCTCCCATTGTACCGACACAGTGGTGAAAGATGGGAGATGGAGGAAGGAGATGGAAGATTGGAGAGAGATGCAGCTGACTCCCAGGCCAGCCAGGCAGCTATGACTTCCTGCATAAGCACAATAGGTCACTTGTTCAACAGTAAGCATACCTGGCCTCAGGTAGAAAACATGCACTTAAAACAAATATAAACCACTGCTTAGAGATCATTCTGCTTCTAAAAATTTTTTTTTAAGATAACGATTATAATAACAAATTTACTACAAGCCAGGCACTATTCCAGGTGTTTTAAAATATACTAACAGAATTTGTTATCTCAATAATAGGATATAATGGAGCCTGTTGATCCCCATTTTGTGGATGAAGAATCTGAAGCACAGATAGCACTGTAACTTGCCCAAATTCATATGACTAGTACGTCAGACATCAGCACACATTTTCTAGAGAGTGGATATTTTAGACTTTGGAAACTTCATTAATATATCTCCTGGCTGGGAGGGGCAGGACAGGTGGAGGCTTCCAGGGCAGGTCATCTCAATAATACTTCCTGTTTCCCCATGATTGCCTGCCCATTTTCCGGTTTGGTGCTACTACCCAATCCAACTTTCATGGAGATATACCAGCCCAAGCTAACACATACAAATGGGTATGTTCATATTCCAACAAAATTTTACTTGTGGACATTGAAATTTGAATTGCAGTTTGCCACTGTGATGAAAGATTAATCTTTTTTCTTTTTTTAGCTCTTCAAAAATCTGAAAACCATTCTTCTCTCTCCAGCAGTATAAAAACAGAATGCAGGTAGGTTTAGTTGCTGAACTGTAGCTTGCTGCAGTAAATACATGGTAGAAAAAGGATTCGAGCACAGGCAGGATGGTTCCAGTGAGTCTGTGAATACACACACACACACACACACACACACACGCACGATAATAGGAAATTATGACAGTTACAGAAAATTCAGTGAAGTACAAAGGAGAAGTAACAACAACTCACAAAAACACAACCCAGAAATAACTACTAGTATTATTTGATATTTTCTTCCATTCACTTGTCAACTGCACTGTATTGAATTTATTTATCTTTGTTTTTCTTTAGCATAAGCATTTCCCATGTATCACAGAGATGGTAAATTTCAGTAACTGCTATATAAAGATTCATTTTAATGTACCAGGAGCAATGGCCATTTTAAAAGAATTTTACAAACTAATAGTTTCATAAAGCAAAGAATCCTTTTATTAAGTGAGCAGCTGGTGACCTTTCATTCACTTAACCCATATTTGGGTCTCTTTGGATTTTTTTAAAGCAACCTTGTCTGCAGACAGGGATGGAGTAGAAAGACTTTGTAATCCACTAGATCCGAATTTGACTTTTCACTGTGCCTTTCCTAGACAAATGGCCCCAAGGAAACTGTCTCCTTCCCCACACCTCAATTTCCACTTGTTCCAAAAATAAACCACAACTACCAAATGCAAAGTAAGGACCTGACACTGAAGAGTGGTCATTTGACAGTGTCAGCCTCTGTGCTCTCTGCACGGCCACCACCCCGAGTCCCTAACACCACTCACAGGAAATAGATTATTCCCCTCATGATTGTAGAGAAATTGTCCTTTTCTGTTTTGTGCTCTAGAAGAGTAGTCTCCCTGGAGTGCAAATGGGCAGGCAATCATGGGGAAGTATTATTGAGGTGACCTGCGCTGGAAGGAAGCCTCCACCTGTCCCGCCCCTCCTGCTCCACCCCAGCAAGGAGATTATTCATGAAGTTTCCAAACTGGGCATTGCCCAGGTTACTACAACAGCAAGTGACATGCAAGTATCAGCAGAGGCTGCGTTCATTTTCACAGGCACCGAGGAGTTCTAGGCGAGACATCTGAGAATCCCGAATCCAGCCAATTCCACCCGCGGCACAGAGCTCATGGAGCTGGAGCGGGTGCCGGCCCCCAGCTCCGAGGGCTACAGCAACTCTGGCTTCCAGGTGAGTGAAGTCGTGTCCTCGGGCACAGACCAAGGAAACAGGATTAATGCTCTTTGCTTGCCTCCTTGGCAAGTTTCTTCACTATAGTAGTGAGGTGTTCATTTACCACATGAATTTTAATGCCACTTTTTAAGCCTATTATTTTTCCTTCTTGGGTTGAGAAACCTGAAAAACCTCTTTTAACCAAACTTGTTTTAATCCTGATTTGCCCTGTCACTTGGGGGAGAAAGTTGCCTTTGCCTTGGTTTCTGACTCACAGCAGGGGGATAGTATTTACTTGCAGTCATTTACAAAAAAAAAAAAAAAAAAAAACTTGTGAGGGAAAGAACGAAACTCTGGTGGTCGTTAACACCTAAGGCACCTCAGGCACCTCAGGGTTCCTTTCTCTTAAACCAGGGCTCAGAGCCCCTCTCCCGGAGAGTTCACCCCAGCCGAGCTGGTTTCTGCAAAGCAGCCTCTTGTCACCCATCAACCAAACTCACTGAGTGACCACCGCTGCCCCGCTGGGCAGGGTGCCCGGGGCCCGGGGGAGGAGGGAGTCTATCCCTGGATCTGGGATCAGGAGCTCTCAGTGCTGTTCTAGGCGATGGGCTTTTCCTGATCTGAACGCTCACGTGGGAGCCCACAAGAGCAAGTGTCAACAGCCTCTTGGGCTTCAAGGTCACTGAACAAGTAAAATAAGCATTAGGTCTATAATTGTGATAACATTGGCACAGCCTTCTAACCCAGACATGTTGAGTACAAAAAAAAAAATCTGAGGTTGGAAGTAATTATGCAAAGCAGAGAGGAAGAGAATTGTTTCTCAACTTCTTAGTCAGAGAGGTCAAGAATCACACGTCAGACTGCAGCCACCCTTTTTTCTAGATGCTTTTTCTTTTTTCTACAAATATATTACAACACATGACAGCAATTTGTTGTGTGAAGGAAGTTAGAAAACTCTTTATTCATTCTTCCCTAAGTTATGAGCCTACCTAGACCTTCTTATTTCCAGGAGAAAAAAACAACCTAGATAGATGACTAACCCAAGACACTTCCTTGACATCTCTGAGGGGAAGGATTTAGGGATTTAGTTTTTCCCTTATTCAAGCATTCCCTAAATATTTCCTTTGAAAAGAGAAAAACAATTTATCCATCACTAAGTAAGGCAGTGCAAAGAAAACAGGAAATCACTGATAATGTGTGTGGATGTAGATGTTGTATATATAATATATATTATTTAATATTAACGCTCGGCAAATATCTATATATTATGCATATATTATATATGTATATTTTTATGTTATATTATAAAATTATATGATATATTTTATATAATAGATATATTCTAATATTCTTTTTTAAATTTTTTACTGAGGTAACATTAGTTTACAACATTGTATATACAATTAATTGTTCTAATGTTCTTTTTATTTCTGTAAAGTTGCTAGTAATGGTTCATATTCCTTCCTGGTTTTAATTATTTGTGTCTTCTCTTTTTGTCACTTTAACTAGATTTGCCAATTGTTCTTGTCAAAGAGTCAACTTCATTGCATTGATACTATTGTTTTTCTAGTCTATTTCATTTATCTCTACTCTACTCTTTATTTTCTTCTTCTGTTAGCTTTAGTTTAGTTTGCTCTTTTGTAGTTTTTTACAGTGGAAGATTAAGTTATTGATTGCTATTTTGAAAGAAGATTATTCTTCAAAAATACAACATCTACTTTGGTGAATTTCCTTCTTAGCACTGCTTTACCATCATACATTTAAGTATGTTATGTGTTCACCATTTTTTTCCTGGAAGTCTTTCATAGAAAGTATATAGGTTTTAAATGTTGACAATAATTTTAACTTGATACATCTAAGTTTGACTTGCTTTTTAATAAACTTATAGATATAAAATTAGGCCTCCAACAGTGATAAGACAGGGAGATTACTGTCCTTCAACAACTTCTTTTAAGTAATAGAAGAGGTCACATCCTTCCTATTCTCATCCCACTTTGCCCCTGCTCCAAACCCCCTCCCCAGATTCTTAGAGTGATGGATAGAAACGGGAATGAAGGTCACAGTCAACTGCAAAATGCTATGAGAAGTACAGAGATTACAGGGTAGAAGGGAAGTGACGTATGGGTTGTTAGGAGCCCTAAGAACTTCCTGGAAAAAAGAGGATCCTGGGATTTTGGGGGGTTGTTTTTGGGGGGTATGAAAGAGGGAGAAACAATCAAACTGGCATAGATTTTTTTAGGAAAACAAGTCAAAAACCTCAGCCAAAGAGAGACTAGACTCCCATCATTCCCATTGGCCCCTTGGCAATGAAGTCAGTTGTCCGCCCAACCCCTACCCAAAAACCAGGGACATTTAAAAAAAGGTAACTCTACTCCCTACTCTAAACCAGTTAACAAAATAAGCTTCCCTACTATACACCACCACCACCACCACCACCACCACCACCACCCCCGCAAAAAAAGGCTTTGGGAAGAGACTTTGCTGAGCCTTATGCACAATTGAACTCCCCTTGGGCCTGATAGTCTCTGTGACTTCATTCCATTTTTGCCCTCTCTGGAGTTTTTCTTTTATCTAAAGTAAAATGTTCACAGTGCATTTTTGCTGCATGTAAGAGCTTAGGACAGGAAAGGGCTGCCCAGGAAGGACGGGGTGGCTGAGTCTGAGGAGCTTCAGGATGGTATGCACTGTGCCTGATCTATCATACATGAAGAGTTCGGGGACTCCAGTCTGCATCCCAGGTTCTTGCGGGCACCAGAGATGATGGTGCATGAGGAGCCAGAGCCTGAGGCTGTTGAACAGGTCGTGTGCAGGCTGTCTTCATCCAACTCCTGCTTGTTTTTCTTAACCACGTCCTTTAATTACCTTTACTTTTTTATCAATTATTTTTTAATTATCCTATGAGTTCTTTTAATTTATGGGTTATTTAGGAATGTGTTTCTTCATTGTTTTCACATATTTTGTAGCTTTCCCAAGTTTCCTTCTATTAGTCATTCTAATTCCAAATTGTTGGTTGAAAAAGATACGCGATTTGGGTCTTGTTAATTGTATTGAATGTGTATCATACTATTATTGGGGAAGTGTTCTGCATATGTAAATTAGGCCCCATTGGTTTATGGGTTTGTTCAATTCTTCTGTTTCCTTGTTGATCACTGCTCTGGTTGTTCTATTACTGAAATGAAGTATTAAACTCTCCCATTATTTTTGTTGAATTGTCTATTTCCTCCTTGAATTTTGTCAGTTTTTGCTTCATGTTTTTTAGAGCTATGTTATTAGATACTTATATGTTAGTTAGTTCTTTTGATGAATTGACCCTTTTATCAATATATAATGTTCTTTGTCTCTAGTAACAATTTTGTCTTAAAATCTATTTTCTACAATCTTATAACTACTCTGATTCTCTATGATTATTTTCAACATGAGAAAACTCCCATTCTTTTCTTTCTGCTTACTTAGTAATCTCATCTATATAGCATGTAAGTAGTTAATACTTTAATCTATTCTGCTCATCTCTGCCTTGTAAGTGAAGGATTTAATCCAGTTATATTTAATTAGTGGTAAATCAAGATTTGCATCTGCTATTTTGTAATTTTTTTATATATCTCATGTTTTTCCTGCCTTAATTCCTCCATTTCATTTTTCCTTTGTGTTAAAAAATGCATCTTACATTCTAGTGTTCCAGTTTAATTGTTTTGTAATTTATTTTTCCATTTTTATTTATATATTTTTACATTGTTATTCATTTGCTTTCTTCTCTCAGGTGTTGTCCCCAAAAAATTACCACCACCAAGACACCCATAAACCATCACTGTATTATTTCGTCATTTATTTTCGTATACTCTAAGTTATTTTCTTAGGAGCTTGTCCTAAGGATTACAAATAACATAATAATTTATAAATACCTAGTTAGGATTAATCCCAATTTGATTTCAGTAATATACAGAAACATACTATAGTGCCATTCCTTCCTCCCTCCATTACATTATTAGTATATTAGTATATTATTATATTAGTATAAATACATCTTCATATATTATAAACCCATCCTCATACTTTTATACTTACTGCTTTATGTAACAGTTATCTAAATCAGAAGAAAGCCTGTAACCAAAAATATATTCTGCTTACCTGTGCAGTCATATTTATTGGTGTCCTTTATTTCTTCCTATGGCTTTGAGTTATTGTGTCTTTTCATCTCAGCTTGGAAGACTACTACAGTGTTTCTTGTAAGGAATACCTGCTAACAGCAAAGTCTCCTTTTGTATATGTGGTAATATGTTCTCCCAACTTTTGGAGAATACTTCTGCTAATTAAAGAATTAGTAAATGAAAGGTTTATTGTCTATCATCACTTTGAATATGTTGAATATGTATGTCATCTCACTGCCTCCTGCCCTCCATATTTTCTGATGAGAAATCAGCTGTTAATTTTATTGAGGACTCCTTGAGTTCCTTCTTGCTAGCTTCGAGCTTCTCATTTTGTCCATGACTCTTCAAAATCTGATTATGATGTCTTTAGTTGTGGTTCTCTTTATGTTTATTCTACTTGGAATGCATTAAGCCTTTTAGATTAATGTGTGGATTAATGATTTTCATTAATTAATTGGCAGGTTTTCAAATGTTATTTCTTAAAATACTCTTTTGCCCCTTTCTCTCCTTCTGGGACTGCCACTAAGTATGTGTTGGTATAACTGATGGTGTCCCACAGGTCTCTGAGGCTCAAAATCTCTTTACTGATATTATTTATTGAGACATTAGTCTCATACTTTCCTTTACTTCTCTATACAAGATTTCCTTTAACCTTTTGAACATATGTTAAATAGTTAATTTAAAGTTTTTTTCTAATAGTTTCAACATCTAAGTTTTCTCTTGGACAGTTTTTTTGGGCTGATTTTATCCCCTGTATATGAACCACTCTTCTATTTCTTTGTATATCTCATAATTTTTTGCTGAAACTGGATATTTTAAATAATGTAATATGATCGGCAACTCTGAAAAACAGATATCGCGTTCTTTTCCCTGGGCCTTTTTGTTACTGCTGGTTTTAGTTTTTATTGCTGTTATTTGTGTATTTAGTGACTTAACTGAATTAATTTTATGTAATTTGCATTTAGTGTCATGTGTGACCAATAAATATGTTTTGTTATCTTAAAGATCAGCTAATGATTTGACATAAATTTCCCAGGGTTCCAGCACTAATAAATCTCCCAACATTTGCTGGAGTTTCTGTACGCATGCTATCGGGTTTGCCTTCAGGGCTCAGGTAGGCATTTTGCAACCTATGCTCACCTACATATCCTGCTTCTATTGAGTCTCAAGATAAGCCAAAGTGAGAACTTTGGTCCTACTTCAGTATTGCCTCGTCATGAACTGAACCCTAGGTTGAGTCCAGACTTCTACAATCCCAGGAATGTAGGAGATTTTCAAAGTCTACTTCGGTTATCTCTTTTTTCAGATTTTCCTTTAAACTTTTCTTATAACATTCCTACCTCCATCTGTTGTCATATCTCAGACAGTGGCCTATCTTAAAACAATTGCTCAGAAGGAAAAAATATTGGGTAATTTCTCAGTTAGAGATTGAATAAAAACAAGTTTTGTGAGCATTTTCTAAAGATCTACAACAGATAAATTGATGGTACTTTTTTTAGAAACTGGACTTTGTGAGAATAAATCCCATCTCACTCCTACCACAAGTCTCTAGTTTTTCTGTTTGGAGAGTTTTTGTTTTTCAAGGCATTCACAAGTCTGGGGAGAGAGAAATAGGACTAGAGGGTTAAGAAACCACAATGCTAGTGGCTTTGCAATTCAGTTGTTTTACTTTCTGAATTACTTCACGTCTTTGGTCAGTTTCCAGTATTTTGATCATTTTGCTAGTGATATTACGGTTTTTATGAAGAGAGATTTGGGCCCCTTACTCCGCGATTTCTGTAACGACACCAACAACCTTAGATTTAAACAGTAAAGTCAGACATCTATTTGGGATTATGTATAATCAAGTGATGAATGATACTGACCAAATTTTTGGTTTCAAAGGAGTGAAACTGGATAATCACTTATGAGTAGAGCATGACACTAAGATTCTAAAAGTTATAGCCATCATTGTTGCCTTTTACCAAAATTGGAGGGGAAAATTCAAGCATTTAATGGTTACAGAAAGAAGAAAAGAGAAGGAAATTAAATGCTGTTTTTGTCTACTGTGAATATTCCCTGAGGGTTATCCTCTGATTTCAACAGTCTCCTTTTTAAGGCTCTACGTGTTCCTTGCATAGAGTAAAACTTAGTTTGTTATCTGTCTTATTATTGTTGTCAGCATGAACTCCCCATATCTAGCATGCTACAGAAGTTTACAACTCTCTCTTCAAATCACATAGTGCATAGTGCAGCCTGGTTTTCAGTTAAAGCCAAGGACCTGGGTTTGAAGGATTCTAATTTCATGACATACATGGGCTAACATGCTTGATACAGAAGCCACTTATAACCACTGCATGCCTAATTGTTTATGACTTTTCCATGGAAAGAAAATCAAGGAAAGAAAAAACAAAGGGGGGCAGTAGGAAGGGAGGGATGATAGGGATGTCTTGTGTCCTTTGGAAGAAAATTTAAAATGGAAGTTTCTTCTGAACATCATGTAAGTCCCATGGTTAAGGAGCCTCCTGTGTTCAGCAACAAAGTATATGATTACCAGGAAGTTTCAGTGGGTAAGCAGGGAAAGTACCCAAACAATAAGTCATTGGTTATCATGTGGGTATTCCTTCTCATTTCCTGATTCTATAAATTCAGGGATTGTTTGTTTTCTTCTGAGAACAAAAACTCTCTGACATAAACCATGACATTGTATTGATTCAACAAAATGAATTGAATTCTGACATTGTGCCAGGTATTATACAAGGAGCTGGAGACAGAGAGCTATTGTTTGGTTAAAATTAATAGTGGTAAGTTAGCACAATGCAATTTTTATAAAAATCTATTCTTGACATAAGAAAGTGATCTCACCTAGACTGGGTACTGGGGAATGTTTCTCAAACTTTCCAAATAAACACTTACAGGCTTCCATTCTTTCATTTATTCAGCTAATCTATACTGAGTACCCCCTATTACTAGTTGGAAAATTCTTAATAGGGCCCAAAACAAATTTTCTACACTATCATGTCAAAAGCTTTTATTTCCATATGACATTATAAGTCAACATAAGTCAAAATCCTGAAAGGAGATATGAGAGACTTGATCCATGAGAAAGAAAGTGGATATGAAGAAGGCATGAACATAAGCCTGTCTGACTCACCCTAAGGTTCTTTGCTTATTTCAAAATCCAGTCCCAAGAGTATAATATTTTGATTATTAAATCTAAATAATAAGTTTAGATTTAATATACTCTATGGACATGAGCATTTTAGAATATACCAGCCAGCTAGTAATGAGTGGCAAATAAAGTAAGTACAATCCCTCCATAAGACAGTCAGAAAGCAACCCATTCACTTGAGGGAAGGCATTTTGCACTATGAGAATGTACCAGTTATAATCCAGGAGGAACAAAGACACACACATATCTGCTCCCCTCTAGAGCATCCAGTGGCCTTCATTTCCTGACCTGCTCACCTGTGGGAGCAAACCAGAACTCCAACTAATACAACCTATGAAGTTGTATGCAGCTGCCCAGCAACAAGCTCTACTTCCCAATCAGTGTTCCTCCCTTTCAGTTATATCACTTTAAAACTTTTCTAGCTTTTAAAGAACTCTTCTTTTCTAATTCTGAGTCCTTGATTCAGAAACATTTGCAAGGAGGAAGTTGGTTAGAGAACACTGGTTTAACTTGTATAGCAGGGAGGTTTGAAACACAATATTGCTTAACTGAGGGCCAGACCCATACAAATTGAATAAATGGGGAGCAAGGGTCTAGTTACATCGCATGTGGATCCAGGAAGGAAGAAATAGAGAAGAAAAGATGCTCACACATCCAACAAAAGACATTTCTAGAGGCCAGCAAATGTCAGGCTTCCCATTTACCCACAAATCACTTCCTCATTCCCTTGCAGAGGATGAGGTCTTCAGGGCAAAGAAGAGAGAAGTACAGGAGAAAGAATTTAGAAAGCACAGGTGGAAGTAAGAGGTAGACTGTAATGCCACCAGAACTGGCTGTACTCTGTGTAGCCTTGATCTTGACTGGAGATGACAAGCGGCCTCTTGAAGAAGGAAGTGGAGTTCTACTAAGGGTCCCTTATATAACTTATTTAGATTTTTAAAAAAAAAGGGGAGAGGGGGGTTTCTCCTTCCACCACCACACCTATAGAGAAGGCCTGTTTGCACCTCTAATTATCCCAATAATTAAATTATTGAGTCTGTATTTTAGACATTCTACCTACTGGTAAGAGTTATGGAGAATCGACAATTTACCTGATATGACTTGAAATGAGTGGGCTTCGCCAGTTTAATCCTGTTCATGAATTGAAATGCATTATCTGTATCTAGAATCCTAGAATTACCTCCTCTCTTTAATCAGCATCCAGAAAGACTTGATCCTTGCTTCAGTGCCCTCCTCTTTGCATTCAGAGATATGAAGAGTTTCAAGTTATTTAAACTCATCTATGAGTGAGGGGAAACAGAAGGATGAACTGGCAGGTGGAACATCTGCCCCTTAAGCCGGGTCGCAGCTGTTTTCCTGAACTGCTGGTAAAGAAAATGATCAATAATTCCCATTTACCCTTTCCCAAAATCTCCCGACTACAAGGAATATGATTCTGATTGAAATGTTTTTGAAGATATTTTGTATTTATAAATATCAATATAGTATTAAAATAATTTTAAATAATAAATACATACAAATATACTTGGCATACTATAAGAGACAAGTACTTGGGTTTTTTGTCTTTTGAAGCAAATATATATTTTCTTTATTCTTTATATATATTCGCATATATAATCTATAATCTACACATAAATATTCTAAATATAGATTTGCTTTATTTTCACCAGTAAAGAATCCAGTGGAAAGATATAATCCTAGGCCATTTCCTGGAAGAAAGGAAAATATTACCAAGATAGCAGGCAACTCTGTTGTAGCAAATTTCTCTACAACAATAATTGTACCCTGTTTGTTATCACTGTGGAGTCAAAACTATAAATATCAACTAACTCCTGTGCCACCATAAATTAAGCCTCATCATTGTCTACTTGCACAATCCAATTCATAGTTTCCACCTTCATAACTTAAGCACCTCTCAAAGACCCACCTGCTAATATCACCATCTTTGGGGTTTAAGATTTCAAGGTATGAGTTTAGAGAAAGATACAAGCATTCGGACAATAGTGACTACCCAGTAAGGGCAAAAAGAAGACCAGTTTTTGATGGGAAGAAAAAGAATAGAGACCACCAAATTCTTGGTTTCAGGGCAATAAAAAAACAAAGCAAACATTAGAAATTCAAGGGAAGGAAATGTTGAGTAAGGTTCTCTGGCCTTCTCCCTCTCAAACACAGTAAAAATTCTTAAGGGAGTTTCTGCCTCTCTACTTTAACAATCAGCCTAAGTCAAAGAAAAGCAAGAAACAGTAAAAGGAAATCAGAACCAGACTGAAACAATCACACATTATCCAACACAGATTTTCAACACGAATATCAAAACTGCAGTAAGAATGAGAGTCAGCCCTGCAGAAGAAGGGCAGGGATGACTTGGAGCACACAATTCTACACTGACACAGCTTTTAGTGGGCTCCACATCCTGGAAACGCTGCATGTAAAAAGGAAATAAAAGATATCCTTAAGTACATTTGGAGAAATTTAGCTCCACTACGGGTTATGACTTGGTTGGAAGGACGATGGGCAGACCTGTCCATTATAAAAGTCTTTCTAAAGAGGAGGCCATCTGAGGGCTAATGCTTCAAGATTATGTGCATTTCCTGTTCCCTGGTACATTTCCTCCATTGGTTTCAGTATCCATTGAGGACACTTTTCTGAATCAGTTTTTACTTTGGGAGTTTTGAAACGGTAATTTTCACTTTTTTGGAATTCCTTACTTCACATTTTTCTGAAAGGACCAGACTCCCCTTTTTTTCAACTTTCTCTTTTTTCAGTATCATTGCAGAATAGCATTCTCACTCAATATTTTATATTAAGCTACCAATATTATTCATGCAAACATTCTATTGTGAATATTTTCAAATATAAAAAGTTGAAAGGCTTTCGTAGTCAATACATAGACTCACCACTGACACTTTACAATTAACATTTTTCTATACTTACTTCCTTTTATTCCCATTTTTTATTTCAAGGTCACTGAAATAAACAAAATTACATTTTAAAAAATACAGAGTAATCTCACAAACTGAGGACAGCCAGGAACAAAAAGAACAAGTTATATTCTTTTCCTGAGAGGCAGATTTGAAAAGTATATAATGTACTTTCTTTATCCTAGTTTTTGTCAAGCAAAAATTTTTTCTTCTATTTTTTTGGTATCCAGAAGTACTCTGAGTAGGTCTCCCTGCGGGCACAAGAGTTTAAATCTCAGCATTGTGAAGTTGTCCACAGCCTCATCAGCATGAGTTGGATCCCAAGCCAGGGAGCTGACCCACATGGCACAGCAGACCTCTCCTGTCACACCTGCTGCTCCCCTCAGCACTGTGTTTCAATAGATCTGCCTTTTCTGCTCCCCATTCTGTCTTTAGTGAATCTTCTCACTCACACACACCCTGACCCACACCTCTGGCCTACACCCAGTTCTTGTATACATAAGTAAAGCAATCTTTAAAAAAAAGAAAAGTACTCTGAGTAACAAAACAACTTTGTTTTGTCAAACAAAGTCAAACCAACAACAAACCCTTGATATCTCACTGAGAAACTGAAGGGGGGGGGGTGACAACAGGAGAAGAGGGGAGTAGGGGAGCAAGGAGACCCCATGGAGCACAGCAGAGGTTTTGGGGGGGCTTTGGTACTGGGCATGGTGTGCAAACATATGTGCAAACATGTGTGGAGGTTTGAACCGATAGTCCCTAAGGCAAACACAGTGATGTAAAACCTTGACCTCAATAAACATAACTGGAAAGAAAAAAAATTCTTGCTACAAGAAATAATTATAATTTTTTAAAAAGCACTCTGAATGCTAAAGAGATCATTCAGATACAAAATTTCAAGTCCTCCAATGGTGATTAAGAAACAGTCAAAGCTGCTACAATTTCCTTTCTTTTAGTATCCAATATTAAATTATAAATAATTCTACTTGATATGCATTTGAAAATTTCACACTCATGAACTGAATTTCCAAATTCTGGTCACATTTTATTAAAATCTTACTACTTCTTAGTAAGACTGCCCCAGTTTGAATACTCATCCCACAGCTAAAGCGCCAGGCAGTGGGAGAGCCTAGCACCAGGCAGTGGGGGAGCCTCTCTCTTCTCACCACATGCCGCCTCCACCAATCTGAAAACTGCCCAAGTCCCCTCCCCACCCCAGCCCACCCCACACCCCACCCCCACCAAGCTCCACCCCATCCCCCAAGACTCAGAAGCTGCTAAACGTTTATACTACAGGCCTATTTCCTAAATCCCTGGGCCTGCCAGCACACAGATCAAATCCTAATGGTGCATACAGAATAAACATTACACTTCAACTCACAATTCACAAAGCCCTAAACTGCTCCATTCCCCATTCTTGGTTTCTCTCTTTTTGTACTAACAAATCTAAGTAAACACTTTCATTCCCAAAACACTTCAGTAAGATAGTCAAGCCAATGGTTAACATTTTTATTCTGCGCATGAATGACTGCCTATGTTAAAGTTTCGATTTATACAGGTAACAGAAAAGCGTGAACCATCTTTTCCAAATGTTCCAATCTTATGTTCTAATTTGAAATATTGAATTCAAGTCACACAACCTCAATGATTTTACTGAAGCTTCTTTTTCAAGATGGTTAATTCAATTCATATAATTTTCACATAAATTCCATGGTGATCTCAATTTCTTTTCTTTTTAGAAGAGATTCAAATGTCTGTAAACACCTAGTATATGTGCATGAAGATTCAAGTGACCAAAGTGCATCTCCAATTAGGTTAATTACATAATATCAATCCCCTTTTAAAAAGTCAGTAGGATTCTATGGGTATGTCCAGTTAGTTATTCGCAACAGCTATCAAGCTTTACAAGTGGATGAGTACTCGAACCAAAGTAAATATATTAAACCCTAATAGAGAGCCCCATCCTGTGTCCTGACTCTTCAGGGAGCTGACCTCTGCTTCAGGGAGCAGATCTCACAGGTCAGGACTGGGCTCTGTCACGCACAGAAGGTGCTCACAGCCTTAATTATGGCTTTGCTGAGTGGCAGAACATGATATCCTCTCCTGCCCACGGAAAGAACACAGATCGCCCTCTTCTACCGTCTTCAGGGGATGGCATGGAGTTGATGATAATTCTTTCTAATAATCAGTCAATTAACAAAATACCAAAATGATTCTACACAGCAAAGTTTGTCCTTTAAAGTCACAGTCCTATTGCAGATATCTGAACATAGGCGAGATGAACTGATGAATTAATATTCCAAATCCTAATTGGTAGCTTGATCAAATTGTGAAGACATTTGTCTAAAAGATGCTTATACTACTAGCTTTTGCAGTAACAAACTTTGGTATACAAGTTTCCCTAAACTCTGAGTTGTTTGGGGGAAGATTTATTCGTCGGAAAACAAAATAATGCCAAATGAATAGCCTAAAGGTATCCCTACAGCACTATTCTAATATGCTTTACTTTCATTTTTTTAATCATTTACATCCTCAATGAAATTTATATTTTTAAGACAATTGACTGCATATTGCTTTTAAAAATACAGTGGGGTTTCTCTACTTGATTATCACTATTTTAAAACTCTTCTTCGGGAAAACAATACTAATTATGCTAAGACAAGATTGATGTTATATATAAAATCAGTCTAAATTACAAAATAATTAGTTTCCATAGTCCTAAGAATTTTTAATACAAAATTTAGAATAAACTCACAAATATATTAACCTCCATGGCATTCAGCTTCCTTAATTAATCATGTGCTTTATTTTTTTTATTAATTTTTTTAATTTACATATATTTGACATCAATTGTAATCCCCATGCATTCCCCATCACCATAACACCAGTGCACCATCACCTCAGTCCCCCGTGCTCCCG
>JAGFMF010011802.1:1497432-1613690 GCA_019455555.1 Galemys pyrenaicus | reverse complement strand
TGGTCTGTAGTTTTCTTTTTTTGTGTTGTCCTTGTTCGGTTTTGGTATTAGTGTGATGTTGGCTTCATAAAATGTGTTTGGTAGACCTCCTTCTTTTTCGATTTTTTGAAATAGTCTGTGTAGGATCGGTACTAATTCGGTTCTGAATGTTTTGTAGAATTCATTTGTAAAGATGTCTGGACCTGGACTTTTATTTTTGGGAAGGTCTTTGATGACTGTTTCAATTTCACTACTTGTAATTGGACTGTTTAAATAGTCTATATCTTCTTTATCTAACTTTGGGCGATTGTAAAGTTGCAGAAATTTGTCCATCTCTTCTAGGTTGTTGAACTTGTTTGCATATAGCTTTTCATAGTATTCTCTAATTATTCTTTCAATTTCTGCTGTGTCTGTTGTGATTTGTCCTCTTTCATTTGATATCCTATTTATTTGTGTATTCTCCTGTTTTTTTTCTTTGTTAGCCTAGCTAAGGGTTTGTCTATTTTGTTTATTTTTTTAAAAACCAGCTTTTGGTTTCATTGATCTTTTGGATTGTTTTCTTAACTTCTAGTTCATTTATTTCTGCTTTGATTTTTATTATTTTCTTTCTTCTACTGGCTTTTGGGTTTGCCTGTTGTTCTTTTTCCAGTTCTTTCAGGTGTGAGATTAGGTTGTTTCTTTGTGTTCTTTCTTGTTTCTTAATGTGTGCCTGTATTGCTATATATTTTCCTCTTATAACTGCTTTTGCTGTGTCCCAGATATTCTGTAGAGTTGTATCCTCATTATTGTTCATCTCAAGGAATTTTTTAATTTCTTCTTTGATCTCCTCCTTGGTCCTGTAGTCTTCCAATAGTGCAGGTTTCAATCTCCATGTGTTGGAGGAGTTCCTTGTTTCCTTTTTGTGGTGAATTTCTAGCTTGATGGCTTCGTGGTCAGAGAAGATAGTTGGTAGATTTCGATTAATTATGTGCTTTAAAACCAAGAGCCTCCTATGTGATCTGCATATCTCTTGTCAATCTTGGGAAGTCAAGATTTATAAAGAGCATCAAGGACCAGGATTTATTTTTTTGTCATACACCTTAAAAGTAAACTTTTTTATCCCCACAAAAAAATCCATACCATTTAAAATCAGGTATTTGAATTACAAGACTAACATGTTCAGCTAATATACTTGAGCCAATCCTAGAAAACAATCTTCAGTGAGAAAAAGAATACGACTGTTCAGCCAGTATTGGAAATGGGACCCAAGGTTGCCCTTCAGGACAGCCATGTCTTACAGCCTTGGTGGTGGCGCCACCAGGTGGACATTACACGCAATGACCACTCTCAAACCTACTTTGGCACAAAAATTAGGTTAGAAGCTAATCTGCATTTCATCTCTTTTTAAAATTTCTTCTTCTCAAATTTTATTGACTTGAAATAATTTGCATATGATGTCATTGTGGAATTACAACTCCATATGTGCAGTTGTTTAACTCACCCTCCACCAATTTTACCCCTTCCTTCCCCCTCTCTCCTCCTCCCCTACCCCATTCCCTCTTGTAACCTGTGTATTTTTACAGAGTGTTGGTTATTTTGTTGTACTTTACCAGTTTGTTTTCTTGTGTTATTTATATTCTGCAAATAATTTAAACCATCCAATAGCTTTCATTTTCTGACTTCTTTCACTTAGCACAGTCATACTAAGATACACCGATTCTGACCCAAAAGGTACTATTTCATCATCTTTAATAGCTGAATCATTTCCCATTGAGCATCTAGCCCACAATTTTTTTATCCAGTTGTCGGCTGTTGGGCACTGTCAATAGGCAATTAGGTTGGTTCAATGACCTGGTGATGCGGACATTGTTACCAGCTGAGACATCTGCATTCTTGGCCATGCTCCCCTCACCTCCTCTCCCTCCTCCCTCCCCTCCCTGCATCAGGTCACACCAACTTTAGTACAAGGATTCTGTGGGGGAAGTTACGGGATTTTTGTTGCAGAACTTCTGGATTTTCCTTTGAGCAAAATTTTTATAGCTGTTTTTAGGGGAGAAGGTAATTGCAACCTTTCTTTTCCAATAGTGTATTAATATTTGAATATTTGTAGACGTTTTTAATTTTAAAAAGTAGGGGGAGGTATGATTTGAAATATTTGAAGAGATCAAATTACAAAACAAATGTTGACTTTTACAAGATAAATTTCAACAGAGACCAAAGTGACTGTAAATACACCAGAGAGAGCAAGGAAGTATCAAACTCAACAGTGAAATAAACATAAAGGTCAACTAATGCTCCACAGACTGACACTTCCGGCAAGTATTCAATAAACTACATGAGTTTTCCCATACTTGTTTATAAAATAGACTGTGTGCTAGATAGTTTACCTAATTATAGACTAATATAAGCGTTCTGAGCATGCTTTGGCTGACTGCAGCACTAATGTTAGGTAGGTTATGAGTATTAACTGCATTTGCAACTTAGGGTATTTTCAACTTACAATTTAAGGAACATAACCACATTGCAAGTTGAGGAAGAGCTGTACAAAACATTGTCAAGAGTTTAAGGCAGTGTCCTGTACCTACTAGATAGAGTATCAGCCCAGATGTAAAAATGAAAAATGAGAAAGGAAAGATTTGTTTCCTGCAGAGAAAAACCATAGGTGAGTAGCTCAGATCTGGAGTGCTGGTCTATATTTTCAGGTACCCAAATCGCCCAGCTCATCACTCCGACAGCACTAGTGTAGGACCCAGCTAGAACCATCCACACACCAGAAAGTAGGATGGAGAAAGAGATAGGAGGGACAAAGAAGACCTCCCAATCATTTTTTCAGAGGCATCCCCGCCCTGCCCTTTCAAGGCAAGGCTTCTGTTTGCATTTCATTGGCCAGAATTTAGTTAGAAGTGTGGAAATTCAGCCTGTCTTCTGTGTGGCTGTGTGTTCAGCTAAAATGCTATAAAACGGGACACCAGAAATAGTTTGGGGGAATAGGGGCTCTGTAACTTCCTGTGTTCTAGAAGTTGTAATATGGTTTGGAAACTGAATGGAAGGGAGAAGTATAATAAGTTCTGCCCATCTGTACTCCCTGTAATATTCACTGCCCATCCACAGGCACTCAAGCAGTATGGAAAGGATAAAAGAGACAGGAAGGAAACAAACCCTGGGTGCAGTGGACTCCTGACCCAAGGATCTGCCCTTCAAGGGGGCTCAATCCACATTACCACTCTGACTCAGTACACTAACATTTGTTAACTAATGCTAACAAGCTGTGCCTGTGGCTGTGTGGCTCGTTGTTAGGACATTCTCCTACCTCACACTGCAAGAGTCTGGTAGCTAAGGCAGCTAGCCTGAACTGCTGCATAGATAGGAAGAAAGAATGGGATTATACATAATCACCTTTTACAGTCCCTTTCCCAATTTGAAAAGAAGCAGAGATACAGCTGTATCTCAATGGGTGATATTCCTCTGAAAATGCTAAAAAAACAAGGAATGTATTTTACTAAAGGTAAAAACAACCCCATGACCTAGTGCAAAACACATCCAGAGGTGCTCTTGTCACCATCTACCCGCCCCACCTCACCCCCCAACCCCACCCCCCACACACACTTCCTTTTCCATTAATTTTAAAACCAGACTCCATCTTCTCCTGTGGCAAGTAAGTGTCAGCTTCTGCCACCAGGTGGCAGGAATAATCAGCGTCAAGAAGCGTCTCACAGAATCAGAAAAAGTCAGGATTCTGAAGGTCATAACAGCGCTGTATACAAGGGTAGACTGCGGTGTACAGAGATGTGACTTGCCTGGCATGTAACTAGGGACCCTGAAGTCCAATCCCTTCTGTTACATGTCTCCTGTCTTTCCACCAACTCATGCTGCATTTATTTCTAAATTTATATTAAAGAAAACTTTACTAATTTATGAAAGAAAAGTTAAATGAGTCCGTAAACCACCACCCCCCCCAGCCAGCTTCAGCAATTTCTCATCTTTCCATACACACACACACACACACACACACACAGAGTTTCTATACAGCTACCAATGATACTGGTATATTGCTCTATTAGTTACTGCAAAATTAAAATCACCATGGTTCATTCATTCAACAAATAGTCAATAGCTATGTGCAAAAAAAAAAAAAATGAAGTAATATATAAAGGACTTCAACACAAAATGGTCATGTGGTAACAAAACTTTCATGCACAAATCATACTAGAAGTTAGGTTTTATTCATGTTCATACACTCTTGTGTTTCAATGCCATTCAAGCCAGAACGGAAATTTTAACGAGATCCATGGCACCAACCAGATAGAAAGTTAATATCCAAATGAGACACTTGCTCCTTTTTTCAAAGACCAGGTCACAGTCAAGAGTGAGCAGGGGACATAAGTATAGATCTGTCTGCTGCAAGTTACCTGTAAGTTGCCTTATTTGTAATGAGGTAGCATATAATAAGGCAAATTAGGATAAAATGGAAGAAAGTATTGGACACCCACACACACCCACAAAAAGATCAATAAGCCAGGCATTTGTCATATCTGGAAACAACAGCAAAGGGGTTCGGACTTCCCTCCAACCTCAAACCTTAAAGTAAAATCAGTGGCCTCACACAAAAAAGGAATCTTCTATATGTTCATTTCTACCAGAGATTGCACTACACCAAACAAAACACACTTTACTTTCAAAAACCTAACATCTAAGAATAGAACTACTGGGTCTGTGGTTTACTAGTATACACTGTTTTGTTTTCCAAGTTGAAAGCCTGTGTGATATGATAGAGTGGAAACCTGTCCCCTGGTCATAGGTCTGCTGTTTAGAAAGTTGGCCAAGATGAGAGCAACTGGCCTCCGTTCTTTTCCTCAGGGTTGGATCAGTCTGAGCTTTTCTGCCGAACGAAACAAAACAAAAATATCTATTTCCTTGTGGGCCAGGATTCTCTGGCTCCTTTATCATTGGTCTCATCGAAACACTCATCTTTGCTGTCCCATCCCTCTAAACTCTTCCAGTTCTCATTCATTGAAAAAATATTTGCTTTTCGACACTAACATTATATTTTTGCAATCTGTACTTTTTCGTTAGAATGAAGACGACTTCCCTGACAACCAGAACACACCAGGAAACCACGCGCTAAGGAGCAGAGTTGGGCTGATAAACAAAGAGCAAGTAAATGCGGAACAGGTATGGCTGGAGAGCGGCGGGTGAATCTGTTACCATGGTAACCGCTGTGCAACAAGCACCTGAGAGCTATGGGAACAGAAAGCATGGCACTCAGCTGGCACTCAGAGGAACGAATTAAATGGTAATTAGAGTGTGTAAGGCAGAGTCATGAAGAAAACACACCCCACCAAACAAAGAGATTTTTGTTTATTCACCTGTTCTCGGAGTTCTCTGTTGGGGAGAGTAACTGCTGCCTCCATTCTAAGGCACAGAATTCTGGCTTAAACAAAGCATCTCAATTTTAAAGTAAAGGAGGCAGGCCAAATGAAGATTCTTTCATGTATATGTTATATTTGCATTATATCTTCCACATCTATATAGGCCTTAGAATTTTTTATAAATCATAGAAGTATTTCTCAAACTGATATCTTCCCCCGTTGCCCACTCTTCTACAGGATGAGTGTCCTCTAAAACTTCTCATCCTGCTATTTTCCTCATTTAATTAACTTCACATTCCTAAGGCTCTTGTGTCCTTTACTCACATAGTACTTTCATTTCCCACTTCTTTGGAAATATTTGCTTAATACTATTTTTATATATATTTTTTTAATTACACTACATTTTTCTGAAATTATACTGGGAAAACAAGAACTTTCTTTTGATATTGGGAAAGAATAAAAAACTCTGAGAAAAGACAACGTTCTTTTGGGGTTGGGACTGGGGAGGTGACGGGAAGGACTATCACATTTATAAACATGCTCTTCATTGTGATTACATAAATGTCTTTTTTCCTTTTTTCTTATTGCGGTAACACTGATTTACAACATCATGTTATTCAGAGAGATAGGGTCCCACCTCTTCAGATCTGTGTACCCCACCACATCCACCATCAGGCACCCATAGTCCCTGGAGTTCCTCCACCCTTTGTTCTGTACATTTTCCCTCCCCTTCTGGTAGTCTCGATTTTGCCATCAGATTTCTCGGCTTTGGTTTCAGATTTTTTTTTTCTGAGCCTTTCTTTGTTTCTTTATATTCCACATGAGGAACTTTTTTCAGATCTTGAAGATGCTGAGCTACTGTTCCCATCTGTAGGCCAGACTTGGGCTGCCAGGAAATAAAACCATCCTTGGTCTCAGTCCTTTGGAAAGCAGGGCTGGTAGGATATAAAGGAGATTTATGCAACTGCTGCTATTAACTTCATTTAGTACAAAGTGGAGGTTGAATGATTATAGTAGAGACAGAAGTAAGGAGCAGAGGCTTGAGTCTGTGCTCCAAAGAAAAGGAGAAAATAGCTCCTTTGGAAGTAAAGGGACAGACTGGTAAGCCTTGATTTTTTGTGATAAGGGAAAAAATATCCGTGTGATAGATGATAGAAGCCATCTTCTTACATAATAATTTAAAAGGGCCCTTTGAAAGTTTTTTTGCCAAAATTCTGAACAATGGAGACCAGGATGCATTGTGCCCAGAATTCTCATATTCCATTTCTGCTGCAATGTCTCATTCCCAGGGTGAAGAGCAAGTCACCATTGAGCGGGATTCTAGAGGAAATAAAGAAGCCACAGAAAGTGATCCAGAAACACATCAAGAAGGGTACAGTCTTAAACCAAAGAAACAGCCACACCTACCTCCTGTTTTGTTTCACCACTTGGTTTTATCCTCACCTAATTTTAAACATGATGGCATTAGAGACTGTCACCACCAGAAACCCTTCTTCCCAGCTACCCGCCCAATACCATTTCAGAAAAGTTAGACCTCTAGGATGATCAACATGCTAAATTCAAATTGCAGATTCCTGAGACCCCAATGTGCAGGATAGCCTTCTAATTAAAGGTATACATTTCCAAATAATTGTTCCAGTCCAGTTCATCTTCTCAACATTAATTGATAAGCAACTGACTTCTCCAAACCTGATTCACCTTAAATCCCAACAAATATACTCTTATCTATATTATTCTCAAGGTCATTCAAATTGTAATCATTTCATAAGGTAGAAGAAGCAAATTGCTATCTTTATTTTGGGGGCCAGAAAAATAAAGCTCACAGAATTGACTTACTAAAGGCTAGTCAGCTAGGGAAGAACAAAGATTAGTCAGCTAGAGAAGAACAAAGCTGGCTTACAATTTCAGCTTCTGTTTCCAGGACTGTCTGGTACTCAATCTAATGAGTATTGATAATACTAAAGTATTTAGATAATACTAAAGTATTTATCAGGCTTTTTAATTCTTATTTAAATTTTATTTTAGGGCCTCCTTGGTGGCGCAGCAGTTTGAGCTCCGCACTATGAAGCATCTGCAGCACTGCAGTGCAAGTTTGATCCCCCACCAGGGAGAGGATCCACATGGCACAGCAGACCTCTCCTGCCTCACCCACTGCTCCCCTCAGCAGTGTGTTTTAGTAGATCTGTCTGTTCTATTCCCCACTCTGTCTCTGGTGAATCCTCTCACCCCCACACCTCTGGTCTGTACCCCAGCTCTTGTATGCATAAATAAATCTTTAAAAAATAAATTTGATTTTAATGCATACATCTCTAAAGAACTTTGTTTTATATATTGAAATACCTATCTAGGGTTGGTAAGAATTAGGATTAAAATCTTCTGTCACATATACACCATCAAGAAAATTTACCACCTTAGAAACCCAAAGTCAGTTCTAGCCTACGTTTTTATGAAACTCTGACCCTGAGAGCTGAGTCTTTCTAAGATGGCGAGAGATGCTGGGACTTGAGAGATTTAAAAATCTGATAAATCCAGCCTAAAGTAAATGGATGTACCCAAATAAACCCTGTTAAAAAGCAGCATTTATTAACATTGTATCTCTATATCCATCAGGGGTGATAAGGCATCACCAACCTGTCTTTCCTCAATTTAACCATGAAAACCTTAGTTTAGCTCCTCAGTATCTTCTGGAGCAGAATTTTTTTTTTAAGACTTGTTTATTTATGCATGCAAGAACTGGGGTACAGGCCAGAGGCATGGGGGTTTTGTGAGAGGATTCACCAGAGACAGAGTGGGTTGCAGAACAGGCAGATGGACTGAAACACACTGCTGAGGGAGCAGGAGGAGCAGCTGAGGAGCAGGAGAGGTCTGCCACACCACGTGGGTCCCCTCCCTGGCTGGAGGCAGGGATGGAACTCTTGCTGCAATGGCTACATTTTGCTTTATAGTGCATTGCTTAACCCATTGAGCCACCAGGGAGGCCCTGGAGCAGAATTTCTAATCTCAGTACACATATTCACACCCATTCATAACATGATTTTCATAAAATGGTACCTATCACTACTATGTGTGAGACACTGTGAGGTTTTGTTCCTTTTTAAAGATAGGGCCTCGTGCACTGTGCACTGCGTGACTCCACAACCCACTAATGGGTGCTAAACCACAGCTGTAAAAGACTGTTCCAGAGAAGCAATATACACTTTCATTTTGTTTATCTAATAATTCAACAAATACCTGTCAGGCACTCTTAATGTCCAAGGTCCTGAGACTGGGGGACTCACTGGAAGTTGCAATCTTCAAGGGTTCGTAAGAGGACACAGTCTAAGAAGACAGCTGAAAGAGTGTGCAGGGAAAGCCTCTGAAGATGCAAGAGGATTTTGTTGAGGAGGGAGTGGAGCTTTTCCATGAAACTTAAAGGGTGCTGAGACCTGGATAAGTGGGCATGACCGCTAGAAGGAAGGAAAGCAGAAGATTTAACAAGTGGAGGGGAAGTCCCAGCTAAGGGCTGAGTCCTTTGAGATCTGGAGATGGTGAATTATTACACGGGATAAGAAGTGGCAGTTTTAGAAATATTCTCCAATGGTCAGGAAGTGGCAAAGTTAAATGTTGAGTAAATTCCTTCCACCAGCCTCAAGTGAAAGAAGGACAGGACCTCGTTAGAAGGGTCATTGGGAAAGAGGAACATGCATGTTTCAAAGCAGGTGTGGGGGGGCCAGAAGCACCCAGAAGGACAGGACAATGTTGTGGTGATGGTCCCACAGCCTCTCTAAGCTCACTCACTAGTGAGTACTATCCTCCCCATAAAAAAGTAAGCAATGCATTCATTGTTCACGCAACTCCCCCCCACCCCCCAAAAAAGTGCTAGACAGAAACAGACACACCAGCCATCTCAGAACTTTTTGGAAAAGCTACATTATAGCCCATCGGTCAATAGTCATAAAATCCTACTTTATATTTCAAGCCCCCACTGAAGTCTGTCAGCCTCCCACTGCAGAGGAGAGTAATAGAAGACAAGGAACCACCAACTTACTCAAACTTCGTGGAATCAGGAAGGATGCACTTGTTGAATTTTTTTAATAATCAACATTTCATAATTGTGGTCTAAAGTTAATAGACACCCTCCTACTCTAGTGATTAGACTCTCATCCTGTGCTTTAGTTTCAGGTTTTGGTCCATTCTCCATTTCCCCTTCTCTATTTCCAAGAACATTTTTTTTTTCTGCATCTCTATAACCCCCCAGGGCTGGGCACATCCATCCTGCAAAGATTAAACAAAGTCATGACTTTCCCATTTCTATTTGCAACATACAGATCTCATGAATTTGTTTGCCTGCTGATTTTACAAAGCATCATCTAACCTTAGCATGCAAGTTTATTTCATGTGCTAAATAACAAAATTCAACTGCATTAAATTTAAAGATCTAATGGGCTTTATTAGATAATTATAAATCAGGCAGCATTTCATCTAGCAAATAGAAGAGAAATCCAGAAAGCTGCACAAAAGAAAAGGTCTTTATAAGCAGATAAAAGGCAAGACAAAGGAAGAGGGAATTATTTCTGGCTTAGATAAACTACCCATAAGGAATGCAGAAAGGTTTTGAGCCAGATTATCTCACCTTCCCTTGGGGAGTGGAAAGTTTCTTCATCAGTACTGGCCAGAAAATTCCATACCAACCAGTTGAGACTACATTCCTTAGGGAAGTCGAAGTGGCAGGTTACTGTTAAGTCTTGGTGGGCTTAGCACAAGTGCCGCCATTTTGGGACTGTGGTTTCCTCTTTTACACATCATTGGTGTTTACTTCTGCCTTTTTGTTTTTATATTGTTGCAGGTATCTGGAAAGGAAGTGTGGTACTGTCTGTGACTGTTTTAGGAAACATAAAACCACCCTTCGGTACATCTTCTGGGGTATTTTACTAGCAGGTAAATAATAAAAGGGGATGAGATACCCACGTCTCTTTTTAAGGATTCCCCAAATATTAGATTTCTTTGGAAAGAAAAGAAATCTTCCTCTTCTACTGGGCCTCATTGAATCATCCAAGCAGAGAAGGAAATTGGGAGCCTCTGAGTGGAGGCCTCAGCCTGCATAGGTTATCACCATCCAGGTTAGCTGCCAACAGCTCATTTGTTAAAGTCTCTGCTCGCACAGCCTCTGTTACTATGATGTGGATTTGCAAGTTGGACAACTGCAAATCCAAATAGCCAGAAAACATGGTGATAATCTCTAAAACTTGAACTTGGGAGCAACATAAGCATTAATGCTTTATGCAGTTACAAAAAGAAGAGACTCGGGTCACGTAGCCTGTTCCTCCTATCTGAAGACAAGAAGACTGTCCACACAGTTGAGGGGTCTCCTGGTTTTATTTCCTCCAAAGCACAGGGCTTCAGGTTCATTTTAAGGAAATTTTTATTTATAAAATGTGAACCCCTACCCAAGTTCTCAACACTAATCCCAGGCTACCAAACCTCCCAAGTTGGTGTTTTTTCTGGTGTTCCCAAAGCCAGAACAGGGAACAACAGGGCTGTAAGCCTCTCCTGTGCTGGACCAGGAATAATTTAGACTCTGCGGGCCACACAGTGAAACTACACACCTCTACCATTATAAACAAAAGCCAAGAGAGAGGCATGGCTGCTATCCTTTGCAACTATATAATCCAAGTACAGATGTACAAATACAACTGTACTTGCTACCTACAGAAACATTCAGCAAGCCATTTCACCTGCAGGCTGTGTGTTCTGACTTCCAATAGGAAACTTAATTGTTCTTCTGATCCTAGAATCTCCTTCTCTAAAGCAGTCACCTTGGTAATGTCATTGTTGGGGGCAGAAGCTGATTTTGTCCCTACTGTCCTAGGTCCTTGTAGCTGGAAAGTAATTCAATGGACACAAGTAAGATTAGCAAAGACAAACCTGTGGTCCAGTTACTCCAGTGAAATTATACAGTTTTCAGAAAGTGGGTAATAAATTTAGGAGAGAAAAACAGAACTTTGCAAAAAAGTAAAAGGAGGAGTCTTGTAGGATTATCTACATATGCACTGGAAACAGACCTTGCAAGGGTCTGTTACACTGAGGTGACAAGACTTTCTAACACCTTCAGGATCATCACAGACAGACAGACACACACACACACACACACACAATTTATTACCTGTTTTTCGGTAGATAACTGAGCAAAAAATCATTCTTGGACCTCCTGCTTTTCAGTGCCTTCAATTCAAAATAACCAGCATGACAATTTGGCATATCGGGGATAGCCTGTCTTTGGTTCCCACCCTCCTTTGGAGATTCTGTGACACTTGGGAGATTTTTGTAGGCCTAATTTCCAATTGAAGTTTAGGTCAAATCTAAGCTGCACAACAGGAGAATAGCTTTTTGCTGACAGTTCCTTCTCCACCTGGCTTTTCTCTAATAGAAGGTTCAATTTTCAAGCCTCAACATTCAAGAACTCAGGAGGTTCTATAAGGAAAAAGATCTAACATCCCGTCCTCCTAGCATTCATGGTGACACCCTTAGGGACTTGCTTGAGAAAACCCCCCCCACACCCCACACCCCGCAAAATGTAGTCCTTATAAACCAAGGAGTCAAAAACTCTATCAAGAGCACTCTGGATTGCATGGGTCTTGACTTAACCTGCCCTTGGCTGAGCCAGATCAGCACTGGGGGTCTCCAGCGGGTGATGGAGATGTTCCCTGTCTGCTTCCTGCACAGGTTACCTGGCTATCGTGATTGCAGCTTGCGTGCTGAACTTTCATAGAGCCCTTCCTCTTTTTGTCATCACTGTGACTGTCATCTTCTTCGTGGGCTGGGATCACTTTATGGCCAAATATGAACATCGAATTGTTGAGTTCCTCTCTCCTGGCAGAAGGCTTCTAAATAGCCATTGGTTCTGGCTGAAATGGTAAGTGCACTTGGTTCTCCTATTTCACTTGAAGAAATGTTAGTCTTTTCCTACACTGTTCCAAAATTTTGTTCTGAAACTCCGTCCTTATTTATGGAATATTGAAGTTGCAAACAACCTAGGGAGTAATCCATTGTAATGTCTTCACTTTAGAAAGAAGAAATCAAGGCCTAGGGAAGACAGTGGTTCATCCTAGACATGTTCAAAGGTCCCTCCAAATTGTTTTAACTTCATGTGCCCCAAATTATAAAAGATTTTGATTTAATAGCCTTCTGTTTTCTACATTAGAGAGAAAGCTTTGTACCTACATGTCAAGAAGCATTTGCTAGGGATACACAACAGTGCAAGGATTTATTCATTTCAGGGAGGATTTTAGCTCATCCTCTAGCTTGGAAGCAGAAAGGCATCGTGATCAATCAGTATTGTCTATCCTGGCAGAGGATGGGGTACAGCAGCAGTAACACCACCTAATCTCAGCATCTACTCATAAAGAATTTAGTTCAGAAGTGTAAAACAATGGCGATTACTGACCAATATGCCTGTAAAGAGCTTCCATTTTTTGTGACTTTTCCCCTTTCTTATCCAAGTAATACAAACTCTCTTTTAAACATTATTTATAAAATAGGGATCATAGAACATGTTCAAACTTAATTTGCTTTTTTTCCCCTCTATGGTTGACCATTTATTTTTTTAATAATTTTTGGCTATTATAAGTGTTATGATGGGCATAAATCTTTTTATCCATTTCTGATTAATTTAGGAGATCTGTTAACTCATTATTTTCATTTCTTTATTGATGATTAAAGTTAAATAATCTTTGCTTTCCCCCTTATTTCTCTCCATGTCTTTTGATCATTAACAACTTAAGCCTTTAAAAATTGCTTTCACGTTGAGTACCACTAACAATTAAATTTTTATGTAACCAGTATGCTAAATCATAACTCATAGATTGTGATCAAATACAGTCCATTAATTTTTTTCACCTATCATCCTTTTGATTTTATTCAGTGGATGTTACCTACTCACACTTTGTATAAAAATCCATGACCTTCTACTTATTCTATGACCCTTCTACTTACTCTAGTTAATAGTTCAATGATCACAGCACATTTTAGATACTATTATTAGAATATTTCATCCTATACAGAATAAGAACTACAGACTTGACCAAATCTTTCTTTCTTTCCCAACTTGGGCTTCTTTTTCCTTCCTTCTTATTACCTGCTCCTCTACTGGCCTCAGAACAATGAAGAGAGCAGTGCTTGGCCCATTCTGACTTGGTTATGTGGCTTCCCATGATGGACATAAAGTTGGTCTCCTTGGGAAGGAGGATCTAAGAATTATTAAAGAAGACTTATCTATATGACTCAATGTCCTGCAAGTGACCACTGAGGGCTTCACCCTCGACCACTTCCTGCAGTCCTCCTTCCCCTCAAGGTGGCCATACTGGCAGGACACAGGACCAGATCTACCCAGTGTGGCCCACCTGGGAATCCACCAGGAGACAGCACACATCTTTGATGTAATAAACCAGGACTGCACAACCCAAACACATCATCCTTTCTGGTTGTGCCATTCAAGCTGTGAGTCAGCCTTGTCATGTTCCCTGTGTTCCCCACGGAGTCAGAATCCAAAGTCTGACTTAGCTCTCTGGGGCGCAGGTGAGACCCCCAAAAACAAAGAACACATTTCAAACTCCCTTAAAAGAAAGACGGTTAAAAAGAAGACCTCACGCATCTCCCAAAATGGAGGTGATAAGTTCCTGATCTCTTAAACCAGTAGACTTCCCTCATATATTCTCTCCTCTCTGACTCTCCAATATACCCTTGAACCTGCAAAGGGCCAAGAGCTGTGGAACAAAGAGGATATATTGTTTGAATTTTGCCTATTTCCCGTTATAACCACAACCAAAGAGGATCTGTTGCAATTTCTAAAAGCACAGCTTCCTGGTGCCAGGGTATGTTATTCTCATTAATAATTTTTGTTAGTTTAAGTCTAAGAGTTTCAAGTTACACAACAAATGATGCCCATGCTTCCTTTCTTGTTCTTTTAGGGTAATTTGGAGCTCACTGATCGTGGGGGTTATTTTCTGGCTGATCTTTGACACTGCCAAACTGGGCCAACAGCAGCTGGTATCATTTGGTGGGCTCATAATGTACCTTGTCCTGGTATTTATCTTTTCCAAGTACCCAACCAAAGTAAGTATGAAATGGATCTTTTGGAGGATTTTTTCTTCTTTTGTCTCATGTATAAATTGCTGAAGATAATAAGTATGGGAAAATTTAACTATTATTCAATATTTTTCTTACCTTGCTATGATACTGTAAGAGGTTAAGAGTACCTTTGTCAACTTTTATAGTACTATTACTTTCTCATTTTTCACTGTTAGTAATTTTATAATTAAACAACCAGTGAGATATTCTTTCATATCAAGTCCAATTCCTATTCAAGTAACCGACATCCCCCCCTAAAACACATACACAAAGAAAACTCATCCATTTGGTCCAGATTTCCCCAGACCGGCAAATAATATTTTATCATTGGAGTTCGCAGTTTATCAAATTTCCATTTGCAATTTAGGTTATTTCACTCCAAAAATTTGTCCTGAAAGTTTTGTTCATATTGAAATCAATTCTCATCCTTGTTCTGTCAGTTTATAACCCATTACCTTGGCAAGAATTCTAAGACATCAACATTTTCACACATGACTCAGCAGAAAATTGGAGGCCCTTACTGACCGAAAAGGTTGACCCAAGGAAAAAAGTATTTATCAAAGACCAAAGTCACCTAAGAGGATCCAAATGATTGGCCCCATTTGGGTGAATATCTGCTGTTTTCTATACCTCCAATTCCATATTTCTTTTCAGACCACTCATCTCTGCATCAAAAGTGAAAGCAGGTGATTGTCCATTACTGCGGCAATCCTGGGTCTGCATTAGAGTTAATTGGTTCCTTTTACAGTGAAATGAGAGTCCTTCAACAGGGTGGAATTTCACTTAATTCACTTACAAATCATCAGATCAACAAACCTTGGGCACACAAAAAGGTTATGTTCTGCCTTTCCATTTTCCAGACAGGGGAAATAATTATATGTATCCAATACTTACACCATGACTAGGAAAGCCAGCCCCTCCCTGTTTTACTGGCTCTTCTAAGGTGATGCTTTGTGTCTAAGTTATGCTATTATGACAATGGATACTAACCTGCTCAGTTTAATAAGAGGTAGTACAACCCTGAGAGGTTTCTTTTTTTGTATGACTATGTCAAGATAATCTCTGCTCATCACTGCTTTGGCCTCCCAGAGAAGATGGAGGTTGCAGGCCATATCTGAGAAACTTCTAAGGAAAAGTGATTCTCTAAGAAGTTATGCTGAATTCAGCATTCATTCTCTAATAAGATATTTCTCTTGATTTTTCTACATAGGTTTACTGGAGGCCTGTCTTCTGGGGAATTGGGTTACAGTTTCTTTTCGGTCTCTTAATCCTAAGGACTGATCCTGGATTTATGGCTTTTGATTGGTTTGGCAAACAAGTTCAGGTAAGTTTGGTTCAAGAGTGCCTTGCTTTAGGTTTACCTGTCTGTATTAGTTGACCCAAAGATTAATTCCATAGCATGAATTAGACAAATAATTTTATTGATGCAGAATATGTTAATCTGTCTAGTGTATTAATATCACTGTTGTCCCTCACCCATATCACCCACTACATCACTCCCCTATGCCATATTGCCCTCTTCACCCGGCCCAAAGGGTGCCTCACGTCTAAGATGGTCCAAGAAAGAGAGAATAGACTGTCTTTGTATCTGTTTTTAATGAGGCCACCAATGTGCCATATGTGGCTTTCTGGAGTGAACTGTCACACCTGGCTTATTCTTTAGCTTTGTGGAGTCGGAATGAATGTTAGAAAACTATATGCAGATACTGTCCAACATGATACTTCTATGTCATCCACTGAAGGGGGAAAGACTCTCCCCCTTTCCAAGTCTATCCAACAAGTTCGGGTCTTCGCCCTCTACAGAGCCTGGTGAGCCCTGGGTACTGTAACCAGCATGTCAGTGGTCATCACTTGCTCTTTTCCTTTCTTTTATTCAGACATTCCTGGAGTACACGAATGCTGGTGCTTCATTTGTCTTTGGTGAGAAATACACAGACCACTTCTTCGCATTTAAGGTAAAGTCAAACCCTTTGTCTTTGTGGTCACTTCCTTTTCAGTAACTTCTTGATCTTTGTGCATGTTCAACTACAACTTAACTGAGCAGAAATCAGGTACACTGCACATCACCACCCTTTTTCATTTAGTCTTACCTGAAACAGTGAACCATGAGCATTTTTATTTTGTTACTAGAGTATAAAGGGAAACGTCTACAGAAAGTCATGAATCTTCAAATACTTTTGGGGGCCTTATAGCATTGCCTGAGATATGTATGAAAGTCCTATGGGATAACAGTATCTGAGTCTCCAGGGAAAAGAGCAAGAGCTACATGGCAATGAGTAGGCATATGGCCACTAACGGCTTCCATTAGTCCTGGATCAACCAGAACCACTGCTCACCCACATCAACCGCTGCTCCTCCAAAGCCCTCATGCTAAACCTTTCCCATCTTCCTTCAGCACTGCCTTCACCTAGTCAGGTCTGGAGGTTGGACTTTCTCCCAACCAAAGGGACCTTGTTTTACAGGGTGAAGGCAGCCTGATCCCATGCTCAGGCCTCATCCCACAAATCCCAGGAAGCCCACGCATCTCTGCAAAGTTCCCACAGATTCTTATCAATGAGACAGAAAGATGCAGTTTGAATTTTTCTTTAGCTTTCTTTTCTGAGCTATGTTCTTAATTGTTGTCTCACCTAGGGACTCGAAATTACTCCAGTTTCAATGAAATAAGTGTCACCTTGAATCTTTCTTAAAGTCTGAAGATTTTTTTTAATTGCTGACTTGACACCTTGGTGCTGAGATAACTAAGCCACTATGAAAGGTCATGTGTATACAAATTGAGATAGAAATAGGCTCATACCATGAATTCAGAATTGTAAGAATTAAAGTCACAAGGAAGGAGTGTTTCTGCCCAGACTGTACCAGTGTCTTGGGCCCAGCCCACCCCAGGGCAGTGGCCACCATCCTTGCTGCCAAAGCAGGACCTCCTCTGGAACACTGGAGAGAGGACCCCCTGAACACCCTGGGGCTCCCAGGAAGGACTGTCCATTAACGTCAACAAAAGCACACGGGCGAGTGAGCTCTGAATGACGGCATGGAATGTCTACATTGTTAATAGCTTTTTCTAAATTAGATCCTGCACAAGTTGTCCTTGGTCATTCTGTGCCTCTGGTGGCAGCTTGTTCCTGGACATTCAGCTGAGGAACAGAGGATGGGGCTGGGAAGGGCCCCAGACACAGCTCTGTGTGGTCTCTGCAGGGTAGAAATTGCTCCCTGTAGATTCACAGGCTGTTTTGAAAGCACTGAAAAGAAAAAATATCCAGAAAATTCAATCTAGGGAAAGACAACTTTTGTGAACACAGAAGTTAACTAAATAGTGCTTACCTGAGGGGAAAAAGGCCAGAGGACACAGGTAATTCAGGTACAAGGGGTAGAGCACAGGATGATGGATAAAAATTAGACTTCTGGTGGCAAATATAATGTATTGGGTTGTCAGAAAAGTCATGACACATTTTTGCTTGAAAAAAAATACATCATTTTTTCGACAACCCAATAGCACAGGTTTGAAGTGCTCAGATCTTAAATGCAGATTTTTTTCTATCCTTTGGTTCCACATTCATGAATTTAACCAACCTCGGAGAGTAAAATATAAACTATTCATGGTTTTTGGCATTCTCTAACTCCAACTATTCAAGTATCAACTGTATATAGTTGTCAATTTATTAGGCTGTATACCTGACACCTATATAATGTTATAAGCCAATGTTACTTCAGTTAAAAATTTTAATACATACTAAAATTACTTTTTATTTTAAAAAGGTAAAAATCTATAAATTATATCATTATTTTCTATATGTGCATAAGTGTACTGTGCAGCCACTATGAATAAGGGTGAGCTTCAGGTCACACTTAATCTTGACCCAGTTTACTCTGCTAACAATTGCTAAAGCTGGGCCTTCCTGGTGACACAAGGGGTTAGGCACTGCACTATGAAGCATCTGCAGCCACTGCAGCACGAGTTCAATCCCCAGCCAGGGAGGTGACCCACATAGCATGGCAGACCTCTCCTGTCTCGCCCACTGCCCCCCTCAGCAGTGTACTTCAGTCAATCTGCCTGTTCTGTTCTCCACTCTGCCTCTGGTGAATCCTCTCACCCCCTGCACCTCTGGCCTATACCCCAGTTCTTGTATAAATATTTTTTTTAAAAAATTGCTAAAGCCCATGTCTGTTTAATATCAGGACATGAATAGCTGTCCTTAGCCTTTACCTTGTTGATCTAGTTATTAAAAATTCCCCCAAAACTTCACATCTTCTCTGAAAAACTCAAGAAAATTGATCACAGCAAAGGGAAAGAAAAGGTTGCTTCCTATGAATTACACTCATGCTTACCCAGAACAAATTAGGTTAAGACTGACAAGTGTTGTCTAGTTCTAGTATTTTTATGACGTTTCAGAGGTGGGAAAGGAAGCAGAGAGGAGCCCTGACCAGAAGTCTACCATTAAAACTGGGGCCAGAATTAATCCAGGGTCTTCTTTTTCCCACCCAGGTGCTGCCAATCGTGGTTTTCTTCAGTACAGTCATGTCCATGCTCTACTACCTGGGACTGATGCAATGGATCATCAGGAAGGTAACCAGACTGGAAAGGATTGGGTGACAGTTGGAGCGACAAAGTCTTAAATGTCTTTTATCTAGGGTTTTCCAAAGTACCTTTCTCTTTCTACCAAGACCCAACACTACCACCCACCCAAGCTGTAAGATACAAACTGTAGTGCCTGCAAGGCACGGAGCAATTTCTCAATAATCAGAGCAGATGGGTTGAGGAGGAGTCCTGGAGCCCTCGGTGACTTTTTCAGGCTTTTATTGATCCTTCTACACCAGCGGCACCCAGGTACAAGGCAGGCAGGGAGGCCAGGGGGCCAGGAGGCTGGCGGGCCTCCTAGCCCCCAGGGAATGCTCACTCTTTGGGCTCTTTAGCCTCTGCTCTCCATCTCTGCTCCTTACTCTTCTCTTCTGCTCTCCTGCTGGCGTCCTGGCCCCAGTGTCTCAGCCTAGCTGTGCTCCCTTGCGCATGCCCACACCCTACTCCAGGTGCCGCCATCAGGCATGCACGCAGGGCCACAGGTGTCTATTATTGACAGTAATGGCAGGAGGGCGGGAAAACCTGATGATTTTCATTTACTCTACACAAACCCAAAAATCCTATTTGTATCTCTGGAGAGAATGACATCTCCAGGAATTTCTACAATATTTTGACTAGCAACTCACAGGTTGTCTTCATGAGACAATTACTTCTTTAGCCAAAGAATTCACTGGACCAGGTCAGCCATCTCCTGGAGAGAACAACAGTGCTCTTCCCCCTTGGCTATCTGCCCTGTGCCTTACAGGCAAGCACCCCTTGTCCTCTGGAGGTTACAAAAGTGGGCAGTCCTGGTCTAGAATGCCACATAGTCCAAGCAAGAAGCAGAAGCTCCTTTGGGCTCATGAGGTTATAAGCACATACAGTTTTTTTTAAGTACTCTGAAAAGTTCATCTCATTCTTGTGCTTCACTGGTGGCACAGAGGGTTGAGCGCTGCACTGTGGGGCTTCCGCAGCCACTGCAGCATGAGTTCAATCCCGACTAGAGAGGGGACCCACATGGCACAGCAGACTTCTCTTGCCTCTCCCACTGCTCCCCTCAGCAGTGTTTTAAAGTACCTCTGCTTGTTCTTCTCCCTGCCCTGTCTCTGGTGAACCCTCTCACCCCCTATGCCTCTGACCTGTACCCCTGCACCCTTGTATGCATGAATGGATGAAATCTTTTATAAAAAAAGAAAAAGTTCATCTCCTTCTTGCTGCCCAGCAACTGTCAGGTCTATACTCATGAGTCAGCTCATAGAACTTGGTAATTGGTAAGTTATTTGAATGCACATGAGAGCAAGACAGTGTGTACAGGGCTGGGGCACAGCCACAAACTCCTTTGATGCCTGTAAATGAGTAAAATAGTGAACAAGAACCAGAATACCAACAGAACTCAGGACGTCAGCAAAAGCACAAGGGCCCATCATTTTCTGATTATCAGGTTAAACCTTCAGCATTACTGTGCCCATGCTTGAGCAGAAAGCAAGCAGAAGTGAAGGAGGCAGGAAGCCCCCATCCTGAGGATGGCCCCGCAGTGTCTGATTGAAAGGGCAAGTACAAACCTGAGACCATAAACAAGTTCGATGGAAAATTAAGTAGAAAAGGCCAGATCTCAACTGCATCATTCTAGTAGCTGGTTGATCTTTGACAAAACAACAAAACAGTTGTATGCCTTGTTTGTCTCTTTGATAAAATGGGCGTAATTATAGGACTTTTCATAGGATTATGATAAGGACTAAATATGTTACAGGGATCAAAGATTTTGAACAATGTCTACAGGGCAGTGAAGCTTGCTGTGACTTTTAGCAATTATAATTTATTACTTGTAAATAACAATTCAAAAAAAGAGCACCGGCTGAATGTTCAAAACATATGCAATATTCAGGCTTACCATTCACATAGGAGGACCTGACAGGCTAGGCCTCCCTGTGGACTAGATTAGGTATATTCACACCCAGCGCCATGGGTGACCAGCAATAGTTGTTGAAGGTCTGAGTATTTTCCTTCTGTTCAAAGATCTTTATCCCTACCAACGGCTCTTCACTGACTATGTCCTTTTTTCCATTTTAGGTTGGATGGCTAATGCTTGTTACTTTGGGATCATCTCCAATTGAATCTGTAGTTGCTGCTGGCAATATATTCATTGGACAGGTGAGACATAATATTAAAGAAGAAAAAGCGCCTGCTGAAATGGATACTTTCTCCAGAAAGTGGGATTTTTAAAAAAATGATGATGCTATTTCTTTTAGTTTATGGGAAAGAGTATCAAAATAAGCAACCCTCAGTTTTGACAATGTCCCGTTTCCAGAGAGACCCCTTGTTAAGAGTCTCACTGAGTACACTAGTATCAATTCGGGTACTTGAAATTTCATGGACAGGAGGAGAAACTGGATCATTTTATCAAAGCAGAGAACTTCTTAAATATAGATTTTCAACAAAACTTTTCTAATTTATTAAATTGTTGAGGTCTCTGACCTACCCTTCAGAGGCAAGCAGCTATTCATCTTGTTTGTTTGGTTTTTTTTAGAGATTTATTTATTTATGCATAGAAGAGCTAACGTGCAGGTGGGGGTGAGAGGATTCACCAGAGTGGGAAGCAGAACAGGCAGATCTACTGAAATACACTGCTGAGGGGAGCAGTGGGCAAGACAGGAGGTTTGCTATGCCGTGTAGGTCACCTCCATGGCTGGGAATGGAACTCATTCTGCAGTGGGTGGCTACGGATAGCTTCATAATGCTGCAACTTAACCCCTTGTGCCACCATGGAGGCCCAAGCAGCTTTTTATCTCAAAGGAACTTAACCACTTACCTTGAAGCTGCAAACATGTTGTAGTACCAGGAAGGGCACAGAGCAGGTTCTGAGTGATTCCTAGAAGATGGGTCAAGGAGGAGTCCTGGAGCCCTCAGTGGCTTTTTCAGGTTTTATTGCATCATTATATCAGAGGCGATCAGGTACACGGCAGGCAGGGGTGGAAGGGGGGGGCGGCCAGGAGGCTGGCAGGCCTCCTAGCCCCAGCCGCATCTCATTCTCTCCGGCTCTCTCGCCTCTTATCTCTCTCTGCTTTCTCGCTCTACTCTGCTTATGCTCTCATCTTTTCTCGCATCCTCCTGACGCTGCCCTTATATGTCCCTGTTGCAGCCCAAGTGCGCCCACTTGTGCATGCCCACACCCTACTTGGGGGAGTGCCTGCCGTTAGGCGTGCGTGCAGGTCCACAAGTGTCCATCATCACACCAATGGGAGGAGGGCAGAGAAGCCTGATAACTTTTCCATTTACCCTACACATATAAACAAGCAAACGCATGTTCTTTAGTGCAATGCTTCTGGCAATGAAAGAGACCAAGAAAGCTTCTCCAACAGTGATACAGCCATATAAACACCTTTTTCAAGTTATCTGGTCAATTGTCTTTTCTGAGCCTGCTAGTGAACAGAAGTATTTTCACTTCCATGAATACAGAAATATTTATTTGCTTGAAGTCCCTTTTAAGCAAAGAAGTATGACACCAAGGAGTATCCTCAGAATAGCATCAAATCTAAGGGGTAGATAAGTTAAGGAATGGTAGTAAGCTCATTCTTCAAGGTATATCGTTCCAGGCAGGATGAAATCACACACCAAGGAAAACGAGGATGACTCCTTCCTAGTACAGCTGCCCAAGGAAATTGGATTTAATGTAAAAATCAAGTCGCCCAGGATAACGCACAGCTCCAAATTCTTGACTAACAACTGCTCCAGCCTGGCTGAAACTTCTTGTTGATAAGCCCAGATTGCTATCCTGGAGCATAATCTTAGAGTGGGACCCATGCTTCCTTCCCAAGGAGTTGAAATTATTATAATTATAGTCATAAAATCTCCCAGGACTAATTAGGGCACCATCTTGAGTTGATTACTCCTACCTGCGGGGTAAGAGGGCTCCTGTACTGAGTTCCTATTTAGTCCATAAATTGAAGCTGAACACATTCAATCTTATAGAACAATTAGGAATAATGAGGGGAAAATTGCAAAATTGCACACATACTTCTATGGTGCTCAATTTGATACTTAATATGCTAAAAGTACAGTTATTATTTATGGAGAGCCCCACACTGTGGTCTGCCTGTCTTCTTTAATGTAAAAGCCTTTACAACTATATTCTGATTCCTTCCCACCCAAGAGAAGAGAAGGGTTTCTGATTCTCAATTAGAAAGTATCTATGACTGGGGAACTCCTGGTGGTGCAGCGGATTGAGCGCCTCACTGTGAAGCAGCCTCAGCCACTGTAGCGCGAGTTCGATCCCCAGCCAGGAGAGGGGACCCACATGGCGCAGCAGACCTCTCCTGCCTCGCCAGCTGCTCCCCTCAGCAGTGTACTTCAGTTCCTCTGCCTGTTCTGCTCCCCACTCTCTCACCTCCCTGGACTCTGGCCTGTACCCCAGCTCTTGTAAGCATAAATAAATAAATCTTTTTTAAAAAAAGAAAGTAAGTATCTATGGACATATGCCCTTGTTATTGCTGATAAATATTTTATAGTTGTATCTATTACCCTGTGGTTATAGCAGAGATTTTCCCAGACTAGGATACTGAACAGAGTTACTTGGCCAGTGATGTTCCAACCTTAGAAAAGTGTGACCAGCCATCAGGCTCCAATTCTAGGCTAGGTGGAGCCTTATGTGAATTTGCCTTGTTAACTTTGCAAAATTTGCACATGACTTTACATGCACATTTTCCTCAAGTTCAGATAACCAGACCAGACCGTTAGGTCCTCTAACTGGAGCATGCATCACAACCACCTGGGAGACTTGTTAAAATACAAATTACTGATCCCAACCCCAGAGTTGCTAATACGGTAAGTCTGAGAATCAGCATTTCTAAGGAGTTCCCAGGTGATACCAATAGAACTGGTCTAAGAGCCACTGTGGGGTCTGAGAAAAGATAATCAGGCTTTTCCACCCTTCCGCCACTGGTGTAATGACGGACACCTGTGGTGCTGCGTGCATGCCTGGGTGGGCATGCGCAAGTGGACACACCTGGGCTAATGCACAAGGTATATAAGGCTAGTGTAACGGAAATGGCGCGTGGTGTGGCAGAGGTGGCGGCGGCATGGAAGAAGAAGCGAAAGTGTTGCAGTGGAGTGTGAGGGGTAGCATGACGGCAGCGAAGCAAAGAGACTGCTTGAACTGGTGATGAACCTACCTGGTCTGGGATGGTTGCAAGACAACCACCCTTAGAAATACTGCTTTGGGGGTCTCCCCGGTGGCACAAGGGGTTAAACACCACACTAGGAAACATCCGCAGCTATTGCAGCACGAGTTCGATCTCTGGCCAGGGAGGGGACCCACATGGCACAGTAGGCCTCTGCTGTCTCTCCCACGGCTCCCCTCAGCAGTGTACTTCGGTCCATCTGCCTGTTCTGCTCCCCACTCCGTCTCAGGTGAATCCTCTCACCCCTCGCACCTCTGGCCTGTACCCCAGTTCTTGTATGCATAAATAAATAAACCTTTTTAAAAAAACTGCTTTGGAGAATGGAATTGAGTAGATTGGATGCCCTCCCAAGACTGAGTCTTGTCACTCTTTGTCTCTAGACAGAGTCTCCGCTGATGGTCCGACCATACTTGCCACATATCACCAAATCCGAACTCCATGCCATCATGACAGCAGGGTTCTCCACCGTCGCTGGAAGTGCCTTAGGAGCATACATTTCTTTTGGGGTAAGAGAATTTGAGGATTAATAATTTATTAATTCACCCCTCTTTTTTTCTCTACTGTTCGGTTTTGCTTTCCTTTACCATTGCTGCCCGATCAAAAGGCAACGCGCGACTCTTCTCCTACATGCTGGTCACAGTTCTTCTGGCATTTGATGAAGTGAGCTCAAGGAGCTGTGGGGCCTCCGCTTTTATATCCCCACCACCTTAATGTGAATTATATCCAGCCAGGACACGATGAAATCATATTATGAGGTTGTTTGGGCTGACCATTTAAATACGTAAAACAAAACCGGCAAACAAACAAAAACTATTATAGTAAAGACTTTCTAAGCCAGGAATCAGCAAACTATGGCCCATGGGCTGGTCTAGATGTCTCCTTGCTGTACAACCATCCTAGGCTAGGCAGGTTCATGATTGATTCTGGCAAATGGAAAAAGAGTCATTGAGCCTTAGGTGTATCCAACATGCCTTTAATGCTGAGCAGGGGACTGGATACAGACAGACCAGCAGGTGGCCAGGCAGCAACTTAGCCTCTGAGCCTCCTAGCCCCCGAGGTCCCCACCCCCCAGTCTCCACAACTGCCTGCTTCTCAGCCAGACATTCGTATTTATCGATGCTCACACCCACGTGCTCAGACTTCTTGGCCCAGGCGTCGGTAGGCGTGCATGCCCCATATTCATGCTCCCAAGCACTTTTTGCAATAACACAATTACCATGTGTGGGTAGTGAAGACTTGGAAAAAAACAACACAGAGGCCAGCAGTGGGAGATGAAAAAGAACCCAAGTGACCCCATTTTCCTTAAACTCCCTTATTTAATAACTGAAATTTTATTAAAAACAATCATTCCTATTCATGGCAGTTTCAATGCTATACTTGAGTAGTTGTATGCCAAAGAGTCAAAATATGTACTCTCTGACCCTCTGCAACTAAAGTTTTCTGACCCAGAGCAGATGTGCTCGAACCTTCTTACACATTAAAATCACCTGGACTTTTAACCGCCTTAAAGCCCAGGCCCAAGTACCTGATCATAGAGATTACAAGCCAGTGAAAAAATGGAGTGAGTCAGCAGCCGTGTGTCCAGGAGGCCTTACAGATAAGTAACTTTCATGTAAGGACTTCATCTGGACTTCAGAGAGCCAAAAGTAGGAAGGAAGAAGGAAAGGGTGATGGAGACCTCAGGAATAGCCGTTTGACTGGCTATCCTGCGGTCCGCTCTGCTGCTGCTATAGCAACGCTGCCTGCAACCATCCTAGTGATGGGAGCGGGGAGGGATGCACTGAGTCTGGAATTCTTAACATGTGGGGAGGAAAATCTGAAAACAAAATGATGATGTGGGGACAGAAAGGGGAAGCGTTTAAGCAGACCTGTCTCAAGGAAAACCGAAATAGCTTACAGATTAAGGACTCTGTGTAAATGACTATTATGTAAAGACTCAGAGAATTTCAGGAGAAATCCTGAAGGGAAATAGAGAGGGGTATATCCATACCTGTTCCCCCAGGCTTCCCTATCTATATGAGTGGCATTAAAAAAAAAATACAACAGAGAACTGGAGGAATCTTTTTTACAATTTCATTCATCATAGGATTCTCTTCTGAAATGACTGGATTTTGGTGTTGTGCTTGTCCCAGAGAACACAGTCAATTAAATTCTTCCTTTCTCCCTTGTACTCGCAAGGCGAATGCCCGTGACCTGACTCATTGAGCTCTACCATGCCTTCAAAGCATTATTTGCTGGCTAGAACCAACTCAGGCCCATCTCTTGCCTTGTAAAACTCTGGGCTGTTCATTCTGAACACAACAGAGAAGCTCACCCTAACTTGATCTTCTTTTTCCTGAAATCAAGGTCTCGTCCTCCCACCTGTTAACTGCTTCAGTTATGTCAGCACCCGCGTCACTGGCTGTCGCTAAACTCTTTTGGCCGGAGACTGAGACACCTAAAATAACCCTCAAGAATGCCATGAAGATGGAAAATGGGTAAGTGGGACACGTTCACCTAGTTAATGACTGTGTAATTTGCAGCAGGGGTGAGGCTTATGTTCCACTCCAAAATACAGTGACTTTACTTTCCCAGTAACTATAAATAGATTTCACCATATAAATCGTGTTTCAACACTTGGGGGAAACTTTTCTAAATACCCAATAGTCAACACACTTCCTTGCCTCTAATAGAGATTCTTAAATTTAGTGTAGTATTCATTGAACCTTAAATTAAGACTGCTGGAAAGCTACAGAATGACCATTTCTGGATGTTTCTTTTATAATAGGGAAGAGAAGGAGAGGATATAGGTATCCTACCACTTCTTTTGTTCACTTTCTTTTGCCCTGTTCAGAAGAAAGAAAAAAAAGTGGACAAAGACCAAGGGATTTAAGATGTTCACAAGTATTTCATAAGAAACAAAATTGACCAACTAACTTGTTTCGGAGTTTCATACCTTTTTGTAAGTAAGTAGCATAACCATGAATGCAAAAAAAGTAAGTTGCCAAAGAATTGATATGGACTACGGGACTACCTGCAATTGTACTTACAAAGTTAGCAAATATCCAAGTCTATACAATCTATTATTTAGAAATACAGGCATTTAGGAAAATTGAAAAGAAAGGGAATACTAAGAAAATTCTATGCAGTCAGGTAGCTATGAGACTGAAAAAAAGGATGAGATTAATTATGAGACACAGAGAGGGGAGTGACTCAAAAGTGATGGTGACACTTGATTTCTTAAATGAGGTGGTGGATATTCAGACCTTCCTTGAATTGTTAGTTCTTAATCTGTGAATGTTTTATAAATGTCCTCAGGTAGCTACTTTAAATCAAATAAGTGTTAATACCTGTAATATATTTATCTTTTCCAAATTTTTATTGTAAATGCCCCCTAATTAAAAGTGATGTCATAGACATCCACATGTCCATCACCTACTCTCAATGATTATTAGTCCCGTCATGATTTAATAGCATTCAGGTGAGTATTTTCACCAACACAATGGCCTGAGACTTTGTCTCTTGATCCAAATGCCACTTGTACATGTGTGATGCCCAGTCTACTGATGACCCCTTCATAATCCTGGAATCACTATTTTTTTATAAAGTGACTCAAGGAATCTCATAGAAGCTGCATCCCAGGGAGCATCTTCATCCATCCCTCTGGTGGCAAACATCGCTGTGAATCTGATTGCCTTCCTGGCCCTGTTGTCTTTTGTGAATTCAGCCCTGTCCTGGTTTGGAAATATGTTCGACTACCCACAACTGAGTTTTGAGGTATAATTCTACCATATTCCTCCTCCATTTTGCTTCTTCCTTTGTCTTAAAATAAAACAGATTTGTGAATAGTCTTCCCTGCCTATAATATACTCTACACACTGCACCAGTTTATCATGTATCCCCCCTCTTCCCATCCTGTTTCTGTTTCCTATCACCCTCCTTCCCCCAACATAAACTTACTCTCTCCTGACACTCTCTCTGGGTTACTTCAAATGATGCAATGCCACACTTGACTCCTAAGGTAGGCAAGAGAATGTGAAGGGATTTTTATGCCTAAAAGAGACAGAGAGGTGGGGCATGAGAGGACCTGGAAACAATATCATTAGGAAACCAAGATAACAGAATTGGAAGCAAGTCACTAATCTAATAAAGTAGCTATTTTTGGTTTTTTTTAGGTAATATGCTCCTACATCTTCATGCCCTTTTCCTTCATGATGGGAGTGGACTGGCAAGACAGCTTTATGGTCGCCAAACTCATAGGTTATAAGACATTCTTCAATGAATTTGTGGCCTATGAGCACCTCTCAAAATTGATCAATCTGAGGGAAAAGGCTGGACCCAAATTCGTGAATGGCGTGCAGCAATATATGTCAGTAAGTAAATATTCTGATTTTCGAATATGCTCTTGCAACACATGCATACGTTCACCAAATAGTGCCACTACTTCTGTGTGCAGGGCACTATGCCAGATGCTCAGAACACATCAGAGAACAAAACAGACCCTGAGTTCCCGTCTCATGGAGCCCTAATATACATAGCACCTCCTCAGAACTTTCAGTTATGTAAATTAATCTCTATGTGTGCACGTGTGTAGAGAAACACAGCTTAACTTTACCATTGTGGTCATCATCTACTTTTGAGCACCTCTGCAAACCCAGAGTCATATGATTGGGACTGGAATCAATCAACAAGCACTTATCAAATGTTTTCTGTGAGCAAAGTACTGTTTTCTAAGGCCACAGCATTGACCAAGCCTGAGACTTCTGTCTTTGTGGGGTTCAGGGTCCTGTGATCATGAAGGACACTTCCTATTTATGGACTTCCGTGACCTCTGAGAAACTACATGACTAGCCTAAGAAATAGTGAGACACAGTAATTACTTCTCAAGCAGATAAGGGAAGAGAAAAAATTCAGGGCCGTTGACACAAGCAGGATCCCAGGTCCAAAGCCTGCAATGCCTGCTCATGTCTGCTTGACCTTGGAAAGGACTTCGAGGGTGCTCAAGTGAGACCCTTAGGCCAGATTTGCATCTGAGTCTCCAACTTTCGTTTTCCTAAAGAACAGATTGTCACACATAGAAACGCTTAGGGAAATGTGAATGTTTCTGACTACCATTATTCATCGTAACTATCCACTTGGAAGTAATGGCCTAGGCACAGATCTGACATTGAAAGGAAAAGGGAGGGGCAGCATACTGCCCAGACTTCTAATTGAGACTGCCTGCCCTGAACAACACAGTCATCAAGCCCAGCTTCCCGAGGACTAAACATGCAGATTTACGCCCACGTATTACACCAATATAACAGTTTACTCCAGGAGAGTACTAATCTGTATTTTATAGTCAGGGGCACTTTGGCCCGCACAGCTAACATGAACAGTGACTCTGTAGGTGTCCTGCTTCTCAAACGCTTCCTTCTTCAACTGACCACGCGATAGAGCTTGGCCAAATGTACTCATTGTTTGGACGCCACCATAAACCAGCTTGCTTCCCTGCTGAAAATAAACAATGGGCTAAATTAGTGAAATGTTTTTCTATTCCCAACTACCAGTTGCCAGGAGTAAATAGTTTTGCTAATGAGCACAGCAAGCCCAAGCTCCCAGTTCTGGCTGTACTGAGAGGCTTGTGAACTGGTGATGAGGAGGGTAGAGACAGAACAGTGGGGTTGATTTGGGATGGGGGTGAGCTCAGCTAGGACATTTGCAAATTCATGTTCCTTGGTTTCTGTTGCTATAGAGCCATGGTGAGAAAAGCATGTCTAATTTCCGATCAATCAAATGGGGATAAATCCCTGAAATCTGTTTGCCAAGCAAGAAGTGGTAGGTGCAACCCAACATCTTGAAAAGATACCACATGACTGAAATATAAGATTGGGACCACAAGGCAAAAATGCAGTATTATCCATTAAACTTTATCCACTATTGGCCACCACCTAAGATAGGCGGTCAGAATGTATATGTAGCATGGGCCTCCTCCGTGGTGCAGAGGTTAAAAATCTCAGTGCTATCAAGTTATTGCCAGCCACTGCAGCAAGAGTTCCATCCCCAGCCAGGGAGCTGACTCACATGATGCTCCTGTCTCCCATGGCGCTCCTATCACCCGCTGCTCCCCTCAGCAGTGTATTTTCAGTAGATCCACCTATTCTGCGCCTCACTGTCTCTGCTGAATATTCTCAAACGCCCTACCCCAGCCCCTCCAGCTGCACTTCTGGCCTATACCCCAGTTTTTGTATGCATAAGTAAATAAAAATAAATCTTCTAAAAAAACAAATATGTAGCATGTACATTCCAGAAAGTTTCTGTGATATTCTATTGTTTGAGCACACCATAATTTATTTTTTCTAGTACTTTGTTGATGAACACTGTTACCATGTTTTTGCTCTAAAAAGTAATGCCTCAACAACTTCCTTGTACATATGGCACCTTTGCTCATTTGCAAGGAGAGCTGTAGTGTATTATTAATTTCCAAATGCGGTGTACTCTTTTCATCATGTAATTCTTGCACATTTATGGGCAAAGGCGAAGTGGAATCATCCCAGCTTCCCTTTCCTCTCATTACAAAACCCTGCATGGCCACATCTGTGTATCCCTTTCCTCAGACCCCCGGAAGGAGGAGAAAGGAATCTCGAGTGTTTTATACCTTCTCCCTCCCCACAGCCTCTTAATAAGCTTGCCTGTTTTTGAAGCCAATTGAACTAAATGAAAAGCACTAGAGAGAGCAGGGGGCAAGCACGAGCTTTCCCAGATACAGCACACTGCTCAAATACTTGAAATTTTTTCCTGCCTGCTATATGCAGGCTGATTGAAAGTATCAACAAGGAGTTCTCAGAAACCATGAAAGAGAAGAGGGGCTTTATAATCAGCAAAAAAAAACTTAACCATGAACACTTGAGTCTTCAATGTAAGTTTAGCAAATGAAAAAAAAAATGCAATGCTACTTTTGAATTTAATGTTGGCCTGGTTTGTTCTTTGAACCATATCATGATTTTTTTTTAGAATTTTGAAAAAGAAAAGTATTCCTTCACTTGTGCAGTGCTTTGCCAAATTAGGTGCAACCCCAGTGAACAATAAAGCCCACTGAATCTGCTGAGCCTCCCATAGTCAGTCAGCCAACCCGAGAAAGAGCACCACGTGGGCACCACGAGCTGACTGTCAGAAAAGAGGTAGAAGCTCACGCTCGTACAAACCCAAGTACCATCTTCTCAGTGAACTGTCAAAGGAGTATTTATTCTCCCACTTTCAAACAGGTACCTACTGTTCCCGTGGGATGATCAGGGCTGAGGAACAGCAAAAGGCAAGTACACAGACGAAATAAATCAATTATAAATAAATCAATACAAAAAAGCAAGCAAGCACACACCACAGCCTGATCAAAAAGAATTCCTGCAATATCTCCGAGCTTCATTTTTACTAATATAATTCCTTCTACATGATCTACTTTTTACTAAAATATAGTTTCTATACCAAAAAGGCCCAGTTTGGGAATAGTTTTGACAAATGTGTCACCTATATAACAATAACCACAATCAAGATATGGAATCTTTCAACCATAGTAAAAAATTTCCCTCATGGAAGAAGGAATACAACCAAATACATTCTATGAAGCCAACATTACACTAATACCAAAACCAAATAAAGACAACACAAAGAAAGAAAACTATAGGCCAATCTCTCTAATGAACATCAATGCAAAAATCCTCAATAAAATCCTAGCCAACAGAATCCAACAATGCATCAAAGGGATAATACATCACGACCAAGTGGGATTTATCCCAGGGGCACGAGGATGTTTCAATATCTGAAAATCAATCAATGTAATCCAACACATCAGCAAAAGGAAGGATAAAAATCACATGATCTATCGATGCAGAGAAGGCATTTGAAAAAGTGCAACATCCATTCATGATGAAGACTCTTGAAACCCTTGGGATAGAAGGACCATATCTCAACACAATAAAAGCTATATATGACAAACCCAATGGTGAAAAATGAAAGCATTCCCTTTAAGATCAGGAACAAGACAAGGATGCCCACTCTCTCCCCTACTATTCAATATAATGCTAGCAGTCCTAGCCAGAGCAATAAGACAGGAAAAAGACATACAAGGCATCCAAATAGGGAAAGAAGAAGTAAAACTATCACTATTTGCAGATGATATGATAATATACTTGGAAAACCCTAAAAGCGCTACAGAAAATCTAATTAAAACAATCAACCAGTTTAGTAAAGTAGCAGGTTACAAGATCAACGCACAAGTCAGTAGCCTTCCTATATACAAACAACCAATCTGAAGAAGAAGAAATCAAAAATATCCCTTTCACAACTGAGGCCAAAAAAATCAAATACTTGGGAATAAACCTAACAAAAGAAGCAAAAGACCTATAAATTATAAAACACTATTAAAAGAAATAGAAGAAGATATGAAGAAATGGAAAGATATCCCCTGATCATGAATAGGAAGAATCAACATCATCAAAATGGCCATTCTTCCAAAAGCAATTTATAGATTCAATGTTATTTCAATAAAAATCTCAATGATATTCTTTAAAGAAATTGAACAAATATTGGTGAAATCCATATGGAGACACAGAAAACCTCAATTAGGTGTCAAAACTCTCCTCACTAAAAAGAAGGGGATTGGAGGTATCACACGCCCAGACTTCAAACTATACTACAAAGCAATAGTAATTAAAACAGACTGGTACAGGAACAAAGACAGACACACGGACCAATGGAACTGTATAGAAAGCCCAGAAGTAAAACCACACATATATGGACACCTGATCTTTCACAAAGGAGGAAAGAATATGTGATGGAACAAGGACAACTTATTCAATAAATGGTGCTGGCAAAACTGGTCGGCCACATGCAGGAAAATTAAACTAGACCACTACCTTACACCATGTACAAAAATAAGCTCAAAATGGATAAAAGATTTGAATGTAAGACCTGAAACCATAAAATATATAGAAGAAAACATATGTAAAATGCTATAAGACATACATCTCAGTAACGCCTTTGAAGAAGCATCCCCCAAAGCAATAAAAATGAGAGGATAAACAGATGGGACTACATCAAGTTAAAAAGCTTCTGTACAGCAAAAGAAACATTAACCAAAATGAAGAGACACCCCACCAATTGGGAAAAAAATCTTTGCACCCTATACAACTGACAAGGGACTGATCACAAAAATATACAAAGAACTCATAAGACTCAAGAAAATCAAAGCAAATGACCCAATCAAAAAATGGGCAGAAGAACTTAAAAGACACTTCACCAAAGAGGACATACAAATGGCCAACAGGCGCATGAGAAAATGCTCAGTATCCCTCATAATCAGGGAAATGCAAATTAAAACCACAATGAGGTACCACTTTACATTGGTAAGAATGGCACATATCAAAAAAACCAACAGCAAATGTTGGCGAGGATGTGGAGAAAAAGGAACTCTATTACACTGCTGGTGGGAATGCAAGTTAATCTAACCACTATGGAAGGCCAGATGGAGGTTCCTCAGTCTACTAGAGATAGAATTACCATATGACCCAGCAATCCCACTCCTAAGGATCTACCCAAAGGACACAAAATTACTGATCCAAAAGAGTACCTGTACCCTCAGCAGCACTATTTATAATCGGTAAGACCTGGAAACAACCCAAATGCCCAAAAGTAGAGGACTGGATCAAGACGTGGTACATATACACAATGGAATATTATTCAGCAGTCAAAAATGAGACATGAGGGACATTTATAGAAACATGGATGGAGCTAGAAGGAATTATACTAAGTGAAACAAGCCAGAAGGCAAGAGAAAAATATCAGATGGCCTCGCTTTTAGGAGGAATGTAAAAGAACAATCACCACAACAAGAAATAAAAATAAGAAAACAAAACAAACAAAATAAACAAGAGAGAGCTCAAGGAAATGGGCAATTATAACCAAAAACAAACAAACAAAAAACTCAACAAGATCAAAAGGTCAAAGATAAACCAAAGGGATCACAGGGGCGGGTGGAGGGAGGTGAGGGCAAAGACGGGGATGAGGGCACAAAGAACACAAGGGACTGAGGTGATGGTGCACAGATGGGAACCCCTGGGGACTACAAATGATGTCAAATACAATTAAATAAATCTAATATTAAAAAAAATTTTCCTCATGACCAAATGTAGTCAACAAACCCTTTCAACCACCCACCCATTCCCAGCAGTCAATGATCTTTCACTGTACATGCCTTTTGCTTAATCCAGAATTTCATATAAACTTTGCTGCATTATTATTTTTCTTTTATTGCAAAGTAATATTCTATTTTATGGATAGCCACAATTTGTTTATCCATTTGCATACTGAAGAGCATTTGTGTTATTTCCAGCTTGGGGCATTTGGAATAAAAGTGCATAAGTATTCATGTACAGTCTTCGTGCGAGCATGTGTTTCTATTTCTCCTGGGAAAATTCTAAGGAATGAGATTGCTGGGTCATATGGATACTATCTGTGAACTTGATAAGAAACATCCAAGTATGCTTGTGTCAGGCTATGTCAGTTTCCATCGTCCCCATCCCTCCATAATATATGAGCATTCCAATTGCTTCACATATTCGCCAACACTTGGTATTGTCCATCTTTTAAAGACATTTTAGTGAACATGTAGCAGTATCTCATTGTTTTAATTTGCATTTCCCTGGTGACTAATGATTCCTATGTGCTTATTGCCTTTTATTTCTCTTTTGTCAAGTGTCCAAAACTCTGTTTTTCACTGGGCACATATTTTCTTATTGGGTCATAATAATTCTTTATGCATTTTTATTTTTATTATTTTTAAGATTTATTTTTATTTATGCATACAAGAACTGGGGTTTAGGCCAGAGGTGTGGGGGTGGCCAGAGACAGAGTGGGGAGCAGAACAGGCAGATATACTGAAATACACTGCTGAGGGGAGCAGCAGACAAGACAGGAGAGGTCTGCTGTGCCATGTGGGTCCCCTCCCTGGCCGGGGATCAAACTCATACTGTTGTGGCTGGAGATAGCTTGATAGTGCTATGACTTAACCCCTTGTGCCATCAGGGAGACCCTCTTATACATTTTTAACAAGTCCTATGTTGAATAAATGTTATATAAATATCGCCTGATATCCAATTTTGTATCTCCAGCAGCTAATACCATGCTTGGCACATAAAAGCAGGTGATCAGGTCATGTAGAATATTAGCTATTTTATCATCAAGCAGAATGTAACATCTGTAGAAGACAAGGCTTCTCTTTGTAAAGTCTGATCTTCATAGTCTTTCCCTCCCTCAGTTCAGGGAGAGATGAAGAAAAAAAGGGAGTCTGAGAAGGAACAGGTATTTGTCAAAGATGATTACGTAGTCAGAAGAGAAACCCAGTTAGGATGTCAGATTTACTAAGCTGGAGCACAACAAGGATACATCTGTGTGTTTATGCTTACTTACAGATTCGTTCTGAGACAATTGCCACTTATGCTCTCTGTGGCTTTGCCAATTTTGGTTCCGTAGGAATAGTGATCGGCGCACTCAGTAAGTGAAAAGAATAATCTTCAACAGCTGATGTGATGTAAACATGCTGCAGATCTCCATCTTGTTCTGGAATGTTATTCATGTCTGGAGAAAAAAAGGTCCTGCAATCCTTTGCTTCCTATATTTTATTCCTGGTCTGCAATATAGTTTTCCTATGTATGCCCAAACTAACTTCAGGATGAATTAGCTCAAACATACTGGTACTTCTACACCCAGGGATGATACATAGATGTACAGTGCCAATTATAGTAGGCATACAACGGGCACCCAGAGAATGAGAGGTGCAATGGAAAGTCAGTGGAAATATGCTGATTAATTATCATAGCATAGAAGTGGATGGTAACAGATAAATTGAAGTTATATGGGCTTCTCTTGCAACCTACTTAACTTGCCATGGCCTCAACATATTATGAACCCTTCAGGTGAAACTTAAATAGTGTTTCCTCTGTACAGAATGGAAACCTCTGGACATTTTGATAAGGGAAATTCCTTCCCTTCTACCCACACCAGAGAACTTTTTGGGAAGTGGAATTTACAACTAGGTTCTTGAACTGTGAATTAATTACCCAACTAAGTTTAAAAAACTTTCAGTTCTGCTAACTCAGGACTCTGGCCCCTGAATAATTCTCAGAGACTAGGAACTTGGATTCTAGTCAACAGCCTCAACATTAAACTTGCTTCTGTTTCCTAGCATCCATGGCTCCTTCCAGAAAGTGTGACATCGCCTCTGGGGCAATGAGAGCTTTGGTTGCGGGGACCATTGCCTGCTTCTTGACAGCCTGCATTGCAGGTACTACAGCTATCTTTTGTGTCCTGTGTCCCCCACACCCAAAGGGTAGTGGCTTCCAGGGGTCAGTCACCCGGTGCTCGTGTGCTGCTGCAGAAAGCTGAGAGGCAGAGCTGCTGTTGAACACATTATAGAGGGTAATGTGTGGACTATAGCAGGAGAAGCTAAGAACAGTGGGAGAGATCAGTGACTTCATTAACTAATAAAATAAATGGCAGTCCGTTCCATTTCTAGGCATGCTCTTAGACACTCCTGTCGATATCAACTGCCAGCCTATTTTAGAGAATGCTTTCAACTCCAGTTTACCGAGAAATACAACCAACCTGGTGTCCTGTTGCCAGAGTCTACTGAGCAGGTATTGTATTCCTTTGTAACTTCTTCATATCCATTATAAATAAACAAATTAGACCTAAAGAGCCCATCGACTTATTTTTATAAGTTCATAATGTTCAATTTCAAAACAAGAACTTATGTGCCATTCTAACCAACTTTCATTTAGACTTTTCTGAGCAAAGACGAGGAACTCTGCTATTAGCCAGTGCTGCTCAAGTATTTAATGCTGTGCCTGTTAGGCACTTTATATGAATCAACTCACTTGCAACCTCTGTATAAGTTAGCCACCACTGCCTTTTTTTTTTTTTGGCATTTTAATAAATCAGAGTGTGGGAAAGCTATGTCACTTACCCAAGGAAAATGAATGCAAGCACAACAGAGGTTAAAAAATCAGTTCTTTTATGATCAGTGAAGTAAGTCAGAAGGCAAAAGAAAATACCAGATGGCTCCTCCCCTATGAGAAATATAAGAGAACCAAATAAGGATCAAGGAAAAGAATAAGAACAACAACAACAATAATAATAACAACAATAAAGACATAAAAACCAAAAATGAAAAGACAAGGACAAACTGGGGACACTTGGTGGGGAGGTAAGAGGGGAAGGGTGGAGGGCAGACGGGAGCACGGGGGACTGAGGTGATGGTACACTCGTGTTATGGTGATGGGGAATACATGGGGATTACAATTGATGTCAAATATATGTAAATTTAAAAAATTATAAATAAAAAAAAATTTAAAAATCAGTTCTTTCCACCCACACAGCCCATGCCTTTACCTAGTACTTAGTACTAATTACCTAGTACCTTCGTACTAATTACTAAGTACTTCCCCCCTTTTGAGGGGGATCAAGCAACAGGATAATGGTGATGGTTATGACAGATGAGGGGCCACCAGTGACCCACGCCAGACACTCTAACCCTATAAAGTTTATATTTACAAAATGAATATCCCTCTCTCTCTGCCCTTCATAATGCTTACATGTTTTCTAAGGACTAATTCTAGTTTGATTATCCTGGAGTATGTAAAGAGAGTCTTTGTACCAAACAGGATTTGAGACTTAATACCAACTACCTGGTGGGTTCATCCTTAACCAAACTTAGCCAGAAAGCAACGGAGGGAACCAGCTGCCCACCCCCTGCTATTTTTAATATGCCATCTCCTGCTCATCTCTTTCTACTTTCTAAGGCCCAACTAACTGTTGCACTCCACTTTTCACCAGCACTGTTGCCCAGGGTCCCGGGGACGTCATCCCTGGAGGAAACCACAGCCTGCATGCATTGAAAGGCTGCTGCACATTATTGAATCCATCAACGCTGAACTGCACTTGGATCCCTAATGCATTTTAAGCTCAGCTACTTCTCCAGCAGAACCCCCATTACAGATGCTTTGGAGAGAAAAAAAGGCTTTTCTCCATAGAGGGATGCTTCGATCATGGAATCAGCTTTGATTAGAAAGAAGAACAAGAGTGACGACTTCACATCTACAGACTTTTCCTCCTCCCCTCCCATTCTCTTTCCCTCAGATAACTAATGCGGTACCCCCAAATGAGCTGTCTCCAGCCCCAAGAATGTTTTCTGACCTTAGAATTTCAGGATATTTAACCACATTATATGTATGTATGTATGTATATGTGAGATGGATTGCAACTGGGCTAGGACTCAACACACCTATTTAGTATGAGTTTCTGAGTAGTCCAGGTGAGATGAGGTCACTCTGCATCACCCTAGCTGACCTGAAATAGTCTAAACTTGATTCTTATGCAGACGAGGGCAATCACCCATCATCCACTCATCGCTTGCCCTCATTAAGTACTCCGGAAGTCCTCCAGGAGAGCACTTATGCCATTCCAAGTTCAGGTTTTAAATCTCTTGTGTTTATGGAGTTATACCGCTCAACTTAAGCTAAAGTATACTGCAGTAACAACGACCCAAAACACACTGGTGGCTTTCTATTTTTCACTCATGTTATATGTTTAGCAAAGGTCAGTTTTGACCACACTACATGTTGTCCTCATTTCCAGGAAAGCAGGCTGAAAGTGCAGCCCCAAAACTGGTGTTTGGGAGAGGGCAAAAAATGTAGGAAGCTGCATGATAACGCTTAAAACTTATGCTAAGAAATGAAGCCCTGCATTCCCATTCCAGTCCAGTTTCTCAAGCTAGACATATGGCAAGCATGATGTCGATGGCCATGGACAAATCACACAAGGGAAAGAGGTTGGGGAAGAAGGAAGAAGAGTCTGTAGATATGAAGTTGTCACTCTGTGTGAGTGAGACAACACAAACCCTAATGACTGAATCAAAAGGTGATCCACATGAAAGAATAAATGTGAAAAAGCTTTTGAAATACCTTAAGTAACTTATTTTAAGCAATTGTTTTATTTATATTTCCTTTTGTTCATGCATGAGAGTACTTTTTTTTAATCAATATGTAGTTGATTTTTTTGTGGTGGCAGCAGTGGTGGAGGAGGAGGAAGCTAAATGCCCAAGGGACCCTGTTTCTAACGTACAATATAAAAAAATTTCTAATTATTGATCGTTTGTTTCAAAATTTTCTTGGAACTCAATGTGACCTTTCAGTTTCCAGACTTTATTTTAGAAAAACATGTTTACCTGTCTTTTCTCTGTTCTCGATGTTGTGATGTCAGTCTTCATCAAAGCCTGTGGAATAATATGTTAGCATGCCAGTTGTCTACATGTTGATTCTCTTTTGTCTCCCTGGCTGATTTTTCCCTTTTTTCTCCTTGTAACTCTTCACATTTTCCACCCATTTAAACCTGAGAATGTCTTTCTAAGAAAATTTCTGCTTTTTCCATGACCAACTAATTTTCAGATTTTGTCTGTTGTCAGAATCTTCCTTGGATGTCTGTAGCACCTCACTTTCTTGGTCAAGGCAAACAATATAGTCATGCATTGTATACTGACACTTGGTCAGCAATGGACCACACAGACGCAGTGATACCAACAGACTGTCTCATATAGTTGAGGCTGTCCCATCTAAGTCTGTATAACTACATTCCATATTGCCACACAATGACAATACTGCCTATCAATGCATCTCTCAGAATGTGCCCCCCTTTTTAAGCAATGCATGACTGTAATTACTGCCTTTTTAAAAATTTTTTTTCTTTTCAAATTACAAAAATACCTCTTTGTAATAAAAAGTGACTACTTCATCTACACACATGCTCACATCTTTCTCCCTATCTGCTCTCTTACCACTAATACACTCCTAAGATTACTATTGTTAAATAACTATGACACACCACACAAGTCTCCAAATACACGTTAGAACATAAGGGATTTGTTGTTTGTACACAAATAGAATGAGGCTATTTACCTGTCACCTTTAACTTCTTTTCACTAGACAATATACTTGGACAGTCCTGCAAATCATTATTAATAGCTTCTTCCCTACACACACACATTCATGTACATACCACACCGTGTGTATATTTGTATGTGTAATTCTACATAAATGAGATAATATACATTCTGGGGGAGGGAAGGAGTCAGACATTTTATTTTCTTCCTACTTCCCTCCTCCTCTCTCCTGCCACTACCCCAGCCCAAAGAATCTGATGTATATTTTTTGTAATTTTTGTAATTTTTTTGTAATTTTTTTTTCATGTTCAGGTCATGTTTACAAACATAAACATGGAATAAGGATTGGGATGGTAGTTTTATAATAGTGAAATTTATCACATTTCTATCCAGTTTACTTTTCTTCTATGATATACTTGGTAGATATTCAAGTCCAATAGTAAAGCTTTATTCTTTTCACAGTCTTCATAATAGCCCATGACATATTTTGTGAATGTATTAAACATTCTTCTAGCGGCAAGCACTCACTTTGTTTCCAGCTTTTGGTTTTGGTCTTGATTTGGGTTTTATTTGTTGTTTAGGGTTTTGTTTTTGCTATGTGTGGTGTTTCTGTTTATTTGTTTTTTAGTAGTACTTATTCTTTTTCTTTACATACTAGTGCTTTTCTTTTCTACAACAGTGCTATCTGATAGATGTATAATACAACTGGCAAGTAATTTAAAATCCTATAGTAACCACATTAAAAATGTGAAGAAACTGGCAAAATTAAGTTTAATAATATACTAATACAATATATCATAATCTCAATGAGCTATTTTATTCTTTTTATTGAACCATATCTGAAAAACCTAGCATATATTTTATACTTAGAGCAACTCTTAATCAAAACACTTAATTTTCATTGGCAATACATTGTCATCATTTAGATTTCATAAAATGTATAGTTGAAAAGTAAATTGATATGCCCAGTTTATTCCAGACATAGTTAAAAGTCTTACAGTAACTGAAATGAGTATCAGTTTTTAATTAAAAAATTTAATTCCACAGCTTTACATATGAATGTGTTCCATATTTTAAGTATTAGTGGCTACTATATTGGACAGTACAATTCTACAGGATGATTTCCTAGGTGAATTGAAATGTGTGCATACATGATATTAATATATGTTGTGGGCCTGTTTCTTAAAGAAATACGTTGTCTTAATTTTCACCTGCTTTGTACTATAATCGGTCTAGTGTTTTTATTCATCTACCTCCCTGTGTGTGACATTCCTTTTTAAATGCAACATGTTTACTTAAGTCTGAATCTCATTCTTCTTTTAACATTGTCCATCCTTGAGCTGAGAAGAAGGGTACTAGTCTAACACATATGAGAGGGTGTTGTGAGAGTACAGACCATGCTAATGACCTGCTGGGCACATTGGACTTAATGCCTCCAGAAACCTTACCAAACCCCCATGAGTATGAGTGACTCTGGGTTGACTGGATATTTCTCTCCTCCCAGTGAAACCAATAATGGAATGTTTTGGTGCATGGTGATGTCTTCACTCTTCTTTAGCAGACATAGAAGCTGGACAGTTATCTGTTCCCTACAGTCACCCCATAGTCTTAAAGGGATATTTACATATCACTTTCAATTTGCTTCTTTTCACTTAGCAATCTACCTTAGACATCCCTACAGAAATTATATATAATCTTTAGAAGGATGATCTTAGAAGACCCCCTGATATTCTTTTAAGCTAGAAAACATGGAGTAGCCTGTGTTTGCTCAACGGTCTGAGGTCACTCTGTATTGACACTATGTTACTGTGCACCCTGGTCTTATTTCAAGCCAAGGCTGTGACATCTACTTTGAAGAATTCTGCACTTTGTCTAGATTGCTCATGAACTTTGATGTCTCTAACCTTCTCTCTGAGTCTACATTCACACTGGTACATTTTTTCACTAATTAGAAAGACCCTTCATACACAGTCCTATAGTACAGCTATGAGTCTTCTCTAACTTCAATGAAGGTGGAAGCTTGCTTTACTGCTTCTTAATCTTGTTGCTTTCCATTGGTTAGTAAAAGTAGAGGAGAGAAGAAATGACATTGCTCTCCGCAAACCTGAAACTATAGTTATAAACAAATTTTCTAGCTCTGCAGGCCTTAGAGTTTCAGCCAAGAATAGATTAGAGTTGTGGCATACAGAGATTTTCTTTGAATTTTTTCCCATTGGTAAAATCAGCACATCCAAGCAGTTAGGGCTGAGTGAGCAGGTCTCTAACTACAGATTGCTAACATGCATTCATTTTGCAAATGTTCCTACCTAATTGCTTTTATATTTCTGTCATTTAATTAAGTTGGTGGACCACTGAGAAGAGCCTAAGATAAGCAATTGCCCAGTGAGGCTGACTCCCAATTACAGAACAATTCTAAAATCAAGCATGCCTGCAAAGAAGGTATTGAAGGACACAGTGTGCCAGGAAGGCTTAAACTACCCTGAATGTACTAGAGGGGGAGAGGAAGGTAATCATTCACATTTAAACAGGTCGGCACACAGGACTCAAGGAAGAACTGTGTCTGCTACAGGTGCACCATATGGTGCTAATGAGCCATATGTTCCTGAGAAAAGCTATTTTTTACAACCCGCTGCTTAATAAAAAATTTTGTTTTAAACTCAAGCAAGAAGAAAAGCACATACTTACCCATTCTTTTCCTGGATCTAAAGACAGCACACTTATTATAACAATTATGTTTTCCTTCATATTACAAAGGCAATGTGACCAAACTTGGATAAGGAGTGAGTACGCTCAATCCTGGTCTTTAGTATGCTACTTGGCATTTTTTTCATTTCAAGACTCTACAATATAGAAAATAAACAATGAAGCTACACCAAGCTTGTCCCTCCTACCCATTATTCCTTTTATAAAATGGGAAGATGCTGAGTGGTGTAAGGGATACAGTCTGTGGCCATAAACATAGAATGACAGCCTTGAAGTACAGTCCCCCGACAACTGAGAACCAACCACTGTACCAGGAAAAACCAGGATTAGGAAAAAGCTGATGTCTTACAAATCATGTTAACCTGGAGAATCAGTCCTGTATTGGCCATGAACAGAGTTTTCTTCCTATAATGCTCATAAAATAAGACCCGGAACCATAGATCATTCTAAAATGCTTCATGTCTACCTCTACCTGTCATGCAGGACCACCAAACCCAGGGGTGATTTAGCTAAAAGCAGAGTTGTAGCATCATTTACTGGTCTACCCTACGTCCCTCTAACATCAAGTACCTACTTAATTTGTAATTGTTTGCCCCCATGTCTGCCTGACTACAGACAATTTCATTCCTGTGTATCATCAGTACCTATTAACTGGCATTCAGCAAACATTCAGTACATATTTGACTACTAAAGGAATGAATGAATATTGCAAATGGCTAAATGTCCATAAGCAGAAGCAGTTCCTTGAGTTACTATTAAAAATCTTTTAAAAATTAGAAAATGCATGCTCATAATAAAAATTGCAATATAAAAATTGCAAAAAAAGATATGCAAGTTTATCAATGGTAAGTTGAAAATTTCTTCCCACCTCAATCTTATACTCAATCTCATACCCCATAATCAACCACAGTTAGTATGTTAGTATCACTGTCAATTTTTCTCTGTATATAAGAAACAATACAATAAATTATAACTATCAAGTTAGCGTGGATGATTATTCTTTCAAGCTCAGTGTCTGAATCACTATCACCTTCCATTTCTTGGCAACATCAGGCATATGATTTTGCTCATCTTATAACATTAACTATGTTGTTGTTTGAAATATCGATCGGCCTTCCTGATAACCTGCAAGGCCTTCTGCAATTTAGTAGTTGTCTATGTTAAAACCAAATGGAATCATTCAACACATCCCAACTCCCAACATAATTAGGTGCAACATTGGTATGCATATTCTGCTTCTAAGCAATTGTCCTCTATTACATTTGAAAAAAGCTCTTGTGCAAAATGGAAAACAAACTGGTTCCTCCTTCAGGAAGATGTGGACATGTGATTTAGCCACTGTGAGTCCAGTCCAGCTCTGAAACTGAACTGCCAGGAAATAAATCCTGGCCCCAGACATTAGTTTTAATGCCTTAGGTATTGATGTAAATTTTCCGTGCCTCATTTGTCCTATATGTAAAATGCAAATAAACATATCTCCTCCCCCATATTTTTGTAGCATAAATAAGTTAAAACATGTAAGTAAAATACTTAGGAGAATGCTTCACAAAGAAAGGCTTTAAGTACATTCTTTTTCTTCACTGAAGTATGATTTATATGCAATAAATGCACAGATTCTAAGTGTGCAGTTTGATGAATTTTGGCAAATGTATACACCCATGCACCCTAGTTAAGATCAGCACATTTCCTTCATTTCAGAGAACTCCCTGCTGCCTCTTCCTAGTCAGTGCCACCCCCATCCTCCCAGTTAAGCCTGAGTGACTTTCTTCCCCCTAGAGATTGTTCAGATAAATGTTTCAGATAGAACTTCACATAATGGAATTGGACATACATGCTATTTTGCATCTTTTCTTTTTCTTCTAAAGATTTATTTATGCATGCAAGAGCTAGGGTACAGGCCAGAGGAGGAGGGTGGAGAGGGGGTTGAAAGGACTCACTAGAGACAGAGTAAGGAGCAAAACAGGCAGATGTACTGAACACTGCTGAGGAGAGCAGCATGTGAGACAGGAGAGGTCTGCTGTGCCATGTGGGTCAGCCCCCTGGTCCAGGATCAAACTCATGGGGCAGTGGCTGCAGATAGCTTGATAGTGCTGTGACTTAACCCCTTATGCCACGAGGGAGGCCCCCATTTTTGCCTCTCTTCTTATTCCACATAATATATTTCAATTTTATGTTGTAAATCATTCTGTTTTTATTATGTCATATAAGTAGACCACTATTTATGTGTTCATTCTACTCCTGATGGACATTTAGATTATTTTCAGTTCTTAATACTTGTTTTTAAAAGAGACTTTTAGTTGTCATGCATTCTTTAGATGTTTCAGAAAATTTTAGCTTCAGAACTATAAATTATAAAGTGAAGAAGACCTGGCTTACCCACAAGAGGGTTTGCTCCATATTGTCCTTTCTCTCCCTCACAATCTTACTGAGTCTCTTTTCTTCCATGTTGTTTATTACAGCAATTTTCAGATTGTTGATTTCGGGTCACAAAGTGGAAGATCAGCGATGCCTGAGCCACAAAGCTAGAGCAACATGCGCTCACTCTGGGATGAATAGAAGGTTGATTAGCCTGTGCCTACACATCACAGAATGGCACTTTCACTGTATTCCATCTTGAGAAAAATCAGTCAGCTCTTCTAAGTCACGAATAAAAAGTAAGAGTTACATTAGCATCTGACTTCATATGCCTATGGTGTGAGAACATGAATTTTAAAATATACATGTTAGCAAAGTGAACGGCACTACAGTTTGAAGCATTACAGGAGCACTTGATGCACATGGATGTGAACCCCAGTCCCTCTGTACCAGATCTGCCTCCAGTCTTTCACAAGGGACAGCAGCATCCATCAGCTGGAAATTGTGTCACTTACAAGCTATAATAAATTGAATTCCATTTATAAGAAAGGTTGGCCAACTCTCAAAAATGCTTATGTGAAACAAAGACTAATTCCCACTGGAATTCACCTATGCAATTCAAAATTCAACCTCTCTTTTTTCAGAGGGACATCTCAAACAATTGAGAATTATTCGTTCTCTGACCATTCATTCATCAATGTTTGGCCATGAAAAATGAATTATCTAGACAGTGAGGGTTTCTAAGTCTATTTCAACCAAACAGATGGAAATAATATGTTCTTGGGGATCAAGGGGTGGTCCTCTTGTCACTGTCTGACTTGACTATTGTTTCCATAGCAACAGAATCCAGAGTTCTCAAACAGCACCAGGAGCTCACAGGAGGATGCAGCTGGATACTTGTGAAAGTTGTTTTGTTTTGTTTTTCCTTAAAAACTAGTATTCAGAAAGAATTCAATCAAAATTCCATCTGAAACTGGTAAAGGGATGGTCTTCTGGATAATTTGAAGATAAAGTGAAATTTTCTAACCAGCAATACCAGGGATAAACTTGAGGGGAATTGTACTCAGGTTGTAGGTATTTATTTACAAGTGCATCTGCTAAGGTGGATAGCACAGCTACTGTGCTGATGTTAGTGGCAAGGAACAGGGAAGAGGTCCACATAGTTTTCCCAATAAATGGCCAGAGCTAGCATGGAACTAGGAGGCCAAAGCAGGGATTGAGACTCCAGAATTGACTCCCTGTATTGACCCATTGCACGGAATTAGGAGAGGCACTCTGAAGCATCATGGCTGATGTTGTGCTCATTAAAGACAGTTGCTGGTGGATAATAAAAATGAAAGAAGGGTAATAATACCAAAATTGGAAGGAGAGAAGGAACTAACAATTAGAATACTAAAGCCAAAGCCACCCCTCCAAAATAAGATATGTTGATGGAAGGATAACAAGATATATAGACGAATAATATATGATAAATGTATGTGACAGTTAAAGTGTTAATTATGCATTTAAGTAGTGTGCTCGCTATGAAATTCTTTCAAATTTACTATATGTTTGAAACTTTTTTCCTCTCTCCTCCTAGTCCTAATTTTAACCACAATACCCCACAAACATTCAAAGACAAAGAATGATTGATTGTCCTTGTGTCTTAAAGAATGAAGAATTTGGAATTCCTCTCCTGGCCTAAATTTCAGTCTCTTTATAAGTTTCACTCCTTTCCCCCAAGATTCACACTTGTCCTATTTCCTGCTGGCCCAGATGACAGCTCCAGTTTACACACATTTGCCACCAGCATCACTCACATCACAGAATGCCCTCTCCCTCCCTGTTTCTCTCAGGCCCCCAGATCCAAAAAACCAAGAATCTTCACAACAGGAAACCACAGAGAGGAAGAAGTCAGAGCCTGGGACTAAACCCTGTTTGGAGAGCATTTGGAATGCCAAAGTCAACTGCCACTCGCACCTACTGCTTTGACACAAGTGATCCTATAAAGTCACGAGCCTGGAAACTGACAGTCACAAATCAGTGTGCACTGGTTGCCATGGTGAATTGGGACTAAAGGCTGCTTTCTCCCTATCCACTGGTGTCTGGCATGTCAGGTGATCAGAACCCCCAGAAAATTCTAAAAGCCCTCATCAAATCATTAACCTTTAGGCAGGAATTCAATTTGAGCCCAAGTGGTCTGAGGACTAAGCTTCACAAGAGATTATAGCGGGGAAGAGAATAGCCAGGCTCCTCAGAAATCTAGAAAACTCTATGAAGCAAACCCTGTACTTTTTATATTCTTTTCACTATTCTTTTATATTCTATTATTATTCTTTTATATTCTTTTCCAAAGGAAAGCTGAACTCCATTTTAAAATGTTTAACTTTGGACAATCAGCATCCTCTACAGAGTATTTGTCCAATGCTGTTCCCAAGCTATCCAACCAGAATCTCTGGAGATGGGACCCAGGTATCTGGAGTTTTAACAACTCACTAAGCACCTAAGTGAACAATTTTAAAAATCCTGCTGTAATGTGAATAATTTTTAAATCTCATGACAAAACAATTATTGCCAGTAGCACCCAAACTTTTCACTATTCTATATCCTTTTTGTCATGTCCTTCCATCCCCATGGTACCCCAAGAAGTTCAGACTTTGAAAGATAAATTACATGTCTTAAATAGTAATAATGTCCCCTTTTCCGTTTACATAACCCTCAACTAGACGGGCAGAGAAAAGCAGTATTAAGATATTAAGTTGATAAAAATTCGCTTCAAACCAAGAAAAATTTATCTTCCTTTACCAACTTGACTTGGGTGAACATCTATTGCTCAATTCAGAGATAAAGTTCAAGTTCATCAGTACTACCTTTACCAACCTTAGCAATTAGAGCATCTCAAGTTGGAATCTACAGGAACTGCTGAAGAACTCCATGGCACCAAAGAACCCTTTCTGAAATTCCAATTCATGCTAAATAGCAGCAATAGTGAGATGTATTTTCAGGAATATAAATTTCTTTACTCTTTCGATTAGTTAGCACTGCCCCTCTGCCTGTATGAATAGAATTTAAAGTAATTTGCAAAAAATTCATCTAAATTACAAATAGATATATCACAACTACTGCTTGTTGCCTACTAGTCCATCTCCTCTCTCTGTGTAATATTAAGACTCTTCAACTTCAGTTAAAAGACACAGCTCCTCCCATTTGCCAGCTGCCCTCAGAGTGAGGTGAAGCCTGTGACAAAGGTTTGCTCAAGGAGATGCAAATAGAAGTTGTGGGAGCAACTTCTAGAAAGTATCCTTAAAAGTAAAGGTGATTGTGTCCCTTTTCTTTCCTAATCTGCTTCCTGCTGTCTAGAAAGATGATGAAATTCAGAGCAACTATCAGGTCCTATGAGTTAGTCCTATGTGTGTTGAGGATAGCAGAAATCCTGATGACTACAGACCTGTCATTCCAAATTTGAACAACCTATCCAGAATTTTACCTGAGAAAAGTGAAATTTCTTTGTTTTATGGAATCATTTTTTTATTTTAAATTTATTTATTTAATTATATTTGACATCATTTGTATTCCCCAGGGAGTTCCCACCACCATTCCACCCGTGCACCATCACTTCAGTCCCTTGTGCTCTTTCTGCCCTCATTCCCATCTTTGCTCTCCCTTCCTTCCCCTCCACCCCCCCATGGACCCTTTGGTTTATCTTTGACCTTTTGGTCTTGTTGAGTTTTTTTATTGCTTTTGGTTGTAATTGCCCATTTCCTTGAGCTCATTCTTCTTCTAGAAAAGTGAAATCTCTATTTTGTTTAAGTCACTTTTTTGGGGGAGAGGGGTTCTCATTCCTTACAGTCAAATCTAGTCCTTACTATTAATGTAAATAAGAAAATTTAAAAATGGAAAATACAAAGAAATTCCAAATAAATTGAACACAAAATATATATACCATATGGTATATATATTTGCTGTGAATTAGTTTAAACTTTCTAATGGTAAATGTGACAATAAAACTTTTAAGAATATATTTCTCAGTGTTATAAGGCTTATTTTTTTAACTACCCAGGAGAAGAACTGTTCCTGATGCTAAGAACAATTTCTTTATGTTAATTTGGCTTCATAAGACATTCATCATGGAATTGACAATAACCTCTTTTCAGTAAAATATGTGATTCATAATGGTCTTCAGTATAGACTGGGAGGATCAAAGTACAGATAACATAAAATTACCCTGTGTGTAGTTTATATAATTTACTGGACTGAGTGTTCCCTACCCCATCCTTGCTAATGTGAACTAGGCAGGACTTTAAGGTAACTAATGGGAAGATAATAAGTTTATACAGATACTCAACCCATATCTAAGTAGCCTGCCACCAGCACTGCAATCAATGAAAAATGGGTAAAACTACTACATCCTTCCATATAATCCACTTAACCTTCCTTTTTATTTAAGCTTAAATTTTATAGGCTATTTAAAACCTATAAAAACTGTGAGAGAGAGAGAGAGAGAGAAAGAGAGAGAGAGAGAAGATTGATTCTATGTATATATACTGGGGAAGGAAATCAAAGTATAATTTTTCCATGTCTAGCTATTGCATATCTCTGAGTATTCAATATAGGTAGATAATGAATAAAATGCAACTGTGTGAGGTAATCATTGACTCATAAAATATAAAGACCAAAAATGTAAATATTTAATATGTGCCTCAGTTGTGAATAGAGTGATAAATGTTAAACAATTTGTATCTCATTAAAAAAATCAAATAGTCTCCAACACACCATTTTCTCATCAATGGCAGTAAGGCAGATACTTCTGAAGCCTCAGGAATACATTTTCAAAATCTCCAGATGCTTAGCAATACATCCTCATGCCTGCTCCACTGAAGCCACGGCTTTGCAAGCCAGATCTTCCCCCTAAAGACTTGTTGGTCTAACCTGGATCTCCATCCAGATTTATCCTGTTGGAGGAGTGACTGTAGAAAACAGTGTCTGTTAATGAGTGATGAATATAGTGCTTAACCCAGATAGTTAAGTATATTGCATCCAAGGTTTTGTTATCATCTGCATCCTTATAACCTAGCATTGACTTTGAGGAAAGAAGGATATATTGTTTTTGTTTGGTTAGTTTATACCCTGAGCATTATTTATTTTAGTGATGCAAATACTACGCTTCCAATGGTAGAGATGAGTATATATCCACAGGATACCTAGTCTTTCCAAGTAACTGAAGTCAACCGACCCTGAACATAAACCTCAGAGAGGATGACTGAATATCTTTTTTCCCTTTAGTTTAAATTAACTATATGATTCCCCTAGGCTGCTACAGGTCAAAAATCTCAAAACTTTACTACACTAGTTATTTCTATATCTTCCAGTGCTCAAAAACCACACAATCATTTATAAATTGAATTCATGAACAAATTCATTTTCCCACATATGGAATCTCTCATTAAAATCAAATTGATTTGAAACTGCAACAAATGGAGAAATGTGATTAAATGAATATCATTAATAGCAACAGCAAATGGACTTTATTTAAACTGAATATTCCTCTCCTAGAAGTCAGTTTTCTTTTCCATTTAGGAAAATAAAATTTTTGCAGATTGCTAGCAATAATATTTTTTTTAATTTTTTTATTTAATTAATTATATTTGACATCATTTGTATTCCCCAGGGAGTACCCACCACCATTCCACCTGTACACCATCACCTCAGTCCCTTGTGCTCTTTCTGCCCTCACCCCCACCTTTGCCCTCCATTCCTCCCTCTTCCCCCCACTATGGTGCCTTTGGTTTATCTTGGCTTTTTGGTCCTGTTGAGTTTTTTGTTTGCTTTTGGTTATAATTGCCCAATTCCTTGAGCTTATTCTTTGTTGTTGTTGTTCTTTCATATTCCTCCTAATAGTGAAGCCATTGATATTTTTCTCTTGCCTTCTGACTTGTTTCACTGAGTATAATTCCTTCTAGTTCCACCTATGTTTCTATAAATGTCCCTAGTTTCTCATTTTGATTGCTGAATAATATTCCATTGTGTATATGTACCACATCTTCTTGATCCAGTCATCTACTTTTGGACATTTGGGTTGTTTCCAGGTCTTACCAATTACAAATAGTGCTGCAATAAACATAGGAGTACAGGTGCTCTTTTGGATCAGTGTTTTTGTGTTTTGGATAGATTCCTAGGAGTGGGATTGCCGGATCATATGGTAGTTCTGCTAACAATAATCTTAACAGAAACCATAATAAGAGTAATAATAACTTTTTAGAAAGTCAACCAGTATCTAAGTAGACCTTTTTCATTACAAAACACTTTCATCTGCATTCCCGTCTCCTTCAATCTTATATCTCCTTTGTGTGCAATAAAGTGGATGTTTTCTTCATTTCACATACAAGGCAGAAAAGTTAGAAGGGTGCCCACACTATTTAGGGGCTGGGTCTCAATTCCACCGCATTTCATCTGAGTGATGGTAACATGGCGGCTAGTTACTTGAAGTCTGTAAACTTCAGCAAATTTATAAAATAAGGATAAAAACATAGTACCTTCCACAGATGGACACCTGGCTCTGCAGTAACAGTAACACAGGTAAGACTGTAACTGTTGTTTAAGGGCGTGGGGGGGAGGTGATCTTCTCGAGCACAAACAATTTAATCTGCAGAACCCGAAAGATTTGGGTCTTCAACTCCAGATCTGGGTATTCCCTTTAGACAAGAATCCATTTAGGAGTCAAGCCAAGGCCAGACATTTCCAACACTTTCTCCTTTCCTGACCTCCCATCAGTTGCCTGCATGCTCTTCAAGAATGAAAGCAATACTCACTCTCACTGAGATAAACATTTAATAATCCATAGAAGAGTTTAAAAATAATGAACAGAACTTATTCTAGAATTTTTCTTGGAATCCAAAAGCCTGAAAATGTCTTCCCACATGTTGCTTCTCTGCACAGGCTGAGCACAGGGCAGCAGGCACTCTTAGGGACAAAGCACGACATGGAAGTCCATACCTGACCACAAGGTGGCAGGGTGTCACTGGCAAGGACAGTCAAGCCCTAACCACATTGTAGCAAACCAGGCCAGGGCACTGATTGATGTCTAATGTCCAAGATGACAAACTGAAATAATCCACTTAGTGCCACAGGTTTAGCAAGTGTCATTCTCACAAAATATTCAGCACTTGTTCAGGTCAGTAAAATAGGTACCTCATCGACCTTCACATACAGAAAAGAACCTCAAGGTAACTATGAACTTACTTTGATGCAAGTGACTGCTTCTGATTGAAGCAGTCCCTTCCAATTTTCAAATAAATAAGGGAACAGAGAAACCACAGATGTTAGAAGCAGCCCTCCAGAATCTCAGAACCTCTGTATTATAATATATTCATATAAAGTTGAAACTGTCTCCAAAAGCAGATCTAAATTATTACTATATTCCTCGGTTACAAAAAGCATTTTAAAAACTGGATTTTACCACCCATCCATCTTTTTCTGACTATCTTCTTTCTTTTATGTTCCACAAAAGTGCACAATTAAGAATGATAGAATAATTTTAAGAAGAGTGAAAGCTTTGCATGTACATGTTGTTTTAGAGTCAGATAGTAACTTGAGATTATCTACAACTTGAATGACCCAATTTTCCCAAGAAGAAAATAATATTGCCAAAAAGTCATCAGCTTGCCAAAGATAACCCAAAAAGTCCATTCAGAAATGAGACCCGAACTTTGTCATCTGACTTTCAGAATAGGTTAGACTAATTTTGTTATTTTATCTGTGTCAGAAAAGTCATGATTTTCCATTACCCTCTGGAATAGAAAACCTCTAGCGAGGAGAGAAAAATTTGAGTTCAGCATTATGCTGTGTGATTCTAACAGCTCAGTGGATTCTATTTGGATTCTATTAGAAATTCAATAGCAGTTAGGACAGAAACTATCTGAGGAGCATCGTGATTACTACAATAATAAAATCCAAAAAATAAAAACCCTAACAGATGACCTAGGGGTGAGTGTGTCTGAAAAAGAGCATGCCAGGTCAATTCACAGCCACACAACTGGGCTATGAGATTGAATAAAATTCAGGCAGAAAGAACAAAATGCCTCTCCTGGTCTTCAGAGACCCTGAGCCCTGTCTAACAATGTGTGACTATAAAGTAATGTGCCTGATTTTAAAAGAAACACAACCAGAGCTTATGCATCTAAGTAAGCTGTGTCCTCGCTTTGGGAAGCTGCATATTTTTGCCAAAAGGGCTGCGGAAGCTCAGATATTAACTCTTCTATGGGATTTACTTCCAGAGCCGCAGTAAGTTCTGCCAAATATCTACCATATAAATCTTGATTTAAGGGTAAAGTTATTTCTCCAGAAAACCTCCAGTGCCATCTCAGGAATAGCTGGATGGTCAGGGCAGAGGCAGATAAAGATATTTTGGATAAAATTGAGAATAAAATTAAGTTGCACATTATCATTAGGTGAGTTCCCTGGTGGCCTATAAATTGGACCAGATGGTTCATCTGGTGGGAAAGAGTACCCTTTGAGGAGTCAGTCAGGAAACACCAAAAGTATTACCAATATATGTATTACTAATTCAAAATTAAGGCTTCTTCATTCCAGTTCTAATCACTTTGCATATGTTGTTACTCCTTTGTTTCCAAACTCAGTCTAAGCTCCTCTAAGAGAAAGGCTACTTATTAGATCTAAGCGGATGAAATTGCAGCTATTCAGCCATATCTGACATATAACAAATATTTTATGTTTCCACCAAAGATTTCATTTGACATCTTAATGTCTTAGCAAGGTGGTAAAAAAGGAGTTCAATGGTATTAGTTAACACTAATTATAATAATAATGGCATTAATTAATACCACCGTGCTCAGATGGGCATTCTGAATGCCAATACTGAATTGCCAGAAAATTTCTTACACATGATGCCAAACACCTCACTAGATGTAAACATCAGTTTCCACCCTTGGTAATTCTACTTCTTGTGCACTTAGGAGTTTTCTTCACTAATTCAAACTGCACTTCTTAAGGGTAAAAAACATCTGCCAAGCACAGCAACAAGTAATGGTCCTTCACAAAAAGGACCATTCTGTAAGAAACATCAGTCTTGCCTGAATAAAAATCTACGTATACTGTTTTCAATACACTTTGGGAGATCTGTTTTGAATGAGTCACTCTATGTCCTAAAACTTAGCCAGAGAGAGGACAAGTCATGTGAAATGACCTAAACTCATCCCACTAAGCAGCAGTGTGTCCCCTAGGGCTGCTTCCAGAAGGTAAATATGATCCTATAAATCACATTTGAAGTCAGCATGCTGCAGGCATCTTTCCCTCTACTTCTTCTTCCCTTTGTTTTATCCCACATTTGCCTTCAAGACATGATTCGAGAAACTGCTCAGCATCCATTCACTTGAGCACTGACTAGGTAGCAACCAACAACTCCAACCTTCCTGGGAGAAAAGACTCTTTGGTAATAGTTAGAACTTTCTGGCTATTACTTCAGTATCCAACTTCACTTAGTGTTTGGGGAAAACTGTGTACCATCTATCTGTCCCTCAGGAAAAGCTTTAAGGAAGACTGGCAAAACCTGGTTCTTGATATTCTATCAAGAACCTGAGTCAAAGAGATGCTTCTCACTAGAACAAAACATGACCTAAGCAGAAACCACCCAACTTCCTGTGAATATGCCCTGCACCTCCATCCCACAGTCCCCCTACTCAAAAGTCAACATTAGAAGGAAATCTCTCTGCACCATTAATTATGTTGTGATAAATTTTTAATTGTTTTCCTTTTCCTCAAAATGAAGACAGTGGGACCCGTGTGGCTATAGAATTAAAGTCTTTGCTGGGGGTTCCTGAGAAGCCACACTGGCGGGGAAATGTCCCCTGTCCTTTGTGTCTGCCCAAGAGCAGCTGAGCTGAGCTGGCTTCCCTGCCCCCTCCCCTTCATTATTGCTGTCCAAAAAGGTAATTCTGGGTTTGTTTTTAACAACTTTTTATGATCATGATTACTATTATGAACACATCTTTTCAATATTAAAAAATTACATCATTTGGTAAAATATACATATATCAAACCATGAAGTTATATGTCCAATATATCTTAATTATTGAGATATTGAGTTGGAAAAGATTGAAAATGCCAATGAGGGTAGAAAAGTAAAATATTATATCCTCATCTGCCAAGGTTACACATTTAATTATGTGTAGATCCTTCCACACAGAGTCTATGTGATATATGTACATTGGCTTGTCAGAAAAGTCATGATGTACTTTTTCTGTTTTTCAAGCAAAAAAAATATTTCATGATTTTTCTGACTACTCAATATATCATATGTGCACACTGAACAAATTTTCCTCTAATCAAACAACTTTCAAATTCCCAGTCCAAACCAGAACCACACTTTACCTCAGGTTGTGTTCCTTAAATTCCTTTTAATCTAGAACATTCATCTCTTACTGCACATGCCTGAATCCTTGAAAAGAGCCAATTTTTTACGTGCAGTCTTGTCCTCCAGATTTAAACTGGTTCTCCCATCCCCATACTCCCTGTACTAGAAATTAGATCCGGAGGACTAGATGCAAACATTTCCAAGTCAAATCCATCAGAGAAGTGGTGTACTTCATATTACACCACTCCAGGAGACACGTAAAACTCAGTCACCCTCTGCTCACCTTTCATGACACTCACTGGATTAGGAGGATGGCAGCTTAACCCATCCCACCAGAAAACGACCTTTGAGGTATTATATTGGCAAATTACTTTCCAGACTGTAAATCTCTGTATCTGATATTCTGATCTCAAAATCACACTATAAGTATATCGCAGAGAAAAGACTGGGCAAGTCTGAGACCAAGAGGCAGGCAAGAGTAAATGGGAAGGAATAAGGCAAGATTTTAGCTTAGTGCTTGGAGTTGGAAGGAGTGCTACAGCATTTGTGGTACCCTCCACTTTGTAGAGAAATTGACAGACATTAACATTAGCTTGGCACAAATTCACAAACCCCAGGGGGTTGGGAGAGACTAAACAACTGGTAAAGTCAGCCTGGAATATTGTGTAATTTTTTTTCCCCTTTTTCCTGAAAAGCTCTTCCCAGGAGACTCTCCTGGGTTCTGATTTCTCTTTTAACACTCATTAGTCAAAGTGACAAAGCCAGGCTGACACAAGGAAGTTCCTCAGAAACAAGAACGGGCTTTCATCCTCCCCAGAGAGCCTAATCTAAGTATCTGCTTCAGCCACAACCCCATGGGGCTGGGTATTGTCACAGCAACTAGTCAACAGTAGGGCTTGCTCCCGTTTCCCCACTTACCTACTTACTCTCACTCTGTTTTGGAGCAATGGCTTTGTGACAATGACCTCCTGCAGTCAGGCTGCTCACTGAGCTAGAATGCTGAGCTACTGCTAGAGGGAGGCCATGGAAGGGGGTCCCCTCAGGTGCATGTACAACTGGACACCGTCCCACGGCCACAGGGAACAATGGACAGGGACCCAGAGGTGAAATGGGGGTCACACTAACCATGCGTGGTGCATGTTGTAGTGCTTGTTTTTTCAAGATGAGAGTAGTGCAGTATTACAGACAACAGGGGGTGAGCAGTGGGGTGGGTGGCAAATTTTGTCAATCCTACAAGCACATACTATTGGAAAAACTGACGTCTCCTAAGACATTTGCCTCTCATTATGGCACATACAATTGGAAAAACTGATGTCTCCTAAGACATTTGCCTCTCATTATGTTCCTGATAAAACCACTTGCACAATAACTCAGAGCTGAGGTAGCGCTGAGACTGCAGGGATGGCCTAATTCACAGAATAACAACAAAGATGTCCAATTAACCTGGATAAGGCAAATTGTCACAGGATGTGAGAGGAGGTGAAAATCAATACCACATACTCCAGAGACAACATAGGCATACATAATCTCTCACACACACACTCACACACAACACACACAGCCTCAACTGGGCCTCAAATGAACACAATAGACTTAGAAAGTCCAGCCCAAGTGAAACTCCTAGAGCAACTCGTATAAGTCATCTCATCTTCCCTGCCGTATAGAAAGAAGACTTGAAAGGACTCCTGGGACACTGGCAGACATCAGAATGCAGTGACATGAGTGCTTGGAGTTAAAAAGGAGCTCTCTGCATGGATGGTAGACAGGCACAGCCTTTGGCCAAATGGAAACTCAATAGCTTCTGTCTAAATGATCCAACCAGGTAAATTTTCTCCTAATGGACATCAAGTTGGAAATTAAAAGGAAAAAGAAGAGCACAGTAAATGCTCATTTGAAAAATGAGGCCTAAAGGCTGTTGTACCTGCTGCTTCCACTCTGGGAAGGCTCCTCTGGCCTCTGCTTTTAATACAAGAAGCTTGTACAACCAGTTCAGCTGGAAGCCTGTCTGCCGCCCAGCCAGCAACCCTCATTAGCTGCCTCCGACCTGTTGAAATGCTGAAAATAGAACCTTGAGCCATTTTCTCTGCAGTTCATCTCCTATAATTCTCTGTCTCTCTAAATATTAAGCGCAGCCCCGTTGCACCATCATTTTTAAAGTACTTCCCCCTCTTTGCCTTTTCTGACACCCCAACCACACCACTTTTCTTCAGGAAAACGCTTTTTATGTTAAGGGTGAAGTGGTTTTCTTTTTATTTTATTTTCTCCCTTGGTAGCTAGGGATTTACTTTTTTTTCTTGATGGCTCTTATACTTGGTTAAAATCACTTGCAGGCAAGAAGAGAATATTCCCTTAGTAACCTGTTAGCAATAGTCATGAAATCCCACAGAAATTCAGTTCCCAATTCCTATATAATTTTATAAGCATTTAAAAGAGTCTCTTGGATGTTATGTGTTTTCTTTTGCACCCCAACAGAGTGTTGTTTTCACCCTGAGGTCTAAAACCTGGCTGATTTTCCTCAATTGTTTTACTTACTTAAAATAATTGGTTAATGAGTAAGCACTCAATTCTGGTTGGTAAACCCATGAATTTCCTAGCATAGTTCTATTCCTATGCTGGAATTAATCCCTGACAACACTTCAGTTGTGGATACACTCACACAAATTAAATTGTCTGGCCCAGGATGTATTTTTCTCACTGACTTCAAAGGATTCTCTTCATTAGAAGGACTTCCCAAAAATCACAACTGAAATCCACCTAGCTTTCCCTAAATTTTTTTTTAACTGTATAAAGTATCAACAGACAAGGCCTGGAGACATACTCCTTCTTGGACACACCCACAGTGCAGCCATAGCGACCTGTGGTCCTCGTGCACTGGCCTCTGACCCCATATCACCAGAAGTGGCACCTCCTTTATACATTCAGAACAATTTGACCATCACCTCCAGATAGAGGTTCCCTCTCTCAGGAGCTGACTATCTGCCTACCAAAAGATTCCATTAAAAAAAATCCAGAATTAGGAGCTAATGCTTCTGAGTGCACTCAGAATCAGCAATAACATAGATTACCTGAGCAAATTGTATCAATAAATTCAGCTGTTACCCTATTTGTCACCTTAGCCCAATCAGATATACAAAACAACATGTGCCAGAAAGAAATGAATTACAATCAGAAGGAGAGGGACCCAGAAGAAGCAGATGGACATGAGGATTATTTGCCTGGGTGATAGGTTGTTTTTTCCAGGAAATCTAATCAGAGGTGAGACTAACATGTACGTTTCAGGGAAGGGGGAGGGCAGGATGGGAGTACTTTTGCTTGCTTTGTGACAGCTGCATAACCTTTAGCAAGTGCAACATATCCCTGTGACCTTTCTGCACATCTCATATTTTAAAGAGACATTCTATGAGGAGTTAGGAATATAGCTCCCACTGCTCTCCTGGTTTAACTCCTGCTGTGGAAAATGTGCCAAAGAATTAAAGAGATAGACTAGTTGATGAGTCGGCAGCCAGCTGACCCATTCTTCTGTGACCTGATCATCGTGGATCATGCTTTAGCAGAGGTTGGAAAGATTGCTGTGAACGCCTGTCCCCCCTTTTACATGAAAGTGCCCCGACACATATTCAGTTCAGGTTTCCTCACGACCATCTCAGTCTGCCACAGTTTCAACCACTCTGATTCTTCCCTATAATCTAGTGAAGAATTGGCAGAAAAGGTAACTCTTCAGTGAAAATCTGACACAAGATACAGAAGAGACATTTCCTGCCGTGCCTCAGTGGAACATAATGTGGTCATTCCTTTTTCAATTCTGTTCACAAACTGTTACCCCCATGGTGTGGAGATCCAGGGGCGGCTCCAAGGCAGATGCAAAGGAAGGCAGATGGGAGGGAATAGGGAACAATTGTACAGGGAACGCTGAGGTACTTGAAAGTTCCTGTGAGAGTAGAGCTTTAGTGTTCTCACCATGATGGCAATAAAGGGGTAGTACATGAGTGAAGGATGTATTAACTAAACTTGGTGTGGAAAATGTTTTTATAACATATAGGTCAAGTCACCACACCGTATGCTTTAATCTTATAATGCATGTTAACTATACACCATTGTATATCGATAAAGTTAAAAATAACAAATCTTTCTAATTAAAAAAAAGGGATGTGGACCCTCTCATAAGTCAACACTGGACTCTGCTGAGAGCCAGTGCTGCTAAAGCTGACCAAGGCTGCTGGAGCATCATTGGCAGAGCAGTTTGCGAGCTGGTTACCCCTGGGGGGCAAGTAGGACCTGCAAAGACTGTCCATTTATATCCTGGAGCATCCGGGATATCTGCCAAGTCTGTTGTCTTGCCCTGCCACACCATAGGCATGGCAGAAATACATGATGGAGTAGCACATGCACACACATGTACACACAGGGGCACATGCACACACATGTACTCACACTCGCGCACATTGCTACTAACTGAAAATAGAGCTCTGGAAAAACAACAACAAAAAAAATGAACTATTAAGAAGAAGAATAAGTATTCCAGAGAACCAGCCCAGTAAGTTCAACCATCAATGAATAGAATATCTAAAAAGATAATGGAAAAAGTTGAGGGGACAAAATTACAATAATCATGATGATAATGGCAATACATTTCAGATTAAAAATTCTCCACATAATGAATGAAAAAAGAATCATGAAAATGAAATTTCAAAACCAAACCTTAAGAGAAAAATAATGACTCATCTACAAAGAACTTACCATCTGAATAACATCAGCCTCAAAATTCTAAATGAAAATTATCCTCAATGACAACTCTCCTAATGATCAAAGGAAACAGAGGAAATAGTATTTTTAGATAGGTTCTCAAAAACCTACCTCTGTGGATGGAAGCTAATGGAGGATGTACCCTAGCGAAATAATAGCTGTGGCAGGCACTAGTGAAAGCACTTTACATGTATTAAATTGGTTTAATCCTCATCACACTCTGATGAGGTAGGTACAATCATCAACCCCATTTTTCTGAGGAGGAAACTTGCTCATTTTCTTACAGAGAAAGGACTAAACTAGGAAGGAAGCAAGGGAGCCACCGGGAAAAAAGTGATTCAACCAAGGAAATGACACAAAAACACAGGATGATGCAATGTGTTACCCCAAGGCGCCCACCAGCCTCCTAATGTTGAGTATAGCTGGTCCAATTTGGAGCTGAAAGATGAAGAACATTGAGAGGAAGTCTGCAAGGAAGAGGAGTTGATAAATAAATAACCTGATACTTTTAACTATCTGGAAAACAGAATTGACCAATATGTGCAGTTTAAGCAATTATTTTAGTTAAATGGCAGCAAATATTGGAATAAACTCTTTTTGTTGTTGCTGTTGTTTTGTTTTTAAGTTTGTAATTTTCTTTTTCTTTTTTTTTTTTAAGATTTATTTATTTATGCATACAAGAGCTGGGGTACAGGCCAGTCATGGGAGATGAGAGGATTCACCAGAGACAGAGTGAGGGAAGCAGAACAGGCAGACTGACTGAAACACACTGCTGAGGGCAGCAGTGGGCAAAACAGGAGAGGTCTGCTCTGCCATATGGGTCCTCTCCCTGGCTGGTGGCAGGGACCGAACTCATGCTGCAGTGACTGTGGTTCACTTCATAGTGCATTGCTTAACCCATTGCACCACCAGGGAGGCCTGAGAATAAACTCAAAAACATTTTGAAGTATTTACCTCTGGGGAAATGGCATACAATGGTGAAAAAAGATGGAAGATTTTAGTAGTACTTAATTTACTGAATTTTAATGAATCTTTTAAAATATACATCAATAATCAAATATTATGTTTGATTATAATACAAAGAAAATGATAACTAAAAAGTATGGAAAAAGTACTGCCCCAAATATATGGGCTTTGATTTGTTCTGAATTTTCACAGCTGAGAGATGAAATTTTATATAAATATTATGAAACCGTAACTATCATAAGGCATTTTAAAAATTTAAAACATAGTTATGTTGTATTTATTTGATATAAATATATCATGCAAACCAATTGTTCAAAAACAGACACTATAGCCTATAGCTTTGATGTTTCCTGTCACTAAAATTACAATGAGTTATCACTTGGATAGTATAATGGCCTTGTTAGGTTTAATTTTTTCCTTCAGACTTCCTTATATTTTTCTAATTTTTTCAACTATCTGTTTTTCTAATGAGAAAGGAAAAAATCTAGGGGTGAGATTTTTTTTAAGACCTTTAGCAATCTATTTGGTTTAAAACTAGATTCAGATACTAATTTGACAAAAACAGAAATTTAATAGAAATGAAAAACTTTTCTAGAAAAGAGGAAAAGTAATTTTTTTGAAAGAAGAAGTGACCTTATAACGTTCAAGAATATTTAGTTACTCTAAGTGATTCAAGTCTAACATAATACATTCCAAAGAATTTATTTCACACATTTTATTGTATTGCACTCTCATCAAACGTTGCTCAAAATGACAGGCTACGGACTGAGAATTAGAAATTCCCCGTTACCTAGAAACTGCTCCTTGTGCTAGTAAGTATCATAACATAAAATGGAAAGCAACGCTGGACTTCCTCCTACCCGGTGCATAATTCCAGGAAGGAAGGGAAAGAGAAGAGAGTGAAGTGATGGCAATGCTTCCCTTCAAAACCGTTCCCGAAACACAGGCATGAATCCAAGAAAAGTAACCAAGAGACCCCACAAATTAAATCCTTCTCCTTTTCTAAGCCCCAGGCATAGCTGTTACACAGAGGACCGCAGGGAGTTTCATGTCAGAGGTGGCTTGATGGAGCCCTCTTCCCTCACTCGTAATTTACTTAGATGCCAAAAATCTTAACGCTGCCTGTCAACAGCTCCAAGTAACATTTAACACATGTGACCTCACTTGAGTCTCTAACTCTCTTTAAGTACTTTAGAAACACATTATCATCTCATCTCAATTTACAGTAGGGTCTTAAAGAAATGCCATTTCTTGCAATGAAATGTTAACAGGAATCACAGCTGCAAAGTGCTGTGACAAAGCCGGCTTGCTGCCATCCCACAGCACACAAAGCAAGAAATCACTTTCAAAACAAAGAAAAGACATGTCTGCCTGTTAACAGATTTCCAGCAGTCAAAGGGTGCCCTCAAAGAGCTACAAAAACTCCTGTTCAAACAGAGAATGCAGATTTCCACGGCATCCTGGTATGTTCCCCCAAATCCCCACACAACCGCTCAATCCAAGTTTGAGGAATATTTTGAGACTGATTCTGGAATCTGGGTGTCTTCCAAAGCCATGAGACTGGTGACATAGAGGAGCATGGCTCAAAATTACCCCTAGGAAGTCTGATCTATTACTCAAGAGCATACCTTAGGAAAAAGTTCTGGAAAGGTGGCTCAGATGATCCTGAAGCAGAGCCTCTAGCACTTATGTAGACATTTCCCTCAGAGTCTCCACACAACCTCGCGGTCACAGAAGGAGTGGAGGCTCCGAGGATCCCTCAAAGGCACTGGAAGCCCCAGAACAGAATCACACCAGCTCCAGCTGTTTTATGGCCTATGCTATAACAGACAGGGGGTATAGGGATGCTTCAGGAAGGTCATACCCACTCCTGAACTTATCTTCCAAAGTTGCTACATCCTCACAGGCATTGATCAGAAACTGTCTGGATCTGATTCAAATGTCTGTTTGAGGGCTTCAATCCCCACCACCACCACCACCACACACACACACTCTTCACTTTCCCTCCATCCCTACAGCCTTCACTCCTCTGGGGTGTCCATGCTACAGTCTGGTGACCTCACACTCCACCACCCAACCTCCTCCAACACCACTGAGATTGTACCCCAAGCCACTGTTTGCCAAACTTCAGCTTCCAATTGTCCTCCATGATTAAGTAGGATGTGCTAAGCAGTGCACCAGGAAGGAAGTATAAGAATGGAATCACATGTCCTATGTTGCACAACCTCAGTGCAACTTCCATCTGGTGCCCAACCCCCTGACCTGGTGGGAAGCCCTTGTCTGCCCCTTCCCCAATCTAATCACACACACATTCCTCCCCTCTGATCATAAGCAGCTTATAGGATCATTAGCAGCTCCACCCAGAGGTGGGTGGAGAAGGAAACTGGTTTCCCCATTGCCCTTGCTGAGATATAGTGGACCACCATTTAATCACCTCATTGTTCTGCCTGGAGAGGGCTTCCTAAGCAGGAGGCCTAGGAAGTTTATCACGACTTCCCACAAGTCCCTTCCAAAACACTTCTAGTCCCCCTAGCTCTTACCACCTCCAGCGGGATCAGCAATCTTTAGGACCTTGCTACTCAAGCCTGAGTTCCCTCTTCAGAGGGAACTCTTCAGATCCTGAAATTCCACTACACCCTGGAGTCACCCTGCTTTTCCAACCTTGGAAATACAAAGTCCTATTGGATCGCTTCTCTATAATAAAGGAGTTTAGTTGGCAGTGCGTTCGCAGTTGATGGGCCCAGGGAGCAGATCCCAGGCACTAGATTAAGTAAAAGTTACTGATATTTAAGGGAGTGGGGAATGAAAACAAAGAATGGTCAGTTTAGAAGCATGTACAGTTTTTAGATATCACTTCCATAAAATGGAATTCTTTCTCAGTGCATTGCTTAGCCAGCAAACATTTATGGAGCCTGCTAAGGGCTGATTAAAATGCTAGCAATGGGAATACAGGAGAGCTGCAGAACCTAAGTGGAAACATCTGAAGAACAGCCATCAAAGAGACCTTGCCATCCACCATGAAGAAATGCTCTTTAATAAACTGAATATCACTCATTATTACTTGTCTGTAAGCACATAATGTAATTTTCCATGTCTTCAATTACCTGCTAGTTACTTTTTACAGAAAGAATTGTAGATAGCGTAGAGCCCACTCAGCACCAACAGTCACATGGGTTTTCATGGACTGCGGCTATGAAACTTAAAACTCCTCACCCAGAGCACCTGATTTCTCTAACATAGTCACAGGTAGCAAGCCTGCTAGTCTTCTGATTACATTTTGTAAAGAAAAGTAACTAAACTCAGAAAAGTTAACTAACTTTCAAGGAAGTGGGAAATCCGAGGGAAAGTCTCCAGGTCTCTAATCAGGATTTTGTCTACACTTATAAACAACTCCTCACCCCCAATTAAAAAATCAACACAAAACTTACGCTCCTTACTGAAAGCTGAACGATAGTTTCAGCATTCCTCACCTGCATCACCCAGAGGAAAACCTATATGTTAGTAGCTCTTAAAGTTAAAAGAAACATCTAGTAATTGACTTTTTACATGTAAAAGAATAAAGCAAAGGCTACCAGTATCCAGGGGGGACACAGAATTGCCAGGCGAGGAAACACCAATAGTGAGAAAATTAAGTGAGGAAATCACTAAGAGGGTGTAGCTCGAGTTCACCCAAACCCCTCCCCCAACCTGTAGCTTAAACTTTCAGTTAAAAAAGTTAAACAGGCAGCAGCTCTCCTGCCTTCCTGTGCTACAGGTGCTGCTCTTCACGACCTTCTCCCTTTGCAAAGCAGCAGAGGCAGCTCTTCTTCCAAGGCTGCGACCTGTCACTGTGAGGCCTCTCTTTTATGGTTTGTGCCTGCTTGTGTCTGTGCAAGTGTCCTTGATGCCCCTTCCTTTTTTTATAATAAACCTGCCCTTTTGGATATAGAAAAATAAATAAATAAAGGAAGGAAGGAGGAAGGCAGGGAGAGATGGAGAGAGGGAGGGAGAAAGGAAGGAGGAAGGCAGGAAGGGAGGGAGGGAGGAAGGAAGGGAGGGAGGGAGGGAGGGAAGAAGGAAGGGAGGGAGGGAGGAAGGAAGGGAGGGAGGGAGGGAGGGAGGGAGGGAGGGAGGGAGGACAGAATCAAATACTAAACACCTTCTTTTGCTATTCTGCTCCACCCACCTACCCCCATTGTGATTTATTCTCCAGTTGCATTCCCAGAATCCTTGAGAATTAATTACCTTATATTTCTCATTTTCTGTGCCCCTCCCAGGGTGACAGCAGCTAGTCAAGCATCTGCTGGTCTTCACCAGCCTTAACCCCAGGAACTACTTACTCTCTGCCGAAACTCCTGAAGCCATGTGGCCCTGCACCTCTCAGACCTGAGAATGCAATTTCCTTCATTCCCTTCAAGTCCTCCACCTCCTCACATCCCTTCCCCTTTATAGACTCACAGAAGCCCACCATTCGGTGAGCAGCTTATTCTAGGGTATTAGCCTGAGTGCTGACTCCCTTGGCCATCTTTTATAATGAACTCCTTTATGTAAACACATCCTTACGGTTCAGTTTAGCTTCCTGGGTAGCAAGCAAAATAGCAGGTTTCGCCATGTGCAGGGGGAATATCAGGGATTTTTAAGAGTAATATAGGCATTTTCATTGTGGTTATGCTAATTTAGTACTGAGAACTCTTCAGAGATCTGAATGAGGCTATAGGTCTGTACACTGTTGTTTAAAACAGGCTCATGGTTTATAGTCAGTCAAGTCTTCAGTTAGGTCCAGTAAAGGTCTGGTGTGCCCTAGGCCACTGAAGGTTCATAGACAATTAATGGCTTCAACTGGTGAAAGCCAGCTATTATAACACAGCATTCCACTTTTGATATCTGCTGCTGTAAATGGGAAATTTCCCTTTAATATGGTGATAAACCAGGAATGATAAGGAACTCCGCTTAGGGCTAATATACCTGACAACCATGAGTGCTACATATTATTAAATGATCAAGTAAGCTAAGAGTGCTTAAAACAATGTCTAGCATGTCATTATTTGCTATTATTAGTCTTACAACCATAACACCTAGAGTGGGAGAAACTGGGAACCAAGGATCCAAATGTCACTAGTCAAAGAGTCTACAAACTGTCATCAGGTCAGAATCTCTTTCATTGATTCTAGGTGCAGCCACCCACCAAAGCAAATGCAAACAAAAGGGCTTGTGGTGCAGAAGAAAAAACAAAAATAATTTAGTCTAACCAAGGGAGCGGGAGAAGGTCCAGCTACTGCAATGGTGCAAAATCGAGCTGCTGTTATAGGAGCTGGCAGGGTGCAGCTAGACCTGCTGTATCTGGCGCCAGGGCCCCAGCACCCTGGGCAAAGACATACCGAGTCCTGCCACCACTAGGGTGATAGATTCCTGCCACTGCTGCAGTGCAGGGGTGGCTCCCCACTGGCTCACCAACTGCTAGTACAGCTGTTGTCCACAGCATCTCCAATGACAAAAAGAGCAACCCACTCACTGACGTCAAAGGTACTTTTTAAGCTAAAATTGCCCCTTTGCACAGAAATCCTAACACGTAGAAATACCTGGATAAATGTCCAATTTCCCCAATTCCCACATAAACTAGTCCAGAAGGAGAACTCTGAGCACACACTTATTCACCACCACAGTAGGTTCAGGATGTGGTTTTAGTCTTTAGATGTGCAAAGACCTCAATCCCATGCAACACGGTCCTTCGGTCCAATGTATAGGAAAGGACAGCAACACAAGGACAAATTCAGAAACTACTTCTGACCAGGATTTTTTATATCAGGTAGTAAGTATATCTGCCTTTTGTACCAGGGGGAGAAAATTTGTCTTCCAAAAGTTATACATTCACTATGCAAGCATCCTTGAAATAACAGGAACAAAAATGCATATCCCCTACTCAAGGATGTGTAGAAACAGGTAAGACCCATAGTGAATTACCTCTGTTGTAAGTCAAACCTAAGAGAGTCTTTATAATTAAGCCAATGAACTCCATATTGGTTAGGATCACAGAATGTATACACATGAATCTTATTATGACTTTGAGTAGTTTTATATAATTCATCTGCATCTCAGTTTCATGATTAGGAAAATGAGAATCGTAGTATCTCTTGGGTGCTATGAAGATTAAAAGGAGTTAATTTTTGTGAAGTGCTTAGAATTACCTTAGGAAATAGAAGATACTGTGCATTTGTAAAATTAAATTAGAAATAGAGACTAGTCACTGCACTCCTGTGGTGGTCTGTGGCTCGGTCCTTTGTGATATTCTCATCAGACTGAAATTTCTCAGCTGAAAAATGAAGTACGAGTCACAAAACTTAGGAAATTTTGTTTTATTTCCTTGGAATGACATATATAATGGGCAGACTCAATGTGGGAGATTGAGTTTTTAAAAATGAAAGTATGCTCTAGATGTAGTTTTCTATTTAATCAGAAGTCACAAAGAGATAGGTCTATTTCATAGATGAAGACTCCAATTAAATGCAATTGTTTGCCTCTAAACTCCCCTGAACATTTTGCACTTTCTTTTTTTTTTAACATTTTGCACTTTCTTACATCCTTTAGGGTGCGTGTGTGATTGCTCCCTCTAGACTCTAGAAGCTTCTGAATGATGTGGGGGCAGTGTCCCGTTCAGGTTGGTGTGCTGGAGCTGATATGACAACGTCACCACTGTGCCTTCACAGAAAGGAAGACTCAGCCACTGTGGACTCCAACTGTAGAAAAATCACCAAGTCTTCATAGTCGTCTACTGACTGGCCTGGGAGCTGCCATTTCCCAGAAGCCAAATTGTGCCACTCTGTAGGAGGCTCTTGACAAATGTGCCTGAGATGGGGAAGGGACAAAGCAGGGCACTTTTCAAAGACAAAAACTGAGCATGCTGACAGAATCTGGTAGGTTAATTTACACCCCTTTCCCTGCTTGTGGTAAGTTGGGTAACAGGCCAACAGGCCCAGTTTGTCTGTGACCTCATACCTCAACTCAGAAATAGAACAAGGATGTTCATGGTGCTATTTGGGGAACAGAGGGTTCTGTTCCTGAGAAAGCCAGGTTTGTGATCAGCACCACGTTTGATTTTCAGGATGCCTGCAGGTAGCAGCCACTGGCTCTGAAGGCACAAATTCCAGAGGTCTGTTGTCTCTGTGGCACCATCAACAGGGTCATGGTTCATGACAAAAAAATACAAAGGACATTTCTCTAGCTGGCTGCTGTGTGGTATTTAAGACAGAACTGAACAGGGCTATTTCCTACTGAACAGAGATGTACATTGCTCTGGTTTCCAAGCCCTGTGGCAATAACTAGAGTTAGCAGTGACACACACACATGTGCCTTGAGTCAGTGAGAGGGAGTGAGCAAAGTAGGGAACTCTGGGAGGTGCAGCTCCAGGGCTGGCCTCCAAGGGCCATGTGACTTAGAAAGTGTGGGTGCGAAATCCAGATGGCAGCCCATTTGGGAGGCTTGAGCAGCTCTCTTCAACCCTCTTTTTCAGGTTTCCCATTGGAAGTGGAGAAGATGTCAGTGTAATATCAACTATGATGATGGTTGGCTCTGCAAGAGCAGGAAGAGGTTTCTGCAAAAAGCAAGAGCAGAATGAAGGGGGCAGAAGTTGATGGGCATGGAGGGGCTGTAGGCCTGTAGGGAGAGGGAGCAGTCATTAGGGTGACAAAACACACAGTAGACTTTCCAGGCAGCTGCCATGCACAGAGGAGGCAAGAGATAGTGTTGGCGCCCAGCACGTGGGGCGGACACTGCAATGGGAAATAGGGACGTTACAGCAAAAGATGGTAGAAGGGAGGCAGGAAAGGTTCTCCTGGGGCTAAAGCTTTTTCTAATGCTGTGGTTAAGATTCAGGAAGGATTAAAGTAAGGAAGAGGAAGACTGTCTGGGGGGGGGGGCTTTTGTGACATTTTACATCCAATGTCTTATTTAAGCTAAATTCAGCAGGACAATAAGGCCCTCTGAAATATGGTAAGCACCAGTATGACCTGTGATGAAATTTACCTGCTGTGGGAATACTAATAGTGGTGCATGGGCATAAATACTTTTAACATATGTCCAGATAAATTTTCTGCTATTGGTAAATCCTCTGCACTCTATTTACTAAACAGACAAGGGCAAGACAAGAGAAGGGGATGGGGCAGGATGGATGTAGCAACAATAATGGAGTGAATGTGCATTTCGGTGAGTAGGAAATAAGGAAAGGAAGACCAGAAGGCCTGCACATAAGGGTCAGCGCTTCCACCAGGCCTAGGGTGGAGGCGAGAGGAGAGGAGAGAGGTGAGGAGAAAATAAAAGCTCCCAAAAGCTGCCATGAGCCCGGCCAGGGCACAGTATACATGATATTCGGACATATGTGATGCGTCTCTTCTGAAGTATTTCTGGATGAGATGTTAGCAGGTGCTTTGAAATAATACAGGAGTGGTGATAAGTGAGTGGGATTTAGATGAGACTGGCCCTGAATGGATTATTACTAAAGCTGAGTGACAGCTTTGTGGGGGTGGGGGGGTCATTGAACTTCTCTGTTAACTACTGTATATGTCTGAAATTTTCCACAGAAAAAGAAAAAAAAGATACAATAGTCAAACATTACAGTGCATAACTCCTGCACTGGAGAGTCTCTTCCGGATATACACCTAGAAGCGCCGCCTCAGCTATACTTGACGCTGCCGCATCGCTTCCCAGTCCATGGCAGCCTTTCAGAGACCAGGTAAGAGCTCCAATGTCTCATCTGAAGACAATGATCCCCATCTTCACCACGTCTGTGTGGTCTGTCCAGGTGGGAAGAGGGATGTGTTGATCTGTATCCCCAGTCCTGAGGGTGTTAGAAGTGTGGCAGGTTGCAACTGGAGCAGAAAAGCAATTTCTGGAATGTGAATACTCACCAAGTCTACCTACTGCTTTCCTGTCTTTGAGTCTTTGCTTTGGATTTAAGACTCACCCAGTGGGCCTCCCTGGTGATGCAACAGGGTAAGCACTCGGGTTAAGCACTGCACTATGAAGCATCTGCAATCACTGCCTCACAAGTTCGATCCCCAATCCCCTACTCAGGGAGTCACCCAACATGGCACAGCAGACATGTTTCAGCCCATCTGCCTGTTCTGTGCCCCACTCTGTCTCTGGTTAATTTTCTCACTGTTCCCTTCCCCCCGCACCTATGGCCTGCACCCCAGTTCTTGTATACATAAACCTTTAAAAAAAAAAATTTAAGACTCACCCAATAGACAAAATCTGCATTTGTCTGGTGTGTTGTTGTTGTTGTTGTTACAAGAGAAGTACATGTTTGTCATTGAATTTAAGACATTGCCAGCAATTAAAAGGACGAAAATAAAAATCATCCTAACTATCACAGCTGTCAGCATGTGATGTTCACACTATCGGCTTTTTTCTTCTTTTTTCTAATATTGTACATCCTGTTGAAATGTCCTTTTTTCACTTAAGATACCTTTTCATATTATTAAACATTCTTCCACAATATAGTTTTTGATGGTGGCTTGGTATTTTGCTGTCTGAACATGATGTCATCAATTTAAATAGTTCCCAATTTTCAACACTTAGGTTGTATCCAGTATTTCACTATTTTTTCTATTTTTGCTTTATGCTTATTTTGAAGGACTCATAACTTTGACTTGTCTCCAAATAAAACCAGCCCTAGTGTGAATTATGTGGATGTTGTGTGGGGACACACACACACACACACACCAGTGGGGACTCAGGATCTTTAGCCATTTGATATTTGGGTTTTCCCCTCTACATTCTTTGCTCAAAGCTTTTTTCTTTTTTTAAAGATTTATTTATTTATGCACACAAGAGCTGGGGTGCAGGCCAGAGGTGCAGGGGAGTGAAGATTCACCAGAGACAGAGTGGGGAACAAAGAAGGCAGATTGAAACACACTGCTCATGGGGCAGCAGATGAGACAGGAAAGGTCTGCTGTGCCATGTGGGTCACCTCCCTGGCCAGGATATCAAACTCATGCTGCAGTGGCTGCAGATAGCTTCATAGTGCTGTGACTTAATCTCTTGCACCACCATGGAGGCCCCTCAAGTCTTTTTTCTAGTAACCTCTTCTCTTTTCTTTCTTTTCTCCAGATATGGTTTCCAAATGATCACTAGGACATCCAGAGTTCAGACCTATTCATCTCTGCACATACCATCAGCAAAGCAAAAAGTTCTGTCAGCAAGACTGACCATTTTGAGAAAGCAATTCATGGACCATCCATTATAACTGAAATACGTTCCTTGAAGACTTCTTCGAAAGATTTGTGACAGTATTATACAATCCATGACTATTGTCTTGAGAGAAATTCTTAGGAGTAGAAAGGCTATATCAGAGAGCACAAAATATGTGAAGACTTTTGATGACTGTTAGGAATAAGATGTGCTTTCTGCTTTCTGCCAGCACTGCTGAGTGAACACTGGTTTGACTGTAGTCATTAACAAGCTGAGATTTGGACTCGTTTCTTTTTTTTTTTTTTTTTAAGATTTTATTTTTTTATGCATACAAGAGCTGGGGTATAGGCCAGAGTCCAGGGAGGTGAGAGGATTCACCAGAAACAGAGCAGGGAGCAGAACAGGCAGACTGACTGAAACACACTGCAGCGGGCAAGGCAGGAGAGGTCTGCTGCGCCATGTGGGTCCCCTCCCTGGCCGGAGGCAGGGATCGAACTCATGCTGCAGTGGCTGTGGTTTGCTTCATAGTGCGATTTGCTTCATAGTGAATTGCTTAACCCACTGCACCACCAGGGAGGTCCTGGACTCCCTCCCGTTTCTTAAGTCCATTAAGTTTCTGTTCCTATCAGTTTCCTCAGAGATGGCACTTCAGTTAGAACTCAGACAGAAGGGCAGAACCACTGCGAGTGATACAGGCAAGGATTTTGTTAGAGATTTACAGTTATGGAGGGACGATGTCAAGTTCTAGAAGGAGATGGGCTCAAGGATGGGGGAAAATCAGCAGTCAGGGATATGAAGGAGGTCTGCTTGGTGGTTGGCCTACTGCTGCCATCGGTCAGCAGCTCTTGAGGATTAGAACCAAGATAGCTGAGACTGTGACAACCATCCCAAGCAGCACCCGGAGGGGTCAGTTGGTGCCAGGATAGAACATTGAATTCTAGTGACTCTGGTAAGTATTTGCTCAGAAACACCACAAAGTATAGAAAATAACAAAATATTAATTATTTTGTTATAATAATAACAAAATATTAATTATTTTGTTATAATAAAATAACAAATAAAATAATAAAATATTAATTATTAATAACAAATTTCTATATACATTTTCCCCTTATGCTTTTCTTAGGTAGATAAAAGGAGGACACATGAGGACATGTGGCACACTAAAGGACAAGTATCAAAGTCGACAGATTCATTAAAATTAAGCAGCTAGTGTCACAGTGTCTCTTGCTCCATTGTCTGTTTCCCTTTATGATAACAACCATTGTCCTTCCTTTTGTTTCCTGAATTAGAGTCCTGATTCTCCTAATCACCTTTATCTTTGCTATTTTAATTTCCATCTCTGCTTTATTGTCTAATGTCATTCTTCTTTCCCTTATCTTTATGATTTTGGTCATCAAAGGTTTTTAGCTTTCATTATGTTTTATTGTGAGAGTTTTTGATACTTTGAAAATGCTAATTTTCATTTTTATGATTTATATCATTGGCTTCCATCAGTATGTTACCTTCCCGTCACTTATTTTGGTATGACCAGTAAAGCTGAAAACCATAAATATTAATCTGAAAATAAGGTCCATGTAAGTAATTCAGAAGCACTTTGAAATTGCCATCTAGTTAAAATATGTTTCATACAGGTAATCAAGTTACAGTTAAACTGTGTCCTTGGACCTAGCAAGGAATATGTAGAGCAGTTGTGTCCCTGGATCATGTTCTCTTTTCCCTAGACCTTTTCAAAGCTTTGGGGTGGTGGGGGGCAACTTTGCACACCATCTCATCAGGAGCTGTCAGACTTTGTCAAAACAGGACACATCTGATGGGCTAAAATACAATCTGACACTGCTGTGCTGAGTGGTCCTATTAAGAGGAATTCTGAGCAGGGGTCTTCTGCTTACAATTTTACACATTTAATGACTGGACGTATTTCTCACAAACGGGCTCTGGATGCTTGTATTTCAGTCCTTGCTTCTCTTCCATTTTCTTCATCCTTGCGGTGCCATGGCCCTCCCATGTCCTTATGCAGCCGGTGACCTGTGTCTTCATGTATGACGTTTGGTGTTGGCATGCTTGGCAGGTGAATAGTCCTGGAAGCAGTACCTGCAAAGTATTGCTATACCATACACTGATGTGACTATAAAATGTGCAAATATGTCCCAAGCTAAAACCAAAAGTGACATACATTACTAACTCTCCTTCAACAATATCCCAAAATACCTAGGACTACTCCAACACCACATTACATGAAGGGAACTGTAATGGAGGGAAACCGAGAGTGAAAAGAGATGATTTTGACAAACTAAGGTTAAAGACATTGTTTTTACAAACTAAACAAACCCATGCCCATGTGAACACAGTGCTGGAGCTCTTCCCCAGGGGTTGTATAGGCCTGGGCAGCAAGCAACCCCACTGTGTAAATTTCATTGGCTCCTCCAAAACCCACCTCTGTTGGTCACTTTCTTCAGTGTTCCAAGATTTCAACCCTGTTGGATTTTAAAGAATTAAGGTATGGGGGGGCCTCCCTAGTGGCTCAAGGGGTTAAGTCTCAGCACTATCAAGCTATCAGTAGCCCCTGTAGCACAAGTTCAATTCCTGACCTGAGAGATGACCCACATGGTGCAGCAGACCTCTCCTGTCTTGCCCACTGCTCCCCTCAGCAATGTATTTCAGTTGATCTGCCTGTTCTGTTCCCTACTCTCTCTCTGGTGAATTTTCTCACCCCCAACCCCACACCTCTGGCCTCCACCTCAGCTCTTGTATGCATAAATAAATAAATCTTCAAAAAAGAAAGAACTAAGGTATGGGTACAGCTTATCACAGAGAAAGGACATGCTTAAAAGTTTGCCAGACCCTCCCTAAAATAGAAAGGCTAACAGTTCCTGTAGTTCATTACTCCCATCAGTGAATGTTGTCATTCTTTCCAAATGCAAAGCTCTGTCTTCTTATTATTGATCTGGTTCCAGAAAAGAGAAGAATGTCAAAACTGTGAAGGGTCTGTGGCTTTTACCCTACTTGAAAGCTAATGAGTTTACCTGCCACATTTTAGTGGCTAGCAGCAGAAAACACCAGACTCCTGGGTCAGAGCAAAGGATATTGTTACCTACACCACAGAAAATATCATAAGCAGCACTTTGCATCAGTGCCCCTTGTCCACAAGTCCCATGGGGGTGATGCAGACGAGTCCAGATAGATATCTGCACAGGCAGTGCTGACATTCAGGAGAGGAACCCCAAACTCAGGGACAGCAAATTCTGTATAAGTGGCACACCTGCCCTCTGCTCCAGAGAGGGGTTCTATCTCCATCTTCCCAGGCTTATCATAGAACAAAGATCCCTGAAAAGATAATTCATAACAAAAGGGGACCAGTGCCTTGATTATACGATGTGCATAATCATCAGAGACATTGTGGAGAATGTCTCCCAGCACTCCTTAAAAACACTTTTTTAGAGAGATGCAAAGCCCAAAATGATTCTACATAAAAGAATCATTGTTTTCTCATTGGCTAAAATGTCAACTTATTACCCAAGAAAAAGTACACAATGGAGCATGACCTAATTCTTCAATATCAATATAAGTGTTAGAAATATGATCCTCAGATATGTGGTCCACGATCCTATGTGATCTTGCTCTCTCCAAATGGATCTATTCTTCAGGGTTTTTTAAATTTATGGTCAGCCCAAATTACCCTTTGGGTTAGTGGAGTCCATAAGTTGATTAGTTTGCTTCTTGAGAAGAATTAATTTTCACTTGTTTTTATCTTGTATTTTTCAAAGAGTGCTGCTGTCTCATTTTTAACTTGTGATGTGACTAGGCAAATCATTAAATGTCTCTTGGCCTCTACATTTTCATCATAGGGGAAACTAGTCTAAATCATTCCTGAAGTTCCTTTCAGATCCCAAATTTTATAATACCTTTGCCCTTGGGTTTGGAATTTATCATGTTTGCCTTAGATACTCTAAGTATGCTTTCCGTAAAATAAAAAGATACACAAGACATTTTTTCTATTCCTAAAAATAGGTGAACTTTCTGGTTACTGCTTAACAAACACGAAGCATAGTGGTTTTATTTTTTAGTAATTATTTATTTTGTAATTATTTTGCTCACTCATCTGCAATTCCATAGAGTTGGGCTTATACAACTCATCTCTGGCCCACATAACATGAAATGGACAGTTCAAGTGCGTCTGGAGGTTTCATTTGTAAGGTAACTCACTTAGTTGACTGGCAGAATGGCACTGGCTGTAATTTGAGAGTTCAGTTCCTCTCCACTAATGGAGGTCTGCACATAGCAGTCACATCTTGCTGACATGTCTAACAAGGAACAAGCAAGGGGACAAATATTGGCTCCAGATTTCTCTTAAGGCTCCAGATCCCAAATTTGTGGTGGCTGCTGGGTCAGGAGCATGGTGCCTAAGTTGGCATTATGTTTTCAGTGATGTTGTCCAGAACATCTCTCACTTCCTTCTCTACATAAATAGAGCATAAACCTAACAGTGATTTGCAGGGAGCAGAGAGCAAAGCAAAGCATGGAGACAACTCTGGTTTTCAAAACAACCCTGTTGAAGGCTCTCAGCATCCAGAAAACATAGATATTATCTTTAAAGGCACAACAGCAGCAAATATCATCCCTGGCATTGTCTGCCTCCTTCACCAACCGACCACTGCTCAGTTCTTGTCACATCTGCAGGAGCCCCTCTTACTATGGGCTTCATGTGCAGCTCCACCCCCTGTACATCTGATTATTAAGCATCTTTTTTGAGCCAATCTTTTTACACCTACATATTTATTAACTAAGGTAACTTGACCTCAGTGCTACAAATGAAAATGTATTATCACTGACACTAAAGAAAACAAAACAATGTTAGATCCTAACCAGATCCTATCACCTTTGATTGTGAGCTTGAAGGCTTCTCTCCCTCTAGCTCTACCTCGCTCTCTCTCTCAAAGCTAAAAGAGGCAGGACGTACCCTTTGATTAATGAGAAGGATTGAAACATTTGCTGGGAAAGTCAGCAGCAACATAAATAGATCAGCACCCAGGCCAGGAATCGACAATGAAGTCCTCCCAACCCACAGTGCACAATGCTATTCTGGAACTTTCCACAAAGATTTCCAGTGTCCTTCCCCAGAGAGGCAAAAAGGAAGTCACCCAATCAAGTAAAGCAAAATGGAAGAGAAAGAGGATAAAAAGGACAGAGAGCAAAACAGAATGATAGCTAGCACATAGTACACACCGCCGGCCCCTCTGAGTCAGAAGCCGCAGTAAGTATAGGTCACTGGCAGGCACTTTTCTCTCATTGAAGCAAAAGGCATTTTCATTCCTACTGAGCCTTCCTGTGCTAATTGCTACAGGATTGACTGCTGCAGAATCCCGTCCAAAAAAAAAACCCACTTGGACTTATAATTTAACATGGAAAAAAAAAAGAGATTCATTCTTAATTAAAAGCCAAGCTGACCTTTTGGAAGACATTCTAGAAGAAAAGAACTGACTTTTTAAGATTAATAACTCCTAATAAGTTCCATAACCACAAGACCAGTGGACAGGCTCACTTGAATATATGATGTCATCTATGATAAGGGTCTAGACTAATCCATGTGTAGAGGCAGGAAGACACGAGGCAGGTTCTCTATGAACTGGGCATATGGGTAAAGAAGGAGTCCTGGAGCCCTCAGTGGCTTTTTCAAGCTTTTTTATCTTTATGTATCATTTGTAGTGAGGCGCCAGGTACAAAGCAGTCAGGGGGGTTCAGGGGGTCCAGGAGACTGGCGGGCCTCCTAGCCCCCAGGGAATCTTTACTCTCTCTGGGCTCTCCGGTTTCTCTGCTACTTCTCCTCTCTGCTGGCGTCCTGGTGACACCGCCCCTTAAAGGCCCAGTCTCTCAGCCCAGGTGCGCCCACCTACATATGCCCACACCCAACTCCAGGTGCTGCCATCAGGCACGCATGCAGGAGTGCAGGTGTCAGTCATTGACACTAATGGCAGGTGGGCAGAAAAACCTGATAGCTTCCCACTTACCCGACACCATGTCATGTCTTTCTGACCCTGAAATGAAGGTTGAATAGATGAAAAGGGATTTACAGAGGCAGCTCAGTGGGCACCCCCAGTGACTTTAGAAATGCGACTAGTCCTTGGGAGGCAGAGAGTGGCAAGCAGGTTTTGTCCCAAGAGTCCCCAAAAGAAGGAGTGTACATTCCAAGATTTTAAGGTGAAGTGGGGATGGGGCTGAAGAGGTAACCATAGCACGATGCTTAGGAGAAGGAGTGTTACAACAGTTCTTGGGATCTGCTCCCAAACAGAGAGAGTTCTGCTTTTTATACTTGTAAGAAAGCACTGAACTTCCAGAGAGAAAATGTGGTCTAAAGTTATGAAAATCTGTGCCTTGTGTTCACTGTTGGGAACTGGGAAAAATCTGGAGCCTGTCAAAAAAAAAAAACAAACACATCTTGAAGATACAGTGGAATCAGAAGAATTTGATCTTACAACCTGCCCCTGAGGGTGCCCTCCCTCTGTAGGTTGATTTATTCATGGTTTTCACATGTGTTCTATTTGATGCTCCTAAAAACTCAGGTGGAGCGCATACCAGAGAAAGCAAGTATCATTGTCGCTGTTTCACCAATGAATGCCCATCCTGGAAGACTTGACTGCAAGTGACAGTCATCAGTCCAGTTCTGCTACCTAGTGACTGTTACTTAACCTCCTCTGGGACTCAATTTCTTCATCTACTAAATGGTAATTTAAAAGTACTTATTTACAGGGTTGGTGTAAGAATTAAATGAAGTACTATATATAAAGTGCTTAGAAATGTCCTGGCATATTTGGGACAATGTGGATGGAGTGGAAGGGGTTATTCTAAATGAAGTGAGCCAGAAGAAAGGTAAATACCAGATGGTTATACTTACATGTGGAATCTAGAGAAAGCAAGCAAGGGATCAGACAAACACAAACTACAAAGACCGACCGTTGAAAGCGGACCGTAAATCTGAGACAATCAGGAGAGGAGGGGGAGAAGAGAAAACAGGTGGGAGGAGAGCAGACCAGACTGTGGTGGAGGACTGTGGGTAGGCTTTGGTGGTAGGAAAACTATGGTGAGCACACCTGAGGGAAGTAGTATTATATTGTGAAAATATAAACACAGATGTTTTTAAAATTATTTTAATTAAAATATCAATAAAATTTTTGAAAAGAGAGAAAAGTCCTTGCACTTAATAAGCGCTCAACAAATGTTAGTGCCTCTTGACCAAAGTGTCAAACCTGGGGTTCTAATCTAGGTCTTCGGCACCAGGTTAGCTTACTGATTAAGATTCTGGACTTTAAAGTTGAACAGACCACGATGCAAACCCCAATTTGATGACCTATCTGTAACGCTCCATTTCCTCATCTGGAGTGGGAGAGTGCTAATAGCACCTCCCCCATACAGTTACAGAGAAAACTGTTACAGGGTTAGAGAAATCAGGTATTTCCACCCTCCCACCACTGATGATGGACACCTGCGGTGCTGCGAGCATTCCAGGGTGGGCTTGCGCAAGTGAGTGCACCTGAGTTTAGCACTGGCATAAATGGGCGGTGTCATGAGGACGCCAGGACCAACAGTACTGATGAGCAGCAGCAGTAGAAATCAGCCGAGAGGGTGAGATGTACCGGGAGCTGGAAGGCCTGACAGCCATTCCTACCATGTACCTGGACACCTCTACTAAATAAAGCATGAAAAGCCACCGAGGGCTCCAAGACTCTCCTTCCTTGACCCGTCTGCCCAGAACCATCCTGACCCTGCCCAGTGTGCTGCCTTCCCTGCCACTACAACTATATATGCCCAACACTGGGTAGTTGTTCTCATCTCTGTTATCCTCTGCTTTCTGCAATTTCACAGAAACACTAACAGAGCAAACTGGATAGATAAGAGAGCTTTGTGATATTAAGACTACAAAATTCTGAGATAATATCATACAGTTGGCCAACTTTAGGATAGGTTATTTAGGAGTTTCCTGCTTTAGCAGGAAGATTAAAACTCAGTCACTTGTGCTTCTTATCTGAAATCTCATTAAAATAAAAAGGGATTTTTTTTTTAACTTACAAGGGCAAATGTAGAGTAAAGGTTGATCAGGTCTTTCCACCCTCCCACCACTGATAATGGATACCTGCGGTGCTGCGAGCATTCCAGGGTGGGCATGCACAAGTGAGCGCACCTGTGTTGGACACGGGCATAAATGGGCGGCATCATGAGGACGCCAGAACTGCGAGGACAAACAGACAGTACTGACAAGCAGCAGCAGCAGCAGAGAGAGAAGAAGCAGCTGAGAGGGTGAGATGCGCCGAGGGCTGGGAGGCCTGCCAGATTCCCGCCCCCCTAGCACCCCTGCCTGCCATGTACCTGGCCACCTCTACTAAATAAAGCATGAAAAGCCACCGAGGGCGCCAAGACTCTCCTTCCCTGACCCGTCTGCCCAGAACCATCCTGAACCTTCCTCCTGTGCCGCCCCCATCCTGCCACTATAGCAACGAAAACAGAAGAGGAAACATCAGCAAAAGAATTTCAGAAATGTGGGTCCAGAGGGACAAGGGCAAGTGATAATCTTCTTAATCTATTTAACATGGAGAAAACTAAGAAGCAACCCCAGAAGGTTCATGAGTTAGCATCAGCAGGCACTTCTAGAAGCAGGCCTGAAGGTGGGGCTAAAAATAGGATGTGGAAGAAGAGTCAGACCCTGAGGTGCCATCCTGACTCACCCCCGTAGAGTGACTCCTCTCCCCAGCACTGGCAAAAAACTAAAAGTTTTCTTACTGGAAGAAACATCAAATAAAATTGAAGATGGAAGTATTGTACTGAAAACAAGGAATTAAGTGAACACTTATAAGCAGTCCTTCTCAGGACATTTCTCAAGGAGTCAGCACAAAATGATACAAAATTTAAAATTCAGTTCCTTGGATGCAAAAACCAAGCACTCAATAGCCATGTTCGACAGTGCTGATCCAGAACTGTGCTATCAGTGAAGAAAGCTCTATTGGCCAACTCTGGCCTAGTACAAGAATAAATCGTTTTCTGGAGGATCTGACCAGCCTAAGAACGACTCAAACACACTGACAATGGGAGTTCCCCCAAGAAAATGGCCAAAATTTTAAAATCCCTAAAACTACTATCCTCCTGTCATCTTATTAGATCCCCTGTCTTTGAAGTAATACCATCACCTTCTATCATGTAAGAGACCAAAATAAACAGAAAAATGCAATTTAGAGAAACATTAACAAAGCAGGGAGAAGGAAACTTCAAAGACCATTAATATCTTCAAAGACCAAAGGGATGATGCAGCCATAAAAGAAAAGTAAATTATTATAGCAAGAAATATTCAGAGAATTTTCTTAAAGAGGTCGTAGAAATTTTCAAATAGCAGCAGAAAAGAAATATTCTGTGGAAGGACCAAAAGACTGAGAAAATATCTTAGGAAGTATATAAAAAGATAACTAGAGAGAGAAGAGGAAAAGAGAGATGAGAAAGTTGTCTTAGTCTTTGAACTTGACCTTCTCACTAGCAAAATGCCAGGAACACAAGCCTGGTTCCAGGGCCAGCTCCCCTTTTCACATAGAAAAGCTACTCACGGGCCTCTGCAATGGAATGTCTTATATTGTGTGTCAGAACTATATTGTGTTTCATTTCTTTTTTTTTTTAAGATTTATTTATGCATACAAGAACTGGAGTACAGGCCAGAGGTGTGGGGGGTGAGGAGATTCACCAGAGACAGAGTGGGGAACAGAACAGACAGATTGACTGAAATACACTGCTGAGAGGAGCAGCAGGCAAGAAGAAGAGGTCTGCTGTACCATGTGGGTCACCTCCTTGGCCAGGGATCAAACTCATGTTGCAGTGGCTGCAGATGCTTCTTAGTGCGGTGCTTAACCCCTTCCGACACCAGGGAGACCCCATGTGTCATTTCCTTCGTGACCCCCACTTCACTCTACTCCTAACCTCTGCACCTTGCTTCTTTTCTTAGTATCCATATCTTCTTTTTCTGAAAGTGAAAACAATGAAGTGATTTTCAAAACACATGGGCTCTAAAGTTCATTTGGAGGACAGAGGCTTAACTTGGGGTCACTGTATCTAGCACAACCTCCTCCTTTGACCTAGGGTGTGACCCAGCCTTTCTTTCTTCTCATCAGCTTCTGCTCATGGTCTCCCCATTGGTCTTGCCCATGTCCCCTGGCTGGCAACCTCTCTGTAAGCAGTTGTCATGGTGTAGCTCAGTCATGCAAGCACCTTAGTCTAGAGCACAATGGCCAGAAAATGTGGCCATTGATGAGCTGAGTGACCAAAACATGAAAGAAGCATAAATGTAAGAAGAAAGAAGAAAAGAAAAACAGTCTATTCATAGAAGTTTCCTAGCTTTCTAGTGTATAAAACTTTTTTTTCTTTTTCTTTTTTTTAACCCTCCACCAAACCACCAAACTACCTCTGCCCACATCTATCTGCATCCTTCGCAACACCTCCACCATCTCCTCTGTTCCCCCTGGTAACCATTATCTCCTTTTGCCAAGTTCAAATTTTATTCCCTCTATTCTTCGAGGGTGATTTTTTTTTTTTGGTGTTTATATTCCATAGATGAGTGAAACCATCCTGTATAAAACTGTAAACTTATACAATAATTAATGGATAATCATGTTCATGTTATCTATGATTCAATAATATCATAGTAGTCATTTTGAAATGATAATATATTGAATGCTCATGTGTTAAGTATATTCTATGTATTCTATGTAGATATGAGATAGGTTAAAAATGATTACAAATTCCTTGCCACTATTCCCAAGAGACAGAGTCTGTGTCAGCTCCCATATCAGTGTTGCCCTGGCTCTGTGACCTGTTCTGACAAAAAGAATGCAGCCAAAAAACACTGTACAACTCCAGGTGCTAGCTAGACCTTGATTAGTGTGGTTGTCAGTTTAATGCATCCACGTGGTTAGGTTGCAGTCCCCGTTACTGAATTCAGTACTAACCTTGGTATTAGTGTGATAGTATTTTATAGATATGTAAAGTCCACAATTCACTGGATTTAAGAATATCATCTTAGATAATCATGATAGACCTGATTTGATCAGTTGAAAGGACTTAAGAGCAGATCTGAGACTTCCCTGATGAAAAAAAAATTCTGTCTAGAGATATAAACATAACTCTTGCTTGCAAATTTCCAGTCTCTTCTATAGATTTGGAGCTAGTGACCCTATTATCGTATAAGCTGTTTCCTTGCACTACATCTCTTAATATATACCCCTAGTGATTCTGTTTCTCTAGTGGAACCCTAACTCACACAGATTTTGGTAGCTAGAAGTGGGATGCCACTTAAACAAATACCTAAAATGTGCAAGTGGTTCTAGAACTGGATAATCGGAATGGGTGAAAGAATAATTTTTTAATTTATTTATTTTTCTTCCATTGGTAATCATTTTGTGCAAGAAATAAATAAATCCCCATAAATCTCCCTGAGTGGAAGGATTTTGAGGAGCAAGACAGAAAAGGTCTAGATTGTCTCGAACAGACTGTTAGTAGAAATGTGACTGTTAACCACTCTTCTAAGGAGGAGTTAGTAAAGAAAACAGGTATTGTTCTTGAAAATACCTATAAACAGGCTAAGGCAGAAACATGGATGTTAAAGACACTGCTAGTGAGGGCTCAGAAGAAAATGAGGAGCATGTTATTGGGAACTGCAAGAAAAGGGGACCCTTGCTACGTAGTGACAAAGTAGCAGAATTGTGTGATTATACAGACAGCAGCACTTGTTAAAAAAAAAACGAGTGTGGTTACTTACCTAAGATGTCCAAGCAAAGTGTCAAATGTGCAATCCAGTTCCTTCTTGCTGTTTGTAATAAAATGAGAGAAGAAAGAGATAGACTGAAGGAAGAACTGTTAAGGAAAAGTAAGCCAGGATTTGAATATTGAAAAAATCACTAAAATTAGGCAGTTCATGGCAGGAAGAGTGCTCTGAGAGACAAACAAGGTTACGACCTGACAATCTTTACTCACGCCTCAAAGGATCAAAAGGTAATTTTATACAGGCACACAGAAGGATTAGGCATTTGATGCGAAGGATTAAGCATATGACTCATGGATCCCCTCAGCCATTTCACAGAAGCCAGGAATAGAGACAGAACCATCCAGGAAAGATCTGTGGAGGAGCCTCTTGTCTAAAAGAGTCTCTTTCCAAGCATTTGCAAGAGAGTCACATGGCGCTGAAGAATGTACACCCGCAGAAACACTACAAACTTGGACAGAAAGGGACAAGGAGAGGACTAAATGTAAGAAGGCTCTCAGGTTCCTGAAACGAAATGTTGAAAGGCTGGTTGTGTCATAGGAGAGAAACAGAATAATTTGGAGAGTTTTGACCTCCATAGCTGCAAGGATGGAGATGCTACCAACTCCATGTATCCTAAGAAACAGACTTCTTATGGGTAAGGTCAAGAGCTCAAAAAGATAGCAGTAAGCCTTTATGACCTTGATCGAGGCAACCATTTCTTAGACATGAAATCAAAAGCAAAAATTAAAAAAAAAAAAAGGTAAGCTGGATTTCATCAAAACTGAAGTTTCATGCCTCAAGGACATAAAAAAGAAAGGACAAAAAAGAAGAATTGGAGAAAATATTTGCCATTTATCTAGTAAGAGACTTGTCTCTAGGATATGTGAAGATCTCTTACTAGTCACTAAGAAGACAACCCAACTGAAAAGTGGACAAGAAGTTTAAATAAACATTTTTTCAAAGATATGCAAATGGCCAGCAATCACATGGAAAAATACTCAACATCAACTATAAGAGAAATGCAAAATAGTGAAGACCCACTGCACACCCATTAGAGCAGCTCTAGGGGAAAAGACAGACAATGACAGTTGTTGGCAAGGATGTGGAAAAACTGTAACCCTTGTACAATCCTGGCAGGAATGTAAAGTGGTACAGCTGCTTTAGAAACAGTCTGGCATGAATATAGAGTTACCATATGACTCAGTATTTTACTTCTAAGTATATACCCAAAATAAATGAAAACTTCTATACAAAAACTGCTACATGGATGTTTACAACAGCATAATAATAGCCAAAAAGTGGAAATCACCTAAATGGCCATCAGTTGATAAGTAGATAATTAATCTGGTGTTTCCATACCGCCACACATTATTTGACAATGAAATACTGATTCATGCTACAACATAGACGGGCCTTGTAAACATGCTATATGATAGAAGCCAGTCACAGAAGGCACACTGTGTCATTTCTCTTCTATGAAATGCCCCAAATAACAAAGCACTCAAAATTTAGGGAAAGGGCCGTCCCTGTGGGGGTGGCACAGGGTTTGAGCCCTGCACTGTGGGGCTTCCACGGCCACTGCAGCACAAGTGCTATCCCCAAGCAGGGAGGGAACCCACATGTTGCACCAGATCTATCCTGCCTCCCCTGCTGCTCCCCTCAGCAGTGTATTTCAGTTGATCTGCCTGTTCTGCTCCTTGCTCTGTCTCTGGTGAATCCTCTCACCCCTCCTCACCCCACGCCTCTGGCCTACACCCCAGCTCCTGTATGCATAAATAAATAAAATCTTTTTTAAAAAATTTAGAGGAAAGGTTTTTTAAATTTATTTATGCATACAAGAACTGGGGTACAGGCCAGAGGCATGGGAGGTGAGAGGATTCACCAGAGACAGAGTGGGGAACAGAACAGGCAGATCTACTGAAATACACTGCTGAGGGGAGCAGCGGGCAGGCAGGAGAGGTCTGCTGTGCCATGTGGGTCCCCTCCCTGACCGGGGATCAAACCCACGCTGCTGTGCCTTGGATGCTTCACAGTGTGGTACTCAACCCACTGTGCTACCAGGGAGGATCAGGGGAAAGTTTTTAGAGACAGAAAACAGATTAGTGGTGTCCAAGGGGGAGAGAGGGTAGGAGTAAATGGAGGGTGATTCCTATAGTATGAGATTTCCTTTTAGAGTGATAAAAAATGTGCTAAAATTGATTGTGGTGATCATTGATCAATTCTATGAAAATACTAAAAACCACTGAATTGCATGCTTTACATGGAAGAATTGTATGGTATATAAATTATATTTCAATAAAACTGTAGTTAAAGGAAAAGTTTAAAATCATACCTGAGATACATGCAGCTGGGTGCTCGGCAGCAGAATTCATAAAACTGCATTTGCCTTTTTCACAGTACAAGGAGTATAGGTAGGGCAGGGCCGTAGTGAAGGGACACTGTCCAGGACATCCAGAGTTGTTCTCCAATAGGCTGGGTCATGCCATCGCAACTCAGACATACCAAGCGGTAGGCACTTTGACTAAAAAAAGAAAAAAAAAAATGGCTGATAAAACTTACCAACTCCAAAACTAGTTCTGTGAACCCTGAGAGTGGAGTTTTGAGCCACAAAGGATTATTTGCATGCTTTGAAACCAAACAAAATTTACCCAAAATTGTTCCAAAATGAGCTCAAATTTGTTTGGGAGTGGTGAGTCCTCTTTTCCCCATTTTGAATGGGATTATCTACAGTTGTTATCCAATTCCTGCCTTATACCATTGTACTGGAGAATAAGATAACTTGTCTTCTAAAGGTCAGCGAAAGAGGGAGGGATCTGAAACTACACTGCTGAATTTGAGGATAGGAAAAGAAGTGATAAGTCAAGTATTTCAGGTTGCTCAAGAATCTGAAATAAGCAAAGAAATAGATTCTCTCTTAGGATTTTGAGAAGGAACATCTTCTGCCAACACCTTATTTAGACCCACATGACACATTTCAGATTATTTGACCCCTAGAAATATGATGATTAATTTTGCTTTAAGTCTCTAAGTTTATAATTTGTTACAGAGTAATAGGGAACTAGTACAGAGACCTTTTACCTTTTGCTTTCTTGTTCTTTGAAATCAAGCACGAAGTAGAAATTCTGCCCACCCTGACAGATAGAGAGGCCTCAAGGAAAGAGAGAAGGTCTGAAGGATAAGGTACAATAAAGGCAAAAGAGACCCCAGGCCCAAGACTTTGTAGCCACCCTGGAGGCCACATGTGTGCAAGTGAAGCCATCCTGGATCCACCAGCCCCAACTGAATCATCGTAGCCATAGAACATGGGGTAGAGAACAGCATTGCCCATACCCACGCTGCAGGGCCACAAGCAAGTTCGTCTTGTCAATCCACCAGGTTGTAGGATAGATAGCTTGCTATATAGCGAAGTATAACTAAAACAATATGATGTCACTAAATGTTCACCATTACCTATGAGGGAGGCACCAATATCATTCCCATTTCCAAATAAATACACTATGAAAGTTTAACTAATAACTCTTTGAAATCACAGTAGGTGATCCAAAGGAATATGACTGTAGAAGCTACACCTTTAATTTGGAGGATTTCATATTATCAGTCATCACCTTTAATTTTAATCATCAGAAGTTCACCTTTTATGACTTTATTTGATATTTAGAAGAAAGCTTTTCCAGTAGGAGAAAGGTCAAAGAAGCAAGACACTGGGCGTTAGCATCAACTTCTGTTGGAACTCAAAGAGAAAGAGCACGTGTGTGTTTATAAAAGTACACACATGTGGTGAGTTTTACCTTGAAGTGTTGTTACCTTCTGTATTATGGGCTGTCTCCAAAAGTATTAAAAAGTTTTAGGCAGATAAAAGTGGCTGGATCACAGCAGGAAATATACCTATAGCAGTTCTCAAACCCACATCTCAGCTCTGTCATCAAAGAAAACCTGAGATTCTCAGTCCCAATTTAAAAATACAGGGAAGGATTCTTACTTGTTCATCATAGACCAAAAGCTTATTCTTGGACTTAAGAGCTTAAGGGGGTAAGATCTATAAAAAGATTGCAGGTCCAATTTGATGCTTATGGTTTAAATTCTAAAAGGAGAACTTTTTTGAGGAAAGTAAGTAGCTAGTCAAGCAAATAACAGATATCCATTAGAAATGGAGAAGGTTGCATACAGAAAAGCAAAAAACTATGTCAACGTAAGACACTTGGGAATTAGAGAAAGAAAAGTCAAAATACAGAACTGTTTTTCATTATGTAAGCTATTTTACCCAAAGAAAGCATATTCTAATGGTTCTATAGATCAACCTTGAATAAAAAACAGGAATCTCTCTTAACTACTTCCCCCAAGTAGAATGACTGAAAAGAAACTCTCTACATTCAGCATCCTTCTTCCTGACCCCATCATAAACTAAATTACTATAAGATGTCTCTATATATTATCTGTAAAACCCAAAGACAGAATTTTAGCTGCTGACATGTACACATACTAGACTTTAGCTGGTGAGATCTGGGATAGCCCTGCTCATTCTAGCAGACTTCAATAGCTATTCTCAAGTTCAATCACTTTTTTCTTTTATCAAGAAGACATTCTCTGTCCATCTTCATCTCTGCAAAATAAAATCTTGTTGAAATCTAAATGTTCTTTCCTCTAATGTTTCATTAGCATTTCTTCTATGAATTCACATATTTCTGGCAAACAATTCAGTCAATTTTAACTTGCCTAAAACTTTTGAGTCTGTAATCAATTGGTTATATAAATGAATGCCCCTAAATTTTTTAATAAGTCTTTACAAATGCATATAATCTCATATACACTTAAAATATGTGATATCTACTTAGAATTTCTAATATAAGTTTTAAAATATTAAATGTCCTGCAATGCTTACAGTTATTCTAAATAGTCACTACATACCTCTCACTTATAATTTATAAATTAACAGGGGTGTTTGTAAGTGATGACTGGATATTTATACACACAATGTTTGAAGTGATCACATGAGGTACTAATCAGACCCAACTAAATTTCCAGGATACACACACACACACAAATACATGCATACATACATACACACACACACAGGAACAGAAATGAGAATTCCAGCCATGTGAAGGCAAGTGAGGGGTAGAAAAAAGAAGGATAAGAGACTGATGATATTGCACAAGAAAGACTCGAGCAAAAAGTGGATGAGAGAACTTGCTCATGGGTGAAAGGAATAAAAGCAGGAATCCCCTGTGAGATGTGTTCATTTTAGGACCTGGGAAGCAAATGCCTATAGAAATCACACTAACAGAAGACTCAGATGGGCTAAAAGCAATTAAGAAAACTAAGGTGAACTGGAACAAACACTGGAAAAGGCATTCAAATTCAATTTTTTTCAAAAAAATCAATGAATGCCAAATAAAACAAATTTGTAAGCAAATGTCTATAGCCTGCCAACTTGTGATTTCTGCATTAAAGAATAGCTGTGTTGATAATGTATTTTAGCTGTAGTGGCAGAGTATAGACTTGGGAGCCAGACTCCTTGCTGTGTGACTTTGAACATGTAACTTAAGCTCCTGAAGCCTCAAGTTTGCTCCTCTGTGTCATCAGCCTCATAGGTGGGGTGATCAGATGTCCGGATTGGCCTGCGACAGTCCAAGCTTATTGGGTTTCTTTATAATGATTGGGATGATTACAGGTATAATTACTAGTAGTGTCCTACTCATAGGAAAAGTTAAGGAGGTAACAATCCATGTAAAGTACTGAACAGCATACCTAGAATATAGGATATTTTAAAAATAAATGACAATATCTTTATGCAAAACTAACTCTGCATGGACTTTAGAAGTGAGATAGGCTTCCCAGCCCCCAGCCTCTTTCGAATGTCTGAAAGTCACAGAGACTCCTTCACACAGGCTTCACACACGTGCTCAGACCTTTTGGAGGGCCTGTAACACACAGCTGTCCCTTGGGACTCCCCATCAGAGATCAGTTAGCCCGTCCTGGTGTTGAGGGGGGTTCCCAGGAAATTTTATATGTACTGCTTCCTAGGTAAAGATGAAGTCAAACTGAGTTCATTAGGGAGTGGGATTTCAGACTGGTGGAAGGAGAAGTTCAGTGTTTTATATTCCTTCAAATAATTTCACACTTGCAGTTCCTAAGAATATGAACTCTAACCAGTTTTCTTCAATTTAATTCTTATATCTGCCCAAATCTGAGTAATCCCAAGCATAAAAACAATGCACTCAGTGCCCTGCTATCAAATACTGTTCTAAAACCTAAATTACAGCATATCTTTAAGTTGCCCTCATTTATCAGAAAAATTAACAGAAGACAGAATTTCAAATAAAATGCAAACTACAATCCCTCAAGCTTACCAGTCATCTGTTGTTGCATAAACAAACCACTAAGCTAAACTTAATGGAATGAAACAACTATGCATCGTTCCCTCTCAAGTTTTACAGGTTGATAGGCTCGGCTTTGGACACTTCATTTGGCTGCAATCAGAGTGCAACTGGACCATGTGTCATTTAAAAGTTTTTTCAGAATACGTCTCAAGCCTAGGCTGGGAAAACTGGACACTGTTTGAACATGTACCAAGCAACCTGTCCCCTGGCTAGATTGGGCTTCCTTACAATTTGGTGGTCTCAGGGTAGTTGCTAGACTCAGGGTGGCTAGACTACAAAGACAGTGTATTCAAAAAGACCCAACAGAAACTATTGACTTCTTCCAATTGGGAACCTCAGTACATTGTCATATCTCCATATTCTCTGAGTCAAGAGCAAGTCACAGATCAGCTTTAACTTAATAAAGAGAAGGACTAGGTGTGACCTCTTAATGGGGAATGGCTTGTAAAGGTAGGGAAGGAAAGAACTGATAATGACTTGAAGATAAGTTACCATACCATTCACCCATCCTTCTCTTCAACAACGTTAACAAAGGAATGGAGGACCGATGAAGATAGGTCTGACTAGAATTTCCTAAAGAGATAGTCATGAAAATCTTTAATTGTTAACATATAAATATCTGTTCATTTTTAGCTAGTAAATAAAACAAAACTCCAAGTTTTATTTATAGGAAAAATTAATAGTTACCTCACTAGGAAGAATTCAGACATAATTTTCATCTTTCCTCACACTGAATACCAACTTAGTCCAAGAAATTATCCAATGTTACTCAACACTGTTGAATAGGCAGAGAGCCAATCTCCAGATGTCAGGACAAATATAGGGGCTTAGCGATTGACTGGGTTAGAGGAGAGGAATGATTTGAGCAGATGCCTCACTGAAGTTGTGAGAGGGAACATCTGTTGTCCTATTTGGGAAGGTATTTGGTAATCCAGGAGATGGTGTGAATGCACAAACTGAACGACCTGTATTGAGATTCAGAGCATGAACACTGATGTCAGTGTTTTGTAGCTAATTAGATGAAGAGTGTTACACTGTGACTCTAATTTTACAGAATGAAAGCAGAATGTTCCTCTCCATCAGGGTTTACTCCCAATTTCTAGGCAGAGTGTGACTTGGTTCCCATTCCTCCAGCAATATAATGAGCAAGAATAAACCACAGTGACCCAGCCTCAGTGCCTTACATTATATTCCCCAAATTCCCAGACTTCACTAATTTTAAAGAGCATAATAAAGTCACATTTCTTTATGATCAAAAATGATAGTACCTCACATGCCTGCGCCCAAAGAAGTCCAGTTCTTCTACCAGCTTCCACTTCACCAGCATTTCTGGGACACCCATGGAATCATTTCACGCACCATGAAGCAGTTTTCTTGGCTGGTTGCAGCCTCCATCACTGTGAGGCTCTGGCTGCTCGGTTGCTCCCTTATTTCCTGAACCTGCTTCTTTCTAGCTGCTACTGTTCCCACTTTCCTATCTGCCCCCAAAATCAACCCCTCTCCCATATCCCCTTCTCTGAATTCCTCTCAGTGAATGCAGAAATCAAACTATGATCTTTAAAAAGGGTTTGTGGGGTTAGAGCTAATAGAGAGGAATTGTTAACAAAAAAGAAACCCAAAGCTTCAATGACAGTGTCCCCCCAAAAATTCTACTTGTCTGTTGCTTCACATGCATCAAGCAGGTAGTGCCTACTTTTCCAACATGAGAGAGGTCCTCAAATACCATTTCTATTTAGAGTCAAGGCATCAACATCCACAAGAACAAAGGAGAACTCCTCCCTGCTACCTTATCCTACCTTGAGACTTCCCTCCTATATCCTGTTCCTGCTCCCAGTCTTGCTTCTTTGCAAGAATATGAAAATAACCATATCCTGCAGTCCTAAAAGTGGGAAACCTTGTTCTATACCCACAACAAGCCCTCAATAAGACAGTTCCAGAGAATTCTATGCAGTTTTCTATGATATGGTTGTGAGGTTGGGATTTGGGATGACCAAATTCAGATCAGCTCCTCTTCCCAGCCCCTCTCTAACATGAACCACCACCCAGCTACTTCGGCTGCCGACCCTCAGCTGTTACTTTAATAATTACATCACACCTCCCAAGATCAAGCAAGTATAGAGATGGTAAAATTCTTCCTGATACCACCACCCAAAAAGAACAACCAAATTTTCAAGATAATTAAGATGCTCACTCCATTACCATTACCCACTAGCCCACTCAGCTTCAGGATCCCAAACTTCAAGTAAATGTCCAGTGTTTTAATAACTCATGATCTATTGAGTAAATTGGTTCCCTCAATTCTGTGAGCTGCTCTTGCTAGTTAATTGAACTGAGAAGAGTATCCTGGGAACCTCTGATTTATAGCCAGTTGGTCAGAAGCACAATAATAATCTGGGCTTGCAACAGTCACTGGAGTCTGAAGAGGGTGTCATGGGAACATCCTGTCTGTAGCAGGTTGGTCAGAAGCCCAGGTGGCAGCCTGGGCTTGCAGCCAGCATCTGAGATGTATAGGAGTATTGAGAAAGAAAATGCTTAACCTGTGGAATCTGATGTTATCTCCAGCAGATAGTGTTAGAATTGAGTTAAATTCTCAGACAACCTGTCAGTGTCTGAGAATTGCCTGTTGGTGTAGGGAAACTTCCATATACCTTAGTTCCTCCTTTGATTGTTTTTATATAAGTTGGACACCTATTTACAAAGTCAGAAGTAGAGATAGAATCTGTCATCTGTTGTCAAAACTAAAAGACCAAAGACTCTTCATTTCAAGTAGGGCTCAGTTGATTTTGAAATGCTATTCCATGAAGGAAAGAAAATAATGGTCACACTCTAATTTTACAACTCAGTTCCTCCCATCTTGCTAGGATACACAAGGAGGTAGCAAAGAGTGGATTTTCTTTGATTTCAGCTATATTAAGATAAACTGATCAGGATAAACATATTGTAAAACATCTACTTTTTTTTCTTTTTTTGGTTTATGGCTATTTGTAAGGCATGCAGACAGCATACAGGTGAAAAAAATGTCCTAGTATTTGTTCAGTAAAACATTAGCAAACTCATGTCTTGTAAAACATGATCAATCTATCATTTTGCTGGAGTTTTTTTTTTTTTTTATCTTTCTCTGACTTTTCACAGAGACTCTTTGTTACAGTGTAGGAATGATTATCTGCTGAGTTCCTATTGCATAAAGATATTTACATTTCTTGATGAAGCCTGAAGATCCAGCCTTTACTGACCTGTAGACACCCCCAAAATACCAAGAGAGAAAGATATCAGAACACACAGCTTACGAAGAAACAGGTGCAGAGATTTATGGGAACACTTGCCTGAAGTTTCTCTAGATCTTATTTCTTAAAACTAAAAGAACCAAGCACCTTCCACTATTTCTGATACCTTAAATCTCTGTCGACAAAAACCAGGTACTCTTCAAAATAAAAGTATATCAAAGAACAAAGCAGAAAGTATTCCTCTTTGGTGCTCTCATCAATTACATGCTCTCACTAACCAGACAGATCTGTAAGTTTTTTATTAAAAAAAGAAAAAAGATATTACCACCTTGGGGAGCGCTTTGACAGCTTCTCCCAAAGTAAAACTTACACCTATGATACAACCCAGCAGTATCACACTAGGGTATTTAAGCCAGAGAAATCAAAACAAATATCCACATAAAATCTCCTGCACAAGTTTACGTAGCAGCTTAATTCAAAATAGCTCCAAACTGGAAAGAATCAACATAGTTATGAGCTAAAAAAACAAATTGTAGATACATCCTTACAATGGAATACATCTCACAATTAAGGAACAAACTACCAATACATGCAACAACATAAATCTCAAAAATATTATGTCGAGTGACAGAAATCAGACCTAGTAGAATGCTTTCTGGATGATTCTACCTATGCAAAGTACAAAAACAAGCTACAGCAAAACTAAACTATAGTGATAGTTGTTATTTTCTGAAAAAGGGGTGGGTTGGGACTTATTAGAGTAATGGAAACATTTTATATCTTGGGTGGGATGAGAGTAATCTGGGAATATACATCTGTCAAAACTAAAAAATATATACTTAAAATCTGCACATACTATTATTTATAAATTACACTTCATTCTTTTAAATGAATATTAGGAGGGGAAAGAAAGAAAAGAAGGATCTCCATTGAATTAAAAAGGGAAGCAGCAGTCCTTGTCTCTGTGATAATTTAAGCTCCATATTTGGTCTATGTGTTCAAATGAATTTTTATTATCCTGGGATTAAAAGTCATCATCAACCAGATGACAGCAAAAAGAAAGAGGAGACAGACCTTCCAGAAATCATTTTCCCCATGATCTTTTTAAAGAGCATTTTTCAGTCATTATCTTGAAAGAAAACAAGCAGCTGGGTCTCTTAACAAAGAGGTTTAATAGGATACTGGAAAAAAGAAGAGAAATTGAGTCGAACAATGCCTGTTTCGGTGCCAGTCACACAAAACCAAGCCTGGTAAGGTGAAGTCGATGGCTCCTCTCCGCCACTAACATCACTAGAGGCATAACACAGGATAATGAAGGGTCCTTCAATTATTGGCGTGATTTGAGGCATATTGTTCAAAACATTCTAAAACCTGAAATTGCAGCAGCAAATGCATTGATGGTCTTCACCCTCATCTGTGAAAATAGATGTAAATGCAAAAGGAAGGAAAATCTGGGGCTCTTTGGGTCCTGGTTTGCATTTATTCAACCCACTATCTCTTGTTTCTTTTTACCTTCCTTGCCATTTCAAATCCCTCTCCTTTGAGCTGCTGGTTTCAAAGTTTCCATCTGACCTCCAACCCAGTTTGTTCATTTCTTATCTCCTTTTCAGTTTGCACAAAATTAGCAAAATACCCATAATAAATGATTTGTAAGGACATCACGCAACGTTCTGAAACACTAAATAAGAGAGACATGGGGGGTTTTATTTAGAAGGGTTCTCTTTTCCCCTGAGACCATATACATGTGCGCTGTTTAATTGCAGAATTCAGATGTTGGAAGGTGGGGTGGGGGAACCCCATAACAAAGGAACACCACGATGCTTTCTAAATTCTACTTAGACTAAATTAATATTACGTGGGCAACAATACAGGTACTGCTTTTGTCCTTAAATATATATCTTAGCAGAGGAGCAGGCTAAATAAATACAGCTTGGTGGGAAATGAATTTTGTAAATGTAATTTATAGCATTAATTTGGGCTTGTAAATTTAATGCACTCAAACAAGAACTGTGCAGTGCTGATTTCTGAGGTTGTTTAATATGTTAAAATAAATATTGAACAGCTGGCAGAAAAACATGTCCTCCACACTACAAAAAGCTATTTTGAAACAATAAGTACTTGCTGAATATTTACAATCATGAGTTTTTAACTCTTAGGTAAATTCTCTTCCTAAAATTTTCAGTGTGCCATCCAGTCAAACAGCATACAAATTCTGGTGGCAGTACCTAAAGAAATGTACAGACTGGTAAATAAGTGCCACTAAATGAGGGTGGTGTCAGAGGGGCACTTTTTGTAAAACAGGTCTATTTAATATATTTAATGCACCTGGAAATCTGCAAGAAAATATTTGGGGAGCACTATGTCACCCTAAATCCTTGACATTCACCTTTTACCCTGCTGAAGGATTTATAACTATGACTCAAATATTACAAAGAAAAGGAGTGAGTTGTCTACCGGTGTTTTTATTTAAGAATGTGAAACTAAAACTATAAACAAAGTATTTTTTCAAAATAACCAGAATGTGAGACAAAAATTAATTATGCAATCTTGGGTGTTGGAGAGGAGGGAAGCTGAAAAATCATACATAACAGCACCAGCCGGGAGTTGGGGGAGGTTATCAGTGCCTCATGGTCACCTGGTGACCGGCTTGTCTTTCCCAAAAGGCCTTTTCTGTGGCCCTCAGGTGGGATTACCAGGGTGAGAGCAGGTCACACACTCCCTCACATCTTTACTAGGATATTTTGTTGTTTTTAATTCCAGAAGTGATTGTCTTTTCTCAAATTGATGGTATCAAACTAGGAAGTTCCCTGGGGGGAAAAAAAATGGAAGTCCTGTGAATGGTTTCCACTTTTCATTAATTCTTCTTCTTCCACATTTCTCCAGCAGTTGTGTGGCCTTCTCTGGAACACTGATTATAGACTCTCAAAAGAAAAGGAAATTGGGTATTGCTCATTTCCCCCCACAGTCTTACAGTAGCCAGTTCGGCTCTCAGGAGCACTGGCCAATTAATGTCAATCCACACTTCCCATCCCCACCCTCAAGATAGGATTTTCCCCACAAAATGTTTTTGATATTTAGGACCTAAAAAGAAGGGAAAGGAAACCCTGGTAGAAAATTAGCAAAGTGCCCACAATAGGTGATTTGTAATGACATCATACACTCTGAAATGTGTCTGTGTCTTGGATAGGCGTCCACTGGGAACGCAGAACATTCTGCCTCCACGTGTGAACCCCCACCTTTGGTCTTGCTTGCAAACTTGCAACCAACACAGCAGGAACATGCTGGGACACAGGGCACCGCAAGTCCCCAGCACCGGGCACTGGCAGGCTGGGGAAAGAAATACTTCTAACAGCGCTCATCACAACTGGATGATCCATTTGATCAACCTTTCTCAAAAGGGTCAGGAAAAATAGGCCAAAAAAGGGACAAAATATCCATAAAGATCAAAAACTTCTTAAACCAGCATTAATATTCTCAAGCATCAACTCTACAATATGTTGAAATTAAAGATTTTTCTTGAGACAATGTCTCTTCTAATTAAATGAAAAATGTGACTTTATATAAGAATCCTCTCCCTACCTACGGCCTTTTAGAAACATGTTAGGCACACAAGGGACTAAGGGGGTAAAAATCCATTACAATAAATAAAAAGTCAACAGTCAACTATGAACCAGAGACATTCCCAAGGGGAGGAGGAGGAAGAAGGCATAAAATGGATGAGAAGAGCACAAGGGACTATAGTGATGGTGCACGGGTGAACTGGTGATGGGAATTTCATGGGAATGAGAAATATACAATGTACAAAAATGAAAAATAATGTAAAATATGTATAAAATAAATTTTAAAAAAAGAAATGTTAGGCATAAAAATGAAGCAAAGTTTTATTGCCAAAGAAGATCATATACTGTCCTCAAGTGGGTTTCTGCAAGCTGTGACAATGTGATTTTGAATAGGATTAGAAACCATGCATGGTATATAAGGTCTGAGGGTATGCTGCTCTGGCCAGTAGAGTAGTCAATAGCCGCAAGAGGTTAGCTAAGTTTAAACTAATTAAGATTAGATGAAATTCAAATTTCATTTCCTCAATTGTATTAGCCACATTTCAAGCGATCAATAGCCGTGTGTGTGACCACAGCCTGCCTGATTAGACAGCACAGCTGGAGAACATTTCCAGCACCATAGAAAGCTCCTATGGAATAGTGCTGGCCTATAGCAAAATAAAATGACAACTGCCTTGAAAAGAAAGTATTTACTACGTCTTATTCAGAGATTGGAGAAAAGCTTTAAAGAAATTTTAGACACACATTGAGTAAATCTGAGTGATAAAGATTAGATTTAGGGGCCTCCCTGGTGGTGCAATGGGTTAAGCAATGTACTATGAGGCAAATTACAGCCGCTGCAGCATGAGTTCGATCCCTGCTGCCGGCCAGGGAGGGGACTCACATGGCGCAGGCAGACCTCTCCTGCCTCGCCCACTGTTCCCCTCAGCAGTGTATTTCTTTTATATATATATATATATATATATATATATACACAATTTTTTAAATTTACATGTATTTGACATCAATTGTAATCCCCATGTATTCCCCATCACCATCTCACCAGTGCACCATCACCTCGGTCCCCCATGCTCCCATTCAGCAGTGTATTTCAGTCAATCTGCCTGTCCTTTTCCCCACTCTGTCTCTGGTGAATCCTCTCACCCTCCCACACTTCTGGCCTGTACTCCAGTTCTTATATGCATAAATAAATAAATCTTAAAAAAAAAAGATTAGATTTACCTTATGATACACAAGGGTTTTTAAATGATTCATACTGCAGGCAAGCCACAAACTTTTTAAAATAGTTAACATAAAAAAAACTTTTAATCTTAAAATTAAAACAAATAAAAAAAAGCTAAAATGTTGCTTTCCCCTAGTCTTTATTGCTTAACCCCATGGTATCTGCAAACTATTTTACAGTTTTATATAGAGAGTTTTGTTGGTCTCTTGAGTATGGTTGTTCAGGTTGTGTACTGAACAATTCTAGGGATATCATTCACATAGACTGCATTGTGAACTCTAGACTAATACAAAGTACAAGCTGCACAGAAGTTATACAACAATAAAATACATATCCCTCCCTGCCTTGAAGAGAGACACTCTCTTCCTCCTCTAGGTTTAACAAACCTTCATCTATATCTTTAACATTTTGCTTTTTCCTTGCATCCTTAGGACAAAGGGCATTCTGCTTAAAAACTTCAAAGCAAAAACAAGGACAGAATCTTGCAAAGACAACAGAATTGTTGACCACTAGGCACTTTTTCCTTCTCAGAACTCTATTATTCTTATTGGTGAAGGAAACCAAGACCTGCAAATCCAGTATCAGAGGGATATATCAGTCTAGGTCCCTCCCATCAATTTTATTTAGAACATCATTCACTATCACACAATCAGCAATTAGCAAATTGAGGGCTCGGGACATGAAACAAATTTTTCTAAATCCCAAAAAAAATTTTTGACATTGCTTTAGTTTCTGAAATAGATAATCAAGTGAGAATTAACATCAAAAAGGTGTGCTTTTGTTTTCAGAGCCGAGCTCCACCCCAAGCCCAGTTGCTTTACAGGAATTAGGGGCATGGAGGTACTTAGAGCTGCCTGTGAGCTTCTCATCAGACACACATTTTCAGAGGGATGAAAAAACTTTGAGTTAAATATTTCCTTGCAAACCAAATGTTGAGATTGGGAAACACTGCTAATGTGCCTTTGTCCTGAGTATCCAAGGAGAAATAATGTTCAGATGAATATGTTCCAGCCTTGTATTCACGCGGATTTGTGTGTGTGTTAGAAAACAATGCTGCAAATAATCACATAAATAATAGAACAGTACAATGTACGGCTCCCAAAGAACTCAGGAAGCATGGAAGGCATTATCTCATTCTGGCTAACAGCTGCTCGCTGATGCAAGGGAGGAGTAACCTCCACTGAACTTGTACTGCTTTTGCTGTCAGAGGAAGAGAACAAGTTTAAATTATCCACCAAGACTGGTTGGCTCTGGGACTGAAAAATGATACTGGGAGTTAAGGTGGCAAAACTGTAAGCAGGACTCCTTTCTGCCCAGCCTTCTGAGAACTGCAATGAGAGGCAAGTCATATTCAGAATTTTGGCTCCGACAGTGAGGCAGTATCTTGGCATTCTGGAGGCGAATTGGGACACCAATAGCAAAAGAATGAATGCCTGAGGCAGCTGGCTGATGGTCTAGACCACCACTCTGAAACCTGAGTATGATTTGAGCTCTGTAGGGCCTTGAGGTCCTTGCCCCATCTTCACTGCTCACTCAGGTCATGAGAGAAATGCCAAAGAGCAGCCTATACACACTCACTCTCATATGTACATTATAAGGCTCATCCTTCACCCAATCTGCTGAGGACCATAGAAATGCCCCACCCAGATTCAGCTGGACTTCCAACACCCACACCCCTATTCATTCCCCTCAGGGCTGTCGCTGGCTGACTGGGGGGAAACCTGCTTTGTTGCCTAATAACTAGTAACAGACTGGAAGTGCCAGGGAAATTAACACCCTTAGAAGCAACCCCCAGGCCCTTAGCTCTCTGGATAGCCTGTGCTCCCTTGCTGCCTGCAGCTCCTATTGCCACACTAGTGACTCTTTTGAAAGCACAGCATTTCCTGGCTGCCTTCCCTTCCTTTTTCCCTTCCCCAGCCCCTGCATATATATCCTTCAGCAACTTGTATCAGGTTCTCCTTCCGGTGGATCCAGATGAAGATAACAACCCAGAAAATAAATAAATAAATAATTATCTAGGAAACAACAGACATCCCTGCCAGGATCTACCAGCCACCACTTCAGTTCTACAGGGCAGAGACCTCGTGGCCCTTCTGGGCGTACAGTTATCTACAGTCTCCCAGTGGCTGAAAGGGGAGTGAAGAGATGGCTGGGACCAGGATCCTGGTAACTTCCTGTTATGACTTCTGCCCATCCCTGACTCCTTACAACAGTATGCTCTCCCACCTACCTCAGTGCCAGGTCCACTATGAAAAGCAGCCTGGGACTAAGAAAACCTGACCTGTCATCAAGTAAACTGACCTTGGGCCTTAGTTCCACTTCTCTCAAATGAAAGGAAATATTAGCAGACACCAAACTTCATCTCCTCTGTGAAGTCTTCTTTGAGGGAGAGAATGTAGAGAATTGCTTAGTTTGATGCCTTGCCCTGACTGTCCACTCTACATCAGGCTCCACCACTGCCAAGAGGGTCACTGTACATAGGCAGTTAACCCCACCAAGCCTGGAGCATCTCATCTGGTAAATAGGGGAAATGGCACTACCTAGGCCATGGGGTTACTGGGAAAAGTAAATTAAGTCATTTATCACAGAACTTGACAATTAAATTCTAATATGGTAACCTAATATTTAGTTATTGTTATTATTCTCTCCCTCAGATGTTATTAGTTCTGTCCTATGAGTTTCCATGACCTTTTGAACACATCATCATTCTTCTGCTATTACTTTTAGTTGCAATTTTTTAATTTTCATCCTTCTTCAGGCAGATGAAAGGATCATTCATTTTAGGATCAATGAATTCCTGATCAATGGAATAATGCTTGGAAAAATATTAAGACATTTTTCTCTCTTACATTTTGAGTCTGAGTCCTCCACCCAGCAGGTCTGAATGTCCATCCACCTGATGAATGACTAGGATTTGCTACTGGAGAAAAGAAGAGAGTAATATGCAGCTTCTGACTGGCAGATTAGATTAGACAGTATGATAATAGCTATACAAACTGGGCTAGCTCCTCTAGAAATGATTTTCTAAATTCCTTTATGACTTTCATTTCAGTTTTCATTTATCAAGGGCAGAGTGGGCACACCCAGCTCAGAAAGTTTGCTGAGAGTAAAGAAGACGCCCTTCCATCTATGACAGCAACCTCATTGTTTGATGTTAGAGGATGGGGTGTGGTATCACTTCAGGGGGGATGATCAAATTTTTAACACAGGCACTGACCAATCAGAACAGATGGCAGCAATGAGCCCCCATGAGGGTAGAGAGAGCTGGTATGCAGCAGGCCAAAGTAAGTCATCAGGGCCCTCGATTAATGGGGAACAGAAATTAGTGATTTGATCCTTTGGTTGCCTCCTTAGTGAACTAATTCTGTTTCCCAGAGGTTCACTCAGGTGCCCATGATGGGAAAGTGCTGACTGATGAACATTTGCTGGTCCTCTTCCTGTCCCTGTTTCCCTTCTTATTTCACTCTGTCTCCTGAGATCATTCCCTCATTAAGTGCTCATACTCTTCATCTTAAGGACAGAGTTAAGAATAAAAACTTCAGCATCTCTCAATGCCAAATCCAGGAACCTGTTCAATATAATTAGTTACAAGTCATTTCACCAAAATGATTTTACCTAAATGTGTTCAGAGAATGACATTTTACCCATTCTTTCTTTGCAGACATTACTCTCAAGTGTCTACACTTCAGCTTCAGTTGTGAAGCTTATGAATAAGGCACCATGCTCTTGTGGTTGATTACACCAGTTTTGGCATCAAAGAATCTAAGTTTGAATCCCATAGCCTCCCCTACAGAATGCCTCTCAGAATGTAGAGGGACCTTCTGAGAAGAAGCACTTAGCACAGAGCAAGCACCGAATATAGGTGAGGATCTGTTATAATTTACTCTGGGTAAGAGGCTCCATCCCAACCTGGATTCCCCTTCAAACTGCCGCCCAACTCAGTGGCCTTCTCCTTTCCAGGATTGTCAGATGAGAAGCCAAGGCAACTGTCCTGAAAGCATCCTTTGCTCTTGTAAAGTGTACTGGAGAGAGAGCACTCTGCCTTGTCTTTTACACGCTGCCTGGGGTTGTGAGTCCTGGGTGCCACTCTAAATATCAAGGGCATCCTAAGTGCTGGCTAATGACAAAGCTGAAATCCTGGGTGGGTGGAGAGCCCACAAGGAGCCAGCTGCCTGGACCTCTCTGAACCTCTTTACTTTGTTTCTCTTTTCAAGGTCTACTTTAGTCCTGACTAATGTTACTGTAAAAACTCTTCTCCAGGGCGGATGTGATGCTTAAAAACTCAGTGACATGATTTGGGGGTCAGAGAGACCTTGACTAAAATTGTGGCTCTGCCCCCTTACTAACTGGTTCTCTGGGAAAATTTCTTCTCCAAAGTGGAAGGTAACATCATCTTCTTCGTAGGGCGATAGCTACAATACAGAGGCAATGATAAGGACCCTTTGCCCAACATGTGCACACAGTCCTGTTTTGGTAACAGATGATACCACAATCTAGTACTACCTATTTTCTATCTTATCTATTTTTAGACATTCTATAAATGTTGCTAAGAAGGAACAAAACCATCTGATCCAGATTTTATTTCTCTTTGACCCTTGTTTCTCTATTTGAGACTGTGACTAATAGGTCGAAGATGTTGAATAGAATGGAAGAGGAAATAAAAAAGGGTCTCAAGAATCCACAAGCTAGACACAGAGTTAGAGGAACTGAATTTTGTCTAGCATCAAGTAAACCCTTGAAATGAAAAATATGCTTCATTTTTTAATATCAGCAGAGAATTGAGGGTAGTTTCAAAAATGGATGATTAGGGTCCATTTCAGAAGCACATTAAATGAGACTTGTCATTAAATAGTAGATCAAAGTTAATCATTTGGAACTAATTACACATAAAAAATCTCCATGGCTGAGGTTGATGGTATTATTCATATCTACCCTCCCTTCCTTCTATAGCAATCTGCAGCTGAGTACAACACCTCCCAGAGTAAATTCATTTCTTACTTTCCCTGTTATATAAGTGTGGTGAAATTACTAAGTTCCACACAAAGAAATGTAAGAACAAAAAAAATGAGATATGTAACTTATAAGAAACCTTAGCATTTTCTTCCTTTCTGCTGACTGGGAATTGTTGAACTAGAGCAGCCATCTTGAATAATAAGGTAAAATCATGTAAATAGAAAACAACACAAAAAAGAAGACAATATTATCTGGTATTATTGAAGATAGAAGTTAGGAAATGGGTTACCCCATTTCAGGTGCCCTAAATTCATTTATCAGTCTGATTGGAAAACAATAAAGGACCAGGAGGACAACCATCCCCCCAACTCAGTAAAGAATGGAATGTTCAGAACACCAACACAATACCACAATGCTAACGCAATGGACTTAAGCCAATTTCAGAAAGGTTGGCCAGATAACATGGGCAAATTCAGTGGCCTCAGCAGCCTAGGATACCCACACCGGACCAACCAAACAGCAAAAGACATAATGTGGAGATATCCAATGACCAAACCCCTACTCCATGCCCACAACACCCATGTAGGCACCAACTTCTTGTCCCCTTAGCAGCTACCCATTCAGGAGCCCTCTCTGCTCAGGAAAGTTTTCCTGTCCCTCCTCTTATCTATCAGCAAATCTCTTGCTTTTCTGCTGAACTCAATCTCAACATTGAATACTTTCTTCACCAAGGACAAGAACCAATAACCCGGTCTGTTCCCAAAACCCTGATTCATCATGAATAATCACACCAATCCTGGGACCAGGTTTCACATAAGAAAAATACAATTCTATCATTTTTGAGCCTCTGCTACTTTGGATTACAGGTCTCTCACAGCTTATTCTAATCCTAAATCAACCAGGATGCACTACTTACTAAATTTCTTGAATTTTTCATATGCACCAAAATCAGGCATTAAGGTGCATCAGCTTGGTTTCTCGTATTTGTAGGTTCTGCTATTAACAAAAGTCCTACTTTAGGAAACAAGAACTGCTTCGTTATCACTTTAAAAAAAATTGTTTTGCATGTAACAAAATCTCATTTACTCCTGCTATTTGATACTTAGGAGAGCTGGATGTTTAATAGATCTTTACTGAAGAAGTTTCTCCTCCCTAGTTGTATTCATAGGCTGTATCCATTCTTCCCAACAAATAAAAAATCTTCTGAACATATTTCCAGTGCTTTTTCTGGGGAGGGAGGATGTGAGTGGTGGAGTGGGGGTATGGATGGGTATTTGATGTCTCTGAAATCACCAAGTATCCCAATTCCATAAAAATATTTTTTTCTACATTTACATCTGGGCTCCATCAACTCAATTCCTCTCCTTGTTTTGTTTTGTTTTGGATTGGATTTTTTTTTTTTGAAACAGCAATAGAGAGCTGAGTTAAATTAATAAAATAAAGAATCTGAGAGTGTTTTTTTTTTTTTCCTTACTGTTTTCTCTCCAAATTTTGAGATCATATACACCTTTCAAAGATTGAGGAATGAATGAACTTCAGGGCAGAAAATGTTCCAAACACATAATGGTTTGCATAAACTTCAAGGGTTCATATCCCCTCCCCCCCTCCCCGGAAGCATTTCCGGGAACCTTAAGAACCAATGTTATTTTGCATCAGAGGACATATGAGTCAGGTGGAATGGGCATCTGACTACATACTATAATTTAAGAATGTTAGAAAAGGTCTGCTCCACAAATAGATCTCCTTTTGAAACTTTTTTTCCCTTCTACTCTTTACTTTCCCTAGAGGTAAAGTGCTAAAGTCTCTTTAGCTGCAAATGTTATGCAGGAAGAACAAAATGTTAAGTCATTAGCAGCCAGTAGTGTCAATGTCATTAACTTAACAGATGAGATAAAGCTGTTAGGCTCTAGCTAATATTTGTAATTATTTATAATTATTTATAACTCTCCCCTGAGAGTGTAAATTCCACAAGGGCAGGAGCCAAGCCTGCTCTGTTCATTGCTACATTCCCAGGCTTAGTCTGCTGTCTGGCACAAGGCAGCGCTCAGTAACAACTACAGAATGGATGAATGGGTGAATACACAGACAGGAGAGATAACAGCTTTTGATAAAGGAAGATTTTTAAAAATCAAAGCTTTCCAAATTGGTAGCAATAATAGAAGGAGGTATGTGGCAGGAATGGGAGAAAGAGGGGAGATTGTCAGAGCTGCAGAAAAGCCTTTAAAAGACAGTTTTCCTATTTCAGCTCAAACACCGAAAAACTACTGAGGAATAAAGTTTTATGTTTCATTTAGTCTATTTCCATAGCACACATTCTAAATATCAGAAGGTGCTGTTGGAGAACGTTATTTGCATTGAAATATAATCATGACTTCAATATCACAATGTTGATTCATGTGCTGCATCTTTGTGAGCTCAGGAAAATTGTTAGAAAAATTAAAGAATGTGATAAATTCCTGTACTGAGTCAGCCTTTATATAATGAGTATTTAATGCAGATCACAATATGGAGCAAGCAATGGAGTTCTCAAACTAGACTGCCCTGGTAATCCTTCAGATGCAACTTAAAATTATAATTCCCTGACCCCTCTTAGATTTCTGAATCAGAACCCCCAGAGGTTGGACTTAGGAATCCAAATTGCTAAATTCCTTGTATGATTTGAACATAGGCTATATGTCATAGGTCGGTCAACAAACATTTGGAAATCCTATTGTATTGGTACAATGTATTAGGGTACAAAGATGATGCTATTATTTTTATCAAAGAGTTTGCAGTCTACAGTGGAATTACAAGACATGGATATAAGTAACAGAATATAAGTTAGATGACAGGTATGACACTGTAGACGTTCTTTTGGAATGACCTCATATGAAAAATGGCATTAACTGTACTGTCATAGATACACAGAATTATAATGAGGAAGCCAGGAGTAGACTTGAGGAAGGAATTTGGTGGACATCTAAACTTGAATAAGATACATATTTTAATTACCCTAAGACCACAAACAGTGGAAGGAACTTTAGAAAGACTTCTTTCCTCTTCCTCTGTTCAAAAGTAATCCAGAACGTGGAGGGAGAAATCCAGTACAAAGTCACACAGCTAGTTACCATGTGGCCATGTGCTAAAATGCATGTCGATCAACTCCCAAGTGAAGGCATCACCCCACCTCCCTGCCTCCTGTTGGTTTAGCCACAGAGCCAGGGATTGTTTCTGTTACTCATAGGGACTGTTTGGCTCAGGGCCTGAGAATGCACTGCCAGATGGGACCAGGTATCAGGAATGGCCTCCTGGGGGCCAAACAGGCCACAGGGCCATCTGGCAGTCTCCCTACCTCTTGTCTCAACAGGCTCTGTTTCACTCAACCCTGTCACTCACCAAATCTCTACGGACAACAACGCTGGGGAGAGACAGGAGAATACACACTCACGTACTCACACATGTGGTAAAAGAATAAATGCAGAGACTCTTAGACACCACCATTGTCCAGGGTCACACCCCAGGGATTTCTGTCAGAGGCTTGTCATATTTGGGCCTGTGACAGATTGCACATGCTCATCCACACTCATTAGCGGAAACCTAATGGGTCACTTGGTTCGTGGCACCAGGCCATCCGGACACACCAGCAGGTATCTGAGAAAGAGTGTCTGTGTTTGTCTTTTGGGAAAGGGCTGTGTAAGGGAGGGGTTGGGGGAAAAGGGGAGAGATGAAAAAGTTGATGTGGTGCCTCTAATTTGAGGGCTTGCTGCTAGTGGTGGCTCTTCTGTGAATTGCAAAGTTTCAGCAAAATTCTTCAAGTGAAGTTCGTATTAAAACTGAACAGTCAGAAAAAGTTCAAAAGCAGTAAGTGAATCATGTAAGTGGACCTCAGAATAAGAAACAGAACATTACCACCATCCCAGAATCAGTCTCTTTTACTCTTTTCCAGTTTCTACCCCCAACATAAATAACCACTATGTTGACCTCTAACACACTTATTTTTGAGATTAATGTAAATGGAATCGTATATACACTTTCTTAAATGGAATGATACACTATCTTATATCTTCAACATTTAAGATACTGAATGGTGAACATGAAATTGCCTGCAAATTGTTTTTGCAGGTTTAAAGAACTAAGATTAGGAAATATACTTAACAAAAGGGTTTATTACAGGACCACCTAAGACTACCCTATGGCCTGAACCTCACCTTCAGGAAGGACCTCAAATTAAATCTTGCACATAATCTTCAAATGACACTACTTTACAAGAGATGCACACACCTACCAAACTGAAAAAACAGTCTCACCATACAAGTAAGTTGTATTGCATTTCTGATCTACATCACCTATCATAAACTGACACTAAAGAAATCTTATAAGTGCCTGGTGAATCCAAAATTCTACTACTTGGATTTTTTTGTGTTAATGCAAACATTCCATATGTACTGCTATATTTGATGACACCAGGTTGACTTTTTCCATAACTATGTTTCTCCATAATTTCTTTCAAATTACTTCCTGTTAGAGAGAAGGACTCTGTAGTCCTTCATTCTCATGGCTATTACAAAAATTGATTCCTATTTGGAAAGAGATTTACAGATCTTTGTGCTTTTAATTCAATGAGTCACCACATCTTGTATTTGCCAGGTTCCCATTATGCCTTCAGTTTTTTACCCATACTTCATTGTTGTTGTCAAGGTACTCAGCCTATGTAAATACCCTCCTTCCTTATGAAGAGTTATCTATAACACAACAGTCTCCAGGGTGTACCTCAATATGTGGTTCTCAGATCAGCTGTGTTGTATTGACCCAGCATGCTTGTTACTCATGCACATTCAAGGACCCTGCCTTACCTCCCCTGAAGCAAAATCTCTAGATACAGGACCCAGGAACATGTTTCTTTGGCTCAAGTCCTGCAACGTACAATCTTCCTTTTAAGGAGCTGCCTAGAATTTACTTTTCCAACGATACTGACAACCATATTTCGATAGCACTAGTTCCAGTCTAAATGCAAGTTCAACACTGATGGGAATTTCCACGCTGGAGCTAATGCTCACAAAAGCAATTGTGTGTGAAAGTTAAAAAGTCCTCCCGGGCCTCCCTGGTGGCGCAGTGGGCTAAGCAACGCACTATGAAGCAAACCGCAGTCACTGCAGCACGAGTTTGATCCCTGCGGCCGGCCAGGGAGGGAACCCACATGGCACAGCAGACCTCTCCTGCTGTGCCCTCTGCTCCCCTCAGCAGTGTACTTCTGTTGATCTGCCTGTTCTGCTGCCCGCTCTCCGTGGTGAATCCTCTCACCCCCCCACACACCTCTGGCCTGTACCCCAGTGCTTGTATGCATAAATAAATAAATCTTTAAAAAAAAAAAAAAGTCCTCCCTAGGTTAAGATCCAGCTCTGCCACTTTCTGGCAGTGTATCCTTAAGCAGATTACTCAACATCTTTAAGTCTCAGTTTCTCACTTGGAAAATGGGAAAACTAACAGCACTTAACTCAGACAGTCATCATAAGAATTAAATTCATTAATGTTCATTAAGCACTTAGAATGCCTGGCACATAATAAACACTCAAAAAGTGGGAGCTATTCTCATTATGACTAATTGCAACATAGGTTTTCAGAGTAAAATTCAAAATTAGCAAGCGAACACCTAATGCTCTTGCAATATAACCAGATTTTTAAGTTTTATGCAAAAGTGGAATAATAACATCTAAAGCTATCAAATGTAAGTCTAACACTTGTCTACTGCTACTGGAAGTGTAGATACCACACTTCAGGAAAACAATCTGGCTATAGGTAACAAGACTTTGCCAAGTTGTTTTCCTGAATACTAGTATTGCACACGTATTGCTAAACTGATCCATAGGAATGCCATATTTTTGAGGTTATTATAAATACCATTTTTATCCAATGTGATTGTTCAATAATTGTAAAGAAATGCAATTATTTTTATATGTTGATCTTACATCCTGTAATCTTAATAAACTCATGTGTTAGGTTTAGTCACCTTTTGTAGATTACCTAAGATTTTTTTAAAGATTTATTCATTTATGCATACAAGAACTGGGGTACAGGCCAGAGGTGCAGGGTGGAGGGTGAGAAAATTCACCAGAGACAGAGTGGAGAACAGAACAGGCAGATCGACTGAAGCACACTGCTGAGGGGAGCAGCGGGCACAGCAGGAGAGGTCTGCTGCACCATGTGGGTCATCCCCCCCTCCAGTTGGGGGCAGGAATCAAACTCGTGCTGTAGTGGCTGTGGTTTGCTTCATAGTGCATTGCTTAACCCACTGAACCATCAGGGAGGCCCCACCTAAGATTTTCTTCACAGAAGATTATTTCACTATTAATATAGTTTTACTTCTCCCCTCCAATATACATGACTTTTATTTCTTTTTGCTGACTGTTATACTGGCTAGGACCTCCAATATTATGTCAAATAAAAATGATGAGATGCTTACATCCACTTTGGGGGAAAGAAATCTTAGTGGAAATTTCTCAGTCTTCATTCATAAGTATGATATCAGCTATAGGTATATATATTTTGTCAAAATGAGTGGGTTTCTTTTGTACTCCAAATTTCTTGAAGTTTTTTCATTCATGACTATTGAATTTTGTCAAATTCTTTTCCTGCATCCATTGCAATATATGGTTTTTACTTTCTAGCCTATTACAATGGTGAATTTCAAATAGTTTGGTTTACAAAAGTTAAACCAACCTTGCATTTCTAGAATGAGCTCACTTTGGTGTGAGGCATTATCCTTTGTATTAATAGATGGATTAGACTAACCAGAATTTTCTTAAGGATTTTAGTGACTACTTTCATACAAGAGGAAGCCATGATTTTGTTTTTCAGTGTTTTGCAACTGGCATTTTCCTAGCCATAAAGAAAGTATAGATAGCAACTCATTCAATAGGCAAATTGCATTTCCAAGCAGGTCATAGGTCTCTGTCAATGGCAGTCAACAATGTACAGGATTTTCTCTATGAATATTTTATTCATGATATCAGTACACCAAACAAGACATCCACCTTTGTCATAAATATGTCTTATTTGTAAATTCTAAGTTTTCTCTATTTCAATTTCAGAGGCTAATTGCTAGCCTCAATTGTTTTATGTTTTGACCAAGACAGCTCCTATATTTAAAAAGTAAATGTCCAAGGTGTTTTGATCTTTACCGTAAATAGATAAGAACTAAATATACTAATATACATATAAATATCTAATCAATGTTTATGTTAAATCATTACATAGTAACAACATAATACAGCAAGGTCATGATAACTCAATACAGTTAAGAAAGCAGTTTCACATGCATTATCTTATTTGATGTGTGTTTAGCATTATGAGTCCATTCCGTGGGAGAAACAAGTAAGCCTCAGAGACCTTTCTGGTCTTTCTTATGGTCACTCAGCTAGCAAGAATCAAAATGTTCAGAAAAAGAAAATATTTTTATATACGCAGACAATAACAATTAATTAATAAATTCTCTGTATTTTATTCCAAAGACTAACATTAGCATAATTCATGTTTTGTGGCTTAAGTGCTTTCACACTTTAAAACACAAATACTCCCTGTACTTTGTTCTTTACTGTAAGGTACAGCCATAATCAAATATACTTATGGAAATATAAACAAAATATTTACTAGTAGGCATTAATTGTTCTAATAAAGGTAGAAATTAGTTAAACAAAGGACAGGAGAGCAGTGCTCCAATAATTATGAATATTGTAATTATTCTTCCTCAATGTATTTATTAGCTCTAATATGGCCTCTAGGGCATATCTCCATACAAACTGTTCTTTCTGGTTTTAAATTACATTCTCCAAATTCTGTCAGTCACTTAACCTCTAGAGTAAACAGCTGCTTCTTTCTTTACACTCTCTGTGAAGCGCCATTCAGTCACCAACAGAAGTCTTCTTGTGCATTTCAAGCCAAAACAAAGGTTGCCAGAGTCCCTGAGCAGTTCTCTAGACTCCATTGCCAAACCCCACTCTAGAACTTATCCAGGAAAATGGTTTTTCTAATTTTAGGATGCATTGGTATCTTCTAGAAGACCTGTTATACAGAGACTGTGGAGGCCCCACTCCCAGAGTTTTAGATTCAGGAGGCCTGAGTGGGACTCAAGAATCTGCATTTCCTAGGTGACTGCTACCAGAACCACTCCTGGGGAAACTACTGATAGATCTAAAGAAGTGGAAGAATAGAAGTGGAACGCTTTGGGGAAGACATTACATTAAAATTATGTCTACTATGGCTTGGTTCTTTGCTCTGCAAACCAAATAACTTAAGAACGAACAGTAGGTCAGAGCCCTGGCTTCCATGAATTTTATCATGCTCTCACTTGATTATTTTTAACATAATGCCTCTTTTTCTGTAAATGTATTTTTTAATTGAGGTAACATTAGGATCTCCCCACCACCTCCAGTCAGGATCACTACTGTAGTGCACCCACCACCAGATCACCTGTCCTCTGTGCTTACTTCCCTTTGTGCTTACTTCCCTCTCTTTTCTTAACCTCCCCCCACCAATTCAGTCTTTCCCCAATGTGCTATAAGAACAGGGGAAGTTACTAATAAAAAAAAAAAAAAAGGTAATATCAGCTAATAAATGAGAAAATCAATGAGTTTTGTCCATTTGAAATTTCATATGGATTTTGGTAATATTTCATAATAGGAAAAATAAGAAGTTCACTTTTACCCCCATTCTACTTCTGTATCAATGCAAAATAATTTTTTTCCTTTACTATACCTGCTAATTTTAAGAGTCTTTATTTTTCTCCATGTATTTTTCAAATTGCAAAATAAAATACTGAGTTGAACATTAAAATAACATTTTAATATTTCATATAACAATATTTTTTTCTTCTTGACTGATTCACTAAAAAATCCAAATAGCCAGGATGCTCTTTCTCAGACTTGAATAACCAGTAGATCTGTCCTGCATAATGGCAGAAAAATTATAATCTCTTGATTGTTGTTAATTCATTGCCAAATTAAAATGTATGTAGCTTCTCTGACCACACAAATTGTGCCTGAAACAAAATAATAATTCTGCTTTGTTGAACAAAAACATCCAAATCAAGATGAGCTTTTTCTTAATGCCCTAAAATATGTGTTTTTCTCTAAAGGAAGAAGAAATTCAAAAAGCAACAACACACAGTGTTTTTCCAGGAGACAGTAATTAGAAATAAATTAGACTTTCTGACAGAGTGAAAACCAGAAGACCCTGTTTACATCTTATGCAAACAGAGCCTGGGTTTTTGAACCTTCATTATCCAAAAGCCATCTCTCAACCATATCCTACAAATGGATGTGATTTGTAGCTTTACTCAACCAGCATTTGAGATATATGATTGCGTTGTTGTTTGTAGTTTTATTTTCTCTTAAGAACAGTTTTGTTATATCTAAATCAATTTCAGCTTCAAAACAGTAGAAGCTATACAGCATGCTGTTCTGTTATCATTTTAAAATATACTTCCAACATTATTCTGAGAACGCTCACAAGCAAATTCAGAGACTCCAGTGTAAACCTTTATAACTCTGAACTAAACTGCTGGTAGCTTTTTACTCTGGGCATTACCGGTCATCATGCTCGAAATGGGAAAAGCAATTTATTGAAATAAATATGTACGTAAAAAGGCTGAGAAAGAGTACCGTCTCATAGGAGGTCTTCTTTGCTCATCCAAATCTGAAATATTTTGATTCCCACTCCTTCCAGTATTTCCACATCCTTAACTGTAACCAGACATACAACCAACCTTGGCCACCTATTCCCAGGGGAGCAGCATGAAAATAGGTGTGTGTGTGTATAAGGCGTGTCAAAGATTAGGAGGTATCATACTCCAGTTTGACAGAAGAGAGAAAAAGTCAAGCTCTTTCTTCTGAACACTGAAAACCCTAACAGTGGCAGGAAAAATGAAAGCCATGTGTTAAAAAGAAAGAAAATAAGTAAGTCGCAGGAAAGGGAAAGGCACATGGCTGAGAAATGTCAACTTGAGCTGAAAAGAATGGCAATTTGGGAAGACTCTTGGGAGGGAGCCAGAGTGTACCAGAAAGTAGGAAAATCCTCAAGAAAGAAGAGAAACACAACAAGACCAGCAAGCAAGTAGATCCCTAAAAGTTCCCAGTAGTGCTCATAGGTATCATCAAACCACATTATTGTTTCGTAGGATGTCAGCTCATTAGCTTATTGGGTGGTATGTTTAGTTTACTGGTTTTTTTCTAAGATGTAATGCATTGTAGAAAGCTCTTTTTCAACAGTTAGTTTGAAATAGCTTTAAGTACTCAGTTATCTATTGATAGAATATTGACTTTTCCATGACCCATTAATTCCTAATTCATCTTTAAAAAAATAAGCATATCTATTTAAAGTGTTGGATTTTTTAAATGAGAAAGAGAACTCAAGAATCCAGAAAGATTTTGCATTCAGTCTGTTTTCCAAATGTTTGTAAGTTCTTCATTTTCAAGAGACATACAGGAAATTAGAGAAAATATGTTGAAGATTCCAATTCACAGATTCCTATTCAAAGCAAAGACTTGGTCTTACATCAAAAGCCTGATGAATTACCATAATGTATGTATTATAAGTTAAAGGTTTAAGCACAAGTATACTATGACCAGCTATTTTAACCAGCTGTTTCCAATTATCCTATCAGTTAATGATTGATCCCAAAGGCTCAGAAAAGATAGTATCTTCTATATTTATTTTAAAACCCTGGGAACAGATGCCCCCACCACCATCAATTTTTAATCTTCAAAGTGCTGAATGATGCTGGTAAACCTATGCATCTTTCTCCTATAGAAAGATCACCATTTGCTACGGGATCTTTTTGTGCTTAGGGTGGAATTTGACCCTTGTTTGGTTGACAGTCGTGAAAGCACAGCGGCTCCTGGTCCTTTGCACTTCAGCACTGGCTGTGTGATCTTCTGTCCTGAGGCCTGCTTACCTCAAGGAGTCTGAGGGTGAAGCTGGTGGTTTTCAAGCTCTTGGACTTCCTCCTGAGGTGTGTGAGTGAGACAAAGGAGGTATGTATGTCCAGTGCAAACCCCACCACTGCCCTATTCCCAAATCAGTCTCTCCCCACAATAGGGTCTCATCATCGTGCTGTACTTGGAAAGAACATCGTCTTTTCTTGTTTTGATTTCCAAACTAAATTTACAAGTTCAGGGCAAAACATTCCAAGCTTAATTCTGTTTTTGTTTTTTTCTTTTACTTCATCCAAACCAGTCATGGAAACATTTGAAATGGTTCTTTTCCTGCCATGATATTCTTTCTGCCTCTGCCCATAAATGAGAGAATAATAAACTTGGGAAAGAATGCAAATTGCTGTGGTGGGTGTTCTGTAACAATTTTCACTCATTCAGAAGTGGTATTAGATAAAAGGGCTTCAAAATATAATCTGTTTCTGTTTATCTTGTGACATAGCACAAAAATGTCTCAGACAGGAGAGGCAAAAACAGAGAGAAACCTGTAGCCAATTATGTAAAAAACTTATTCCTCCATTAATTAGAAGACTGACTGCCAAAGTATTGAATGAAACTACAAAGGCATAACTTATGAACTTGACACCAAATTAGATAATTTTTAATAGTCGTTTTCTCTATACAAAATTAATACTTTTACTAATTACTATTTCCTTGAGTTGGTCATTTTAGTTTTAATTTTAAAGATACTCTAAATTTAAAGATATTCAAATTCCATTAAATATTTCATGTACAAAGTGAAATTTGCATTTGCCAAATAAAAACAAAATTATACCTCACAGTTCACCACTCTGTTTTGCTCTTTAACTTATAAATACAAAAACCCTATGATGTGTGAAATAAATTTCCATAAAGGATGCCTCAGTCTACATATTAAAAGGAGTGAATACAAATCTGTTTGCTGTGCCTAAAAGTAGGAAAGTTTCCCGCCAAATGGGCCTTTTCCTAGATTTTTTTTTTCTCAGAAGTAGTTAAAGTTATAAATATGTCTACCCCACAACAAAGGTGTATTTGGCTACCTCACTTGACATTAATTGCAGCAAATATCTAGAACTTAGAACAAGAAATTTTGTGTATGCATTATTTTATCTTTCACAGTGTTTAAAATCACCAGCATATAGTGGTAGTTAAAAACAGACTGAATTCTACCCAATTTCTTTTATTTATCCCCAAAATATATGCCCGCTTATTGTTGGTAAATGAGGACAAGGGCTTTCTGGACTCAGCCTTGGTTCACCACTAGCACCAGGCAAGGGTACAACCGTAATCAAAAGTGTTGCAGTTAAGCTGCTCTGAAGCAAAGGTTCCACTTCTGATTGAATCTAGACATACAAATTAGTAGGACAACTCAACTCTAAGTCAACAGTGAGAACTGATAAAATGCTGAATGATTTTTTTTAAAATGATGTACAAACAAATCCAGTACTTAAGGGGTGAGGACAGTTAGGAATGCTTTAAATGTGGTTCCAATTTTTTCCTCTTGATTAATTGAAAAATGTTTTTTCAGGCCCTCCCTGGTAGCGCAAGGGGCTGAGTCTCAGCACTATGAAGCTATCTGCAGCCACTACAGCATGAGTTCGATCCCCAGCCAGGGAGCTAACACACATAAGGCACAGCAGACCTCTACTGTCTCACTCACTGCTCCCTTCAGCAGTGTATTTCAGTAGATCCTCCTGTTCTGCTCCCCACTATGTCTCTGGTAAATCCTGTCACCCCCTGCACTTCCGGCCTACACCCCAGTACTTGTATGCATAAAAATAAATAAATATTTTTAAAAAGAAAAATGCTTTTTCAGAAGTATGGAGGTGCCTCAAAAGATTAAAAATAGATCTGCCATATAACATTGTAATTCCACTCCCAGGCATCTATTCAAAAAATTCAAAAATACTAATTCAAATGGGCCCCACCCCATGTTTATTGCATCTCTATTTATAATATCCAAATTATGGAAACAACCTAACTGTCCCAAAACAGATGAATAAATCAAAAAGAAGTGGTGTGTATATACACTCAATGGAACATTACACAGTAATCAAGATAAATTCATACCATTTCCAGCAATATGGTGGAGCTTAGCTAGAAAAGATAATGCTAAAAGAACTCAATCAGAAGAAGAAAGATAAATATCAGATGATGTCACTAACATATGGACTATATAGAAACCAAATAAAGCATTGGATAAAGACAAGTTTAAAAAGTAACCCCTGGGCCTCCCTGGTGGCACAGCAGGTTAAGCAACGCACTATGAAGCAAACCGCAACCACTGCACCACTCTGTCTGGTGAATCCTCTCACCTCCCGCGACTCTGGCCTGTACCCCAGCTCTTGTATGCATAAATAAATAAATCTTAAAAAAAATAAAGTAACCCCTGAGAAAATAGACAAATAACAGAATAACAAATGAAAGAGGACAAATCACAACAGACACAGCAGAAATCGAAAGAATAATTAGAGAATATTATGAAAAGCTATATGCAAACAAATTCAACAATCTAGAAGAGATGGACAAATTTCTGCAACTTTACAATCAACCCAAAGTTAGATAAAGAAGATATAGAATATCTAAGCAGTCCAATCACAAGTAGTGAAATTGAAACAGTCATCAAAGACCTTCCCAAAAATAAAAGTCCAGGTCCAGACATCTTTACAAATGAATTCTACAAAACATTCAGAACTGAATTAGTACCGATCCTACACAGATTATTCCAAAAAATCGAAAAAGAAGGAGTTCTACCAAACACATTTTATGAAGCCAACATCACACTAATACCAAAACTGAACAAGGACAACACAAAAAAAG